>CM023449.1:198472821-198852821 GCA_013339765.2 Haemaphysalis longicornis
CTCCAAAACCTGTACGAGCAGGTACAATTCAGGACTGGCTGTCTCGAGAGCCTTGGCATTCCAGCTTCCGAGTAAGCGGTGATTCTGAACCGAGTCCTCTTGCGCCAGCTGCCAGAAGACCTGGCAGTTCATTACCGTCACCGCTTTAAGGAGAGCGCCAACGGTGCCAAGGCCGAGCCAACGCCTCGAGAGGAGCACGTGAAGGCAATCGTGGCATTTTCAAATGTGCAGGTGGAGAGCAGGGAGGAGAGTCGAACTTTGAGGTCAAATTCTGAGTCGAAAAGGTCGCCAGATCTACAGCTGCCGAGAAATTCATCTCCTCATTTGCCGATAGCCTTGGCATTGGTGGCCAGGTTTGCATCCAGGTCAACGGATCCACGTCGGGAAGACCACTGATGTGTTTTCTGTATGATAGTCAGAGGCACAAGGCGAAGGATTACCGATCTGCATTAAGAGTCGAAGAGAGTCGGCGGCGCCTTTCAAAGAACCGCTGCTGTTTTAAATGCGCAAACAAGGACAACTCAGAGGCTGCCATCCAAACAGACAACGAAAAACCTGGAGATTTCAAGGACGAGAAAGAGAAAGCAGAGCACCACCATGTATCTTCCTTTCAGACAAAGTTAGGAGCAAACGCTTACTGGCAGTAATGAAAAGCCGACAAACTTTAACTAAAGAAGGATTGCTACAGGTTGTACCGAGGCAAAAATCTAAGGTGTTTCATTTCAGCGATGTTACGAAAGCCGAGAACCCCTGGCGCGTCCCATCGGCCCAGTAGACAACCATCCGAACCGTACACTCAGCTGACAAGAAGCAGGAAAACGATCTCGTCAGGAGAGGAAAAACAAACGGAAGGCACGCACAAAGCCGGCATGAGAACCAAAATATTAGGACTTGCAAGAGATCGACTTCGCCACAATAGCTGCACAGCTAAAGGACTGCAACTTTCTGGGGCAACTGCACCCTAAGTTTGGTTGTCCTCGCATTACATAGGCGGCCCTTGGCTTCCGTGAGATCTGCACGACGGCGCAACCACCGGTGGAGACTAAAGAGGGGATAGCATTTTCCGACCACATCGCAAAGATTGACCTAATGGGCAGAAAAATAAAATGTTAGGATTGCGGATTTATTGTCCACCCATCCATTATCTCGAGCGCGGGAGGATGTTAAATCTCCAGCTGGGTATGCGGCATTCACCTTAATCACCATGAACGCACCCCTGTCATTAAAGTGATCGTCCCCGCTAAGGGCAGCCATGGCCCACGACTGCCTCGCGTCGTTCTTCCCTAATAAGCTCATTTCGGCATCTAGCTTTCAACAGGAAATCTCGGCGTGATCAGGTGCACAATACAGACCGGTTTTCAAACTTACCCCACCCTCCAAAAACGTAAAGACTCTTATCCGCTAAATCGCTGTCCCGCTTTTATTGCGGGTATCGCGTATGATATCATAGAACAATTCATCTATTTACATCCGTCAGGTTCTGTACTTTTGAAAAATGTTTGACAAAAATCACCACGTTTTCTGCAAAGGTCATTGTAAGATAACCGGATCGCACTTTTCCCTGTAATGTAAATGCTGGCTTAGACCGCAATAAAGCCGCTGGAGACCTACTTTTCAGTTTCTTGAAAAAGAATTCAACAACATTTCCACTGCTGCTTATCCTTGATAACCATGCGGCCTCAGCATACAACCAATCATAGTGAATTCATGATGGGTTTTATGGCAGATCATTATTCATTCGTTTACACTAACCATCGTTGTTCTTCGCTTACTTTCCTGGTGTGCCCTGAGACTCTGTCTTCAAATCGCTCCTTTTCCTTGTCCACATCAACAACCGGCCCCTCATGGTTTATTTAAACTTTCGCCCATTTAGGACACGACCGTTATCTACCGCCCCAGAGCCAATCCATTTAATGTCCCCAAAAAAGCGGATACGCGTTCGTCCCGTGTATTTCTTTCAGTGTTCTTTCTTACGGCGCTAATTCAATGAGCTCAGATGTCCCTTCTTCACGACATGTCCAATTTCGCGTTATACAATGGTTCAGTACCTGAATGGCATCCATAACGTTTAAAAATGCTCCTATTATGTTTCTTGCGCCAACCCACTTCTTCCACCTACCACAGAAAAAGATAGTGTTCTGAAATTTCCCCAATTAAATATATCAATGTATTTAGGTATGTTGCAGATTTCTCGGGATCTCTTTTGCCCCGGACACAATTTCATAACGGGTAGTGTTTTTGATAACGTTCATTACGCTCTAGTTGTTACCAATAAACAATTGTTTTTTCCAAGTCAGGACATAACATTTGTACGGCTGCATGCAGAATATTGCAACCCCATCCGTTTTCCCACCCACGTTAATATGAGAAACAGGCTTGAATACGGAAATCATCATGTCCCCGGATCCATGTTCTGAGGGTTATGCGCGTAACACTATCCAAGTACCTAAAGCCCTGGCTTGGTATTTCAACTCTTGAACCTCATAACACGACCAACCGACTGGATTTAATTCACACGTTTATTAATTCTATGCTCCACGATGTGTAAGTCTTAAACTCATCCACCTCTTATTTCATACCACACGCACTAATTTCATCTATGCTGAGCGAGCATGTACCCAAAGATTGCTGCCATAATTTTTATAGGCATTTCTAGCCTGAAATAACATATGTTGCGAACTCTTTGAATTTGTCGGTAAATCTGACAGTTTAACCGAATAAATGCTGTTGTATTTTTATTCCGAATGGGTATGCCCACCCCCCTTGAAATTTCCATCCGGCGAACTATATTTAAAAACCAAGAAATAACAACAAATAAAAAAATGCCTATGTACCCACCCTTGCCAAGGCACTTCTGCAAAGGCTTAAATTCTTCTTTCAGCGATAAAATAAATAAAGCGCAGCGGTTATGTATGTGTGGGTGATCAAATTTGTTTTCTCGGAGATTCGTGGACTGCGTTTGCAAAAAGACAAGAGAGATAAGTTTGTGCCGAGAAATACACTCCCTGACGCATTTGTATGAGTGTCGAACGAGTCGCCTTATCTCTTGGGATAATTCGGAAACAATAACGCAGCGCCGAATAATGTTCACTACAATAGATTCAGAACGAATCATCTACGCGAAATGATGGCCGCGTTCTGGATCGGGAAAGATAACTTTTTCTTAGGGAAAAACGGCCGGACACCACGGAGCCGGGGGTTACTAATAAAAAATGAAGATATCACACAACCTGGAGGTAGCCGAGGGAGCTCGAGCGTTCAGTGCAGCCGGAATGAGGAGGCTAGAGCGTAACGACCCATTAAGGACGGCGAGGACAACCGCCTCCTATCCGCACCACAGAGCAAAATCCTCGGCACAAAAATGGCCCCTGCAGGAGCAGAGAACTCCTCAGCACCGGTTTGGGAGGCAATGGTCTCGGAATCGCGTTTGCTTTCTTTTGTTGACGAAGCGGCAATTATTTCACTCCCGTATGGCCAGCACATACCTGACTCTCGGACACTTTTAGCTTGAACTAACTAAATGAATTGTAGGAAGGGAGCCGTGGACTCGTAGGAGAGCTGCAACGCATAACCATTTATTCAGGTGCGTAAGGCCCGGTCTGAACTTATTTAACGGCGTAGACATGCGACGGCCCACGCGCTCGGTTGTGTTCCATCTTCGTAGTGCGTGGCGCTGCTGACGCTGGCCAGGCACCGCTGATGAGGATCTGGTGCTCATGATGACGCTGACGATGGTGTCGCTACAGGGCTCCTCCCCTAGCGCCTAGCGCGTAAAGATGAGAAATATAGGACGGATGTTGGGCGAAACAAAAAAAAACTATGTACAGGTATGTACAACACCGATGATCAGTGAGATTTGTCCGCGGTCAATGTCCTTACACTCTCCTAGTTGGTCCGTGGAGGGCGTCCGGTGAGTGAATTTCCCTCGGGTGGCCTTGCCTGGGAGTGGTGCAATGGTCACATGCGGAAATTAGCATCGTGCGGGGCGGAAGCTGCCAGTAGCACCCCGAGGCGAGAGTGATGTCCCACAAAGTTTGCGTGCACTGTCGTAGCCACAAATGCTGCCGAGGAGCGGGGTGACACGACGTACGAGAGTTGGTCGGTTCCGTTATATTGGCAGCTCTGTCGTTGCGCGGAGCTCGACAACTTGTGCGACGTACGTGGCTCCGCCGCCGCCGTGTTCGTCTAGGCATGAGCGACCGATGGGCATGACCGTCGTGGTGGCATGAAATGACGCTACTTATGTTGTGTGCTGCCACTCGGGTCACGTAGAAGAGTGGTTAATGGGCTCCTAACTCGACTGAATCGTTCTCTATGGGGACGGTCGGAAAGTCGCATCCTCCATATCGAGACGGTGAGCACTGGGCGAGGGCGTTATGAAACTCGGATTCAGTGGTGCAACATGCCATCGTTGCCCGGGCGGCCAAAGTCACCGGGGACCTTCCTCCTTCGGTCACCACCCCTCCGCCGAATTAGCCTTTGCTGCAATAAAATTTTGTCTCTCTGTCTTTCTCTCCCCTCCTAGCTTGTGACGGCAGCACTATCACGGAAGGTTGATGTGTTACGACGAAGCGGCCGCAAGGTGCATGGGTTTGTGCGTTCGCATGTAGCTCTTCTTACTCAGACCACAAGACACGGCGAGTTTCGGTGAAGGCTCAGAGGAAAGCGCATGAGGTGTATAGGGGGGAGCATGACGAATGGCATCTTCTAGGTACTGAATTAACGCACCCGTTAAAATTTCGGACACAAGTAGTTCCGGAATGTCCATCTTCGTTCTTTCAGAGGCTACCGCCGCGCTTGTATCCTGGTTGTGAAGGAGATCGCTCAAATGCACGGCAGTTGTGTCCACAATGATGTTGCAGCTGAGGGCGTCTTGTTTGAAAGACTCGTGCTGCCCCATTGTGTTCACCGTGACGGGACACGCAATGTCACGATGATAGATGGTAGGTGCGTCGATGTGGCCCCCAAAGGCTCCCCAGAGTGCCTGCCGTATAGGATGGTTTTGAGGGGGCCGCGTTGCGGTTGACTGGTCGTGGGGTGACGTAGGAGAAAGGCCTTACCGTGGGTGTAGGTAGAGGTGGCGCTACCGTCGGAGGAGGAAGTGAGGCCGCTGTCTCAGTATTGCTTGGCTTACCAGTGCCTTCGCCTGGCGTGGCAGAAGCGGACGATGCGGGAGGTGGTCGGTGAGCGCGTGCAATGTCATCGGGTTCAAGTCCGGTCGGTGAAGGTAGGGATGCCGCGCTGAAGGCGGAGCCTACCATGGCAACACTCGTGCAGGAAACGACGCCGATGGTGCACCAGGTACAATGTCCGGTGGTGAAGCGTGCGCTGACTGTGTGAAGGTACCTCCTGTGCTGTAGGCCGAAAGCAGTCGTCCCCGAAGTCATAGTGTACCAGCACGGCAGCGCGAAGGGTTTGACTGGGCGGTGGGAGGGCGAGGACGCAGCGAAGCTCTATCGGAAGCGTCTCCCAGAGGACGAGTACTTGAGTGGCTGAATAGTGACGTATTTCAGCCTGAAGGCGGCCTCAAGCTTCAGAAACCAAACTCTGAGGAGTCGTGCGCGAACACCGGTATCGGCGGGTCCACCACTGCGCCATGTTGGTGTTCCGCTGGCCGTCGATCACGTCCGGCCCCCTACTGGTAGGGAAGCCAGCTGTGGACTCGGTTATGCGCTGTGGCTCTCCTACATTTATTGAGGTACGTAAGGCGCGGCCAGAACTTAGAGAGCGGCGGACACATGCTGCCGCCCAGGCGTTCGGTAGTGCTCTGTCTCCGTGGTGCGCGGCACTGCTGACGCGGGCCAGGCACCGCTGATGATGATCTGGCACTCATGATGAAGATGACGATGGTGTCGCTACAAAATAAATATTAGCACTCCCACTGCTGTCGGCAGCACAAGCGATATCTTTTGTTCTAGACCACAGCAAGAGCCGAAAAACTGTCTCTTGGAAATTTCTTTTTTGTTATGGGCCGAACCGGGCAATCAACACGCAGGCATTTCACGGAAACACAGCGGTGGAAGGCTCGCGACTTCCGAAGTCCAGAGCAGCAGGATTCTAGCGCTGAACACGCCGACAATCCGTGCCGTCTCGCGTTGTCGTCCCGCACGTGGCCCGCAATGGGCGGCGTCGGGAGAGCGGGGCCAACCGGCGGGAATGCGGTGGTCAATGTGAGTGAACGGTGCCTGCAGGGAGTCGGTGCTTTCGCGACGAGGCCAACAGGAGCCCCAGCTCTCGTGAGGCGCCGCTAGGAAACCCAAGCGAGAGCGCAACGGGGCGACTCAGGACGGGCGGCGAGGAGTGTAGCGTGCGGCTGGAGCTTCGGGGCTGACCTGGCCACGCGTTTTTCAGGTGAACGTCCACTCAATGCGGAGGCGCAGTGCAAAGCTGGCCGACCACCTCCTGTAGGCTGACTTAAATGTACTCGCCCTGTAGGAGGTTATGGTGAAGGGGGAGCCACCCCGGCCTGGCTACGTAGGCTACCTCAGCCGAACTTCGTTCGAGCTCGAACCATGCATCCTGCCCCCTGCCTGGATCTCAGTCACCCGCAGGGAACGTCACAGGCGTCCTTGATAGTGACCCGGGTCATATGCAGTGCTGCTCTGAACCTGAACTACTCTGCTGGCGACCCTAGCAGTGTGTCGGCGTCACAGTACAGATGGCTGGCCTAGACACCTCTGTCGTCAGCATTTACATCAAGCCAGGAGAACCTTGGTACGCCGGCCACCTGGACCGACTGCGGAGCCGGCTGGGACGTGACTGTCTTATCTGCGGGGACTTCAATGCCCACCACCGGCTCTGGGGTAGCCGCCAGAGCCCCAGACGGGGTAGGGACATCGTAGACTCCTCGGTCACTGCTGGACTGCTGATAATCAACACTGGCAGCCCCACGTTTGTCCGCCGCGCCGGTCAGATATGCATTGATCTCACACTGGTCCAAGCGCTGCACTTACAACTGGGAGAGGGCAGACGACAACTGGGTCTCCGACCACTTCCCGATCCTGAAACAGACGTAACACTGGCTGAGCTCCAGGTGCCGGTGCAGCACTGCCCCCGGAGGACCAGCACCCCTGAAGCCAAAGGCATCACAGATCCCACTGCGCGAAACGTCGACGCGTACCAGCAGCTGCGCCTACTGGATTTCTTCAACCATGTCTGGAGAACTGGCACCACCCTTGAGGACTGGAAGATGGCCATTGTGACAGCAGTACTCAAGGCTGGCAAACCACCGAGTGAGCCGTATCTTGTATCGCCCCATCTCTGTGACCTCAGCGGTGGGGAAACTCTTCGAGAGTTTCCTCACCGAAGACGGCGTAAGGAAAGGGTGTGGGGGAGACGGTGTGGAGGTTGGGGAGACGGTGTCCTCCCATCATGTCCTCCCTGTACGCGCGCTCTGACACCAGACACTGCCAAGGGATAAACTGGACCGTTTTAGGCAAGAATTAAGGGAACGGCTGCTGTAACTGCATTTGTAGGTTGCAGAGCCTCTTTTCCATTTCTGCAAGCTTTTTCGCCATTAACTCGTTGGCCATTCTCAGTTGCTCGCAGCATTGGTGCCCGTTCGTCGCCAACTTGTTCTCTCCCTTCGTGGCGTTAGCCCAGCTCACTCCTTCTCGCGGTTGTTGACCGCCATGCGAGGTGCTGAGGGAGGAGTTACGTGGCTGCGACGTGGAGTGACGTGGCTGTGAAGAATCGAACGGGGTCAACGACCGTGACATCAGCAACCACTTCGGCAGAGAAGCAGCCACCGACGCAGCAGCAGCAACCAAGTCAGCAGAAGAAGCAACAGCAGCAGGAACAAGTAGATCAGCAATCAAAGAAAGAAGCAACGGCAATCGAAATCGCAAGGGAGGAAGAAGACGAAGAAGCACCAAAGAAGCGACCAAGACCATCAACGAAGAAAAACTACGACGCCCAGATCGAGGAGCTGACAGCCACGGTCAACAACCTCTCGGCCACGGTCAGCAACCTGGCGGTCACGGTCAACAGTCTAGCAACAGCGACAGAGCAACGGTTTGCATAACTAGAAGAGATGATCTCCACGTTGGTGGTGTCCCATAAGAACCTGAGCGAGCATTTCGAGCTCGCAGAGCAAACGCAGAAAATCATGGTACGCAGCCCGATATTCGCGGCACAGTTCGCCAACCACCCGTACCTCCAAGAACAAGCGCAGCAACCATCAGTACAACAACCATGCCAAGGCAGTCTCATCGAGCAATAAGGTCGGGAGCGGAGTCACTCACGATCCGGCAATGGAATTGCCAAAGCCTCGGAAACAAGAATACGGTACTACAGCAACACATTCCAAACTCGTCAAGAAAAACAGACATAATCACGCTGCAAGAAACGGTGGTGCAGAACCCGACACTACCGGGGTACAGAGCCTACGCCGACTCGTCTGGTCGACGTGGAATTTGTACCTTCGTGCGAAAGGGACTGACTGCGATAGAGCGACAACTGAACAACGGAAAGAAGACTAAATACGAACACGTCTGCGTCGAGGTCGCACCGGGCAAGAACTGCAGGCAGGGGCTATACGTGGTGGACGTCTATAGCAACCCGAAAGACTACAGCCAGAAATTCAAGACCTTGTTGAGGGTAGCAAGTAATCTGGCCAAGAGAACCACGCTGGTGGGGGGGGGTGACTTCAATGCACCACACCACTCGTGGGGGTACAACAGAGACACCGCCAAGGGTAAAGACCTGATGTACGAAGCGACGGAACAAGGATACACCCTGATCACGAACCCCAAGCAACCTACGCGCACGGGCCTCACGTCGACTCACCGGGACAGCACGCCGGACCTAACCTTCAAGAACGGAGGAGAGGTTACGTGGCACACACCTGAGAAGATCTGGGGAGCGATCATTACATACTGGAGATCGAACTGGCAGGCACAGGCGGATGCAAGATCGAACACAAATGGACTGACTGGGACGCCCTCCGCAAGCAGAGAAGAGACGACCCAGGAAGGCTCGACATCGAAGACATTGAAGCATGGACGACGAAGCTGAAGAAAGAAGTCCAGGAAGCGACCAAGAAGATCGAGACCAGCGACGACATTACATGCGTAGCCAGCCGACTGGCGTACCTCATCGAAGCGAAGAGGTCCACCAAGGAGCGCTGGAAGAACCAGCGATGGAACAGGAAGCTTCGAAAGAAGGTGGCGGAGCTAAATCGAGCTATTGAAAAAACATAGCGCGTTCCTCTGCAGACAGCAGTGGGACGAGGTGTGCAACCGCATCGATGGCAGCCTCCACCAGGGCAAGGCCTGGTCTCTGATCAGACACTTGCTCGACGAGACCAAAACTAAATCAATCCACCAGAACCGCATGGCGCAGGTCATGCGCGAAGCCGAGAAGGCCCTTGGCAGAGCTGAGCTGATCAAGAAGCTGAGCGCCAAGTATCTACCACAGACGACGGCCGAACAACACCCAGGATACGCGGGGACACCCAATGCCAGGCTGGATTGGGACATCTCGACGGCCGAGGTTGCAAAGGCCTTGCGGGAGCTGAACACCACATCGGCAGCGGGACCAGACGGAGTCTCGAACACGGCTCTGAGAAACCTCGACGACTCGTCGATCGAAGCGCTGACGAAATATTACAACAGATGCTGGCGAAGCGGCCGACTACCGAAACATTGGAAGACAGCTAAAACGGTACTAATTCCAAAACCGGGAAAACCACCGAGCATTGATACCCTGCGGCCCATCTCGCTAACATCGTGTGTGGGGAAGGTCCTAGAGCACGTGCTGGCGAACAGGTGGCAGGACTTCCTCGAAGAAGAGGGGCTGTATCCGGAATTCATGATCGGGTTCAGGAGAGGCTTGAGCACCCAAGACGCGATGCTACAACTGAAGAAAGAAATCATCGAGGACGATACAAGGGACAGCAAGGTGGTGGTGGGCCTAGACCTGCAGAGCCCTTCGACCGAGTGAGGCACTCGGCCATCCTGGCGCAAGTGTCAAGGCTCAACAAGGGAGAGCGGAGTTACAAATACATCAAGGACTTCCTGTCGGGCCGCAAGATCGAGCTGCACGCGGGAGAGATAGATTTACCAGAACGAGACGTAGGCAGCGTGGGAACACCTCAAGGGTCGGTGATCTCACTGCTGCTCTTTAGTATTGTCATGATCCGAGTCGCCGAAGCGGTGTCGAGCGTCGAAGGCGTTCGACACACCATTTATGCAGTCGACATCACCCTATGGACGGCCGGTGGCACAGACACAGGTATCGAGAGAAGGCTGCAGAAGGCGATCTGGGCCATCGAAGACGGGTTAGACGGAACGGGTCTGCAGTGTTCGCCGTCCAAGTCACAGCTCCTGGTATACTCGCCTCGCAAGGTGGGTCGGCAGCCGCTGCCGCCAAAGGAGTGTAATCGCCTGGAGCTGATCACAAAGACAGGCCAGCGAATCCCCGAAGTGCCGGAGATCAGGGTGCTGGGCATGCTTATCAACGGCAACGGTAACAAGGAGATCCTGATGAAAAAAATGGCGACCAAAACGGCAAGTACCCTGCGGCTGCTCCAGTGCTTATCTACCAAAAAGACGGGCATGCCGAAGAGGGGCTTGCGAGACTGGTGCAGTCTTTCGCGATCAGCCACGTGGCATACACGGCGGCGTACCACAAGTGGACGCAGACCGACAAGGCTAAGATAGACATTATGATCCGAAGAATGTATAAACCGGCACTAGGTATAAACGAATCGACGAACACCGAACGACTGCTGCAACTGGGCGTCCACAACACGGTGGATGAGCTCATCGAGGCCCAGCTAGAAGCACAAAGAGAACGACTGGCAGCGACCAAGACGGGTAAAGCCATCCTCGATACCCTGGGCTACGGCTACCAGATTACGGGGAGGCAACTCCAAGACCTACACGAAAAGGTGCGGGAGAACGTGCGGGTGAGTCCCATTCCAAAGAACATGCACCCAGAATACAATCAAGAACGAAGACGCGCAAGGGCAAAATGCATAATTGAGCAATACAGTGACGACCCGCGAACACGGTTCGTCGATGCGGCAGACTATGGCCAAGGCTGGTATGCGATGGTAACGATAAACGCAAGAACGGGAAGGGTGGCCAAGTCAGCGAGCGCAAAGTGCGAGAACGCCACCAAGGCAGAAGAGATCGCCATAGCCCTGGCGATGTCCGAAGCCACCTGCGACACGATCCTGAGCGACTCGCAAGAGCCCGTCCGCAACCTGGCGAATGGCCGAGTGAGCAGCAAGGCAGCCAAGATCATCGAGAAAACGGTGGCCAAGAAGAAAGAAGAGTAGAAATCAGATGGATCACGGCGCACGCGGGTGAATGCTCACCGTACACAGCGAACCACAACGAGACGGCCCACAGGGGGGCGCGCGCTATAACACACCGCGCCCCCAGTGTGGGGAGGTGTCCCGAGTGGGCATGGTGGGTGGAGACTAAAGACAGACCCAGGGGTTACGTTACGGCGAAGCACTCAAGAACATGCGGCTGATGAGAAGAGCGTATCCGCCGCCCCACCGGCCGCTGGGTCGCGAAGAGGCAACGTATCTTAGAAGGCTACAGACGGCGTCGGTCACGTCACCGGCGGCGCTACACCACATGTATCCCGACGAATACCCCAATGCCCAATGCAGCGTATGTAAGAAAGGGCCGGCCAACCGGTGGCACGTCTTGTGGGATCGTGCCTCCGTCCCAGACGGCGCAAGTTTTGAAGAATACCCGGCGGACCTCCAAAGAGCCATTGAGTCAAGCAACAAGACGGATCAAGCATGGGCCATCCAGCAGGTCTTCATTGCGCTCGAAAGGCACGGGCTCCGCAAAGAGGCTAGCGCTTAGTAGGGCCGCAAAGAAGATGCGACGGTGGGCCACGTCGGGGCGGGGGTCGTAACAGACCCAAGCCCACTGCAAGTTTTATTGAAATAAAGTCATTTCCAGTCCAGTCCAAGGGAACGGCTGCAGACAGCAGGCGACAGCACCCTCCTAAAGAAACTTGTCCCCTGCAATGCAGCTGCCCGTACTTGCAGTGAAGTGACCCGGGGAAGCCGGTACATGATATCAAGGCACTAAACCTTCGACGAACCAGGACCAGAGCCCAGAAGCCGGCCGTCCGTAAAATACCCTTGCCCTTGGGACGACTTTCAGATTACTGGACACAGTAGACAGACGTCACGCCATGCAGCAGCACAAGAGATGTTGGCAAAGTGTCTGCAGCTTGCTTGACCATAGCCGGGAGACTGCCTGGGCGTGGAGGCCTTTGAAATGTCTCACACAGCCGGCCAGCGCTCTGCGTCCGGCCCACTCTGTGCCCGTAAGGGCAAGGATAAGAGCGCAAGAACTGGCTAAGCTCCTTGCGGAGCAGTTTGCCCCTTGCGTCAAGTCGATGCACAAAGTTCCAACACCGGTCCCTATGGCCACTCTATTCGGGCTGGCCCACTTGAGAGCAGGCTGCTACCTGATATGCTACAGGGTCCACCACGGAGACCAGCTGAAAATCGGGTGTAAGTGGCCTGGAACACAGACATAACACTGGCTTAGCTCCAGGTGCCTGTGCGGCACTGCCCCAGGACGACCACACCCCTGGAGCCGACGGCATCACAGATCCCACCGCGCGAAACGTCGACGCCGACCAGCAGCTGTGCCTGGTTGATTTCTTCAACCATGTCTGGAGGACTGGCACCACCCTTGAGGACTGGAGGATGGCTATTGTGACAGCAGTACTGAAGGCTGGCGCAAACCAACTAGTGAGCCGTCTCTCGTATCGCCCCATCTCTCTGACCTCCGCGGTTAGGAAACTCATCGAGAGTTTCCTCACCGGAGACGGGGTGGGGAAAGGGTGTGGGGGACACGGGGTGGAAGTTGGGGAGACGGTGGTCCTGGGCAGACTGAAATGGTTAGAAAGCCTGCTATATGATCTTAACGAAAGGCAAAGCGGCTTACGAAGATCCCGCTGCACCGCTGACACCCTCGCAGATGTGGTGTCGTTTCTAGAACAGGTCCTACACGAGAAAGAAAGGGCATAGCTCCTGCTCCACGACGTCAAGTCAGTTTTTGACACGCTACCGCACGAGACCATTCATGGTGCCTTTGACCGGCTGGGAGTAGAGGGAAGGCTAAGGGATTATGTCAGTGTCATTCTCAGAGACCGTACACGGCGTGTACGCGTCGGCAACACCCTGAGCGCCCCCCGCGGAGTGGGACAGGTGCTCCTCAGGGAGCGTCTTGAGGCCCACACCTCTTTAACCTTGCCATGGCGGAATTTCAAAAGCCTCTTCCGGAATCCTTCTGTTATCCGGTAGAGATGGCCATCTATAGCGACGACGTGACACTCTTGACCAGGACCCCACCAAATTCGGCTGGCGGGTAAGCTTGTGCCTATAGGCTTCCCTCGATTCAGTGGCGGAAACCACCTGACGAGTAAGGGACCTTGGCTGTCCAAGGCCGAAACGGATGCCATCGCGATCCATTCGCGCGCAGCCCAAGCCCGACACACTGCTCCACGGCATCTCTGTAGCAGACCCTCCCCTGGAGAAGCAAAGCCGTCTACCTCGGCCTGACCACCGACGAAACCCGCTCATAGAGGACCCCAGTTAAGACACAATTGGACCAGATGACCCGAACCGTTAGGGGAATCAACTAGCTCCTGGCACAGGGTAGAGGGTGCTCATACCAGTGAGCGTTCCGGATCTAAAGAGCATGTGCTGTCTCCCGGGTCTTTACGCACTCCCCCTGGTGAACCTGAGGGACGCTCAGTGGAAGACCCTGGAGCTGGCTCATCGAAAGCCCCTTTGGCGCTGCTTAGGCCTCCCAAGAGACTCCTCAGTGGCAGCACCCTGGCTCACACCAGTAGCTAGCCCATCCAGCTGCTCGCCACGCCGACAGTGCTGCGGCATGTGGATCGCCTGCACCAAGCACCTGGGGAGATCACCTTCTGGCCAGGCTTCGCTCGAGAGGAGAATCCCGGATGGGCAGCATGGCTGCTTTATTTGAGGACTATGTCGAAGTCCCTTAGAAGGCATGTGTTCTGCCCCCACACCCACCTATGCACACTGCCCCCACTTTGAGACATTGGATCACGTCCTCTGCTCCTGCCCTGAAGCCCGGAACCCACTAATGTCTGGGTACCGGAGGCTGGGGCCACCTTCAAGCGCTGCAGAGGACGTCGTCCGTCCTCGCGGACCTGTCATGCTGCACAGAGAGGCCTTCCGGCTGTTCATCTCATACCTCGAGGAGTTGGGACTCAAAGCCCGCCAATAAGGTATCAAAAGCAAATCCCACCGACCTTCCACCCGTTTTTCTTTCATTTCTATTGTGTGCATACGTGTGTCTGTGAGTGCGTGTGTATGTAAATAGTCTGTATATAATCTGCGTGTGTATTTATATAGTCTTTATCGCCTCTAATCATATTCCTAATATTCCATTGCCATTTCACTGCCCTTTCTCCAATGCTCTTTCCTCCCCCGCCGAGACCTGTGGCCTCTGTCGAGACGCAAAACTTCGCCACGTAAATATTACCCGCTTAATAAGTACTCCTCTTCCCTGTTCTCTATATCTCTCTGGCTCCGGAGCTGCTACGCAGAACTGGGGGAAGATTCAGGGAAGCGAAATTGGGAACAAGGCGCTAGGAGTGAGCGGAGGAAGTTCCGATTCTCCTTCACTCGTCGCTTCAGTTTTTTTCTCAGTTTTGTCGTCTGTCCCATGCCCCGCGATCCAGGACAGTGTGCGATCGCTAAAACTACGTTGAGGCTCGACTGGAGAACTCCGGCAGTCGGCGGTTGGTTGCCCCTGATGTTTTTTGCACTGCGGGCATTTCCGGCTTGAGGACAGTATCTGAAAAGTGAACAGCGCACAGGTTTTAAAATGATAATACACAAATGTGGAAAACACGAGCGGTTACTTCCTTGTGATCGCTTTAGTGCGCGTTGTCAACTCTTGCATTGAAAAGTCATGCTGACAACACACATAGTCGTCAAAACTGTTAAGAACAACTAGGAACGAGTGTCGGCTGAAAGCAGAGAGCAGGAGCTGCAGCTTACGGCAGCACCCGGGCAAGTCAAATAGGCTGTACACATCCTGCGGATCAGCCACGTACAAAAGTAAGCCTCGTGGGCACGGAGCAGCCTCCGAACGTAAGGTGGCTAACCTTAGCTTCCGCTTTGCGTACAGGCTTGCTAAGTCTTTTTTGTTGTTAACTTTTTGAAACAATGAACATCATCAAGAAAAAAAGATGACATGCAACTGCGAACCATATTTGGTTTGCTAAGCTTTCGCAATGTCTGCGTTGCCGTGGCCTCCGCAAATCCTATTTCCTCAGACGTAATCCTTATTAATGGCACACAAATGCAAATATTTCCACTCTTTCCACTCTTGCCGCTCCTAGAAGGTCCATTACGCTCTAGTTGTTGCCTCTAAACATAACTGTTTGCTCCAAGTCAGGACAGCGGGCACAACATTGCTGGCACTCACGAGTGTTCTCACCGTGGTGTCCGACAACTGTCATGAGGGCCAGACTGACGGACTTCGATATGGTGCATAAAATGGTCATTATCTTCTAAAGCATACTTCAGAGCGTGAGAGAACTTGTTGAAGCTGCGAGAACAGAAAGAGAGAACAATAACTGCATTGCCATGTTTCAGTATAAATTTCACCGAAGAAAAAAGCATCCTTGCAGGCCCGAGTGACTGCAGAGATGGCCAAAGCTTTGGTTTTGTTATATTTGCTCCTTCCTTATGTAATTGCTGTTAACGTTTCATGCGGTGTAGATGTGCCGCATTTTTTACGAAACTTGCCGTGAAACGATCTCTTTAAACTTACCGCCCGTGTTGAGTACGTATCTTCCGCGTCCTTGTGAAAAACTTGCGCTGTTAACTTCTCACTATCTGGTCTACAAATAGCTCAGCAAGCTGCTTTAAAGGAATATCCCCTCTTCAGTAGGGCGCATTTTAAAATCCTTAACTATGGTCTAGAATACAAGTCCAACAACTCCTATTTTCGACTACGCTAAAGCTGAAAACCACAGCCCCGCTGATTGCGGCATAGTTCAAAATTTTCATTGTGTGGTTTCACTTATGAACTTTTGCTGTCGTACTTAGGACCTAAGAAAAGAAATCTATTGAACAATTTACTGGTCCACTTAACATCGTGCACTCTCGGATGCACCTTTCATGTTTTATATTGACTTTTACCTGCAAAGATATTACTTTTACACGAAGTTGGTCCCTGTTTTTCAGCGCACTGGATGTAGTGGTGTTATTTTCAACAACCAGGCAACGTCGACGTTGTTGCGTATTAGCTGCTTCGGCAAACGTTGGCAGTGGAGTGGTTGTACGAGGAAGGGAGGGAGGATTAAATGAACTTTGTCTCTTAACAAAAATCTACTACATAACCGAAAATACAATGGTAGTGTGTACCCCGCCATATGAATCAAAATTATCTACTGCAAATGTTTTGTATAATTATACCGTGTAACTTCACTATTGGGAATAGCTCAGTACACGTGGCCTATCGTCTCGTTGGGAAAAGTCTCTAGCTGATGAGACTCAGGCAGACATAGAGAACAGTCGGGATGCAGTGTAGTGTGTATTCCTTAAAAATGAGCTTGATGATTTTTCCTCCCGTGCTTTGTTTGTCGCCGATGCGCACAAACGCTGAGCAGTGTGTAGTAGGCCCTGACGTACTGTGAGAGACATGTGTTCCGAGAGAAATATGTAGCTTATCTCGAATGCCCAAACACATAAGAATACATAGCTTCACGCATGCACGTACGGAAACATGCAGCGTTGTCAAGACTTGTATGAAAACAGACACGCTTTTTTTAGGCTCAGGTTCAGTTTTTACAGAAAAGCTCATTTTGAACAGCTGCAATGTATGGAACCCCCGGGCTGATTGGTAACCACGAATGAGGCCAAGCATGGAAGGGTTCCAATTTGACCAGCATGCAATCCATTATACGCTGTCGGAGTAATCATGTGACCGCTCACCTTCGGTCATTAGTGAGCGCCACCCATCTTCTAGCAAATCATCAAGACGAAGATAGTTCGCGTACGTGGGCATGCCGCTGCAAATATACCGATACAGCCTGAACAGCTTGGTCGCTGCGTGCCTGCGCTTGGAAGATAATATGATGCCTGACAACGCTGAAATTGCAGAAAGAGGAATGTATTTGTTTCTTATTTAAAACTTCTTATTCGAGCCCTTTGGAAGAAACGGAACAGCCTCTACACCTCAATAAAGAGAATCAACTCATCATTGACACAGCTGTCTCCCTTAACACCTGAGAAGGCAAGGTAAAATTACAGACGAAAGAAGCATATTCCGCGAAGTTAACAAAAAGCGACTAAACGGATTTTACAATCAGATTCTCAGCACAATATGAAAGCTCCAAACACGTTCAAAAAACAAACGCAAATGTTTAAGACCGGTAGTTGTTATAACGTTCAGGGAGAGCGATAATGAAAATATGGTTATTCAACCGAATAACCTTATTTAGAAAAACCAAAGAAACGGATACGCTGCGGTGGCTAAGTGAGTGATGTGTTTTTAGGAAGAGATGCGTGGTAGCCGTCTTTAAACTGTGCCGTAATAACTTTTTCAGTAGCTCATCAACACTGGCCTTCGAGACATACTGTTGATATTGGTCTATTTCAAGACGGGCTTCAGAAACTTCCATTCTTTATAGCCGGGGATTTTACGCGTTCGAGGCATTAGGAAGCACGGAACAACCCAATAAAAGAAGTTTGCAGGTTTTTCCTCCACCTACAGGTGCAGTAAAATCCCTTTCAAATTTCTGGGGCCTAGTTTTTTTGCGACAGAATTTTGTGTTGCGCATTGTCGTCGCCTACAACGATTATTTTTCGAACGAACATAAATAATCCAGGTACAAATGCAGTCAAAAACAAAGCAAAGGCAGAAAACAACCCGCCGTGATATGGTGGTGCCATCTAGGTTGAGTAAGAGTTGAGTAAGGTTGAGTAAGACCTGTTCTTGTGTTGTGATTGCAAACGTCATGAAAACACAGCATTTGGCGGGAGAATCAAAACTTTAACTTAAATTGTATAATTTCTCAGTAGTAAAGAATCGTTTGTTTGCCCACAATCGCTGGTGGCACTTTAAAACACAAAATATTTCAAACAAAACAAAGTTGTATTTTGACGGTACGGCCTCTTTAAAGGAGTACTGACACAAAATTCTTGTGTTGCGTTTTTTTCGCGGCTATACGTGCTTACGACCCCCACTTATCCTAGAAGGGCACATTAGATTGTCGAACGCAGCATAAATATTGCCGTACTGGTCTATTTGTTCGTGGCAGCTTCGGTTTCGGTGAACCGAACACGGATGCAGCCGCCATGACGGCAAGGCGCATTTGACGTTACTGTTCTCGTCGCACAACAGCCGATGCCGGTCTTGAAGCCAGGCGACGCGTTAGAACTGCCCGACCGGCCGCCGTCGCACGTCACGTCAGTCAAGAGAACTGTGACGTGTTGCACAAGGCAGAAAAGCACGCGCCAACAGCACCGCTGCCGCCTCTACCTGCTCCAGAACTCTGACGTCGGTGGTTTGGGTCGAAGCGCAGGTGACTTCATGAGCTTGCTCGATGGCAGGGATGAGCTTTCTGGTGCGCGCAAGGATTAAAATTGATTTAAAATATGTTCTACAGAACCGTTACCGTTTAAACGTCTGAGGGGGTACTCCATATCTAAAAGAAGCCTTTTACGTAGTTATCTGAGGTTTGCAAGTTCGTGTCAGTAGTGCTTTAATTAAGCTTCAGTAACTCCGCTACTCCAGTACGCAATGAAAGGACTTAGCTCGGCGACGCTTCTTTGGGGACGAAGCTTCTTATACTCTTTATCCTTCGATTAACGAAAGAGCTTTACGGCGACATTCTATACGTCTTTTATTTCCGATAAGCACAGCGCAAATACCTTTTTTCTGGACTTTTAGGAGCACGCTGAGATGATTTTCAAGCCCACTCTCTTAGCACTTTGGAATGCGTACTCAGGAAGCAGTCCCAAATGGCGACATTCATGCGGTTTTGATCGCGCACGTGAACACTACGAGCCCGCGTCTAGTATTGCAACGACCATTTCGCGGCGTTCGTCAGAAACCTCGATGGCGGAGCAACGGAGCAACACTGAAGAGCACCCGCCCGAAACAGCCTTAGATTGTGGGCCTATGACCATTCCAGGAGAGTGATTAAGGGAACGAAAAAAAGAAATGAAGGAAGAGATAAGTAGAGGATGAGCTTTACTAAAGGAAGGCAGATACACCAGCATACATGTCACCGCCCACGTGCTTGTCTTTGGGGATGAGAGCAGTCACTGAACAACATAAATGTAGCCCAGGAGAGATGGCAAACAGTGCTGTAAGCATGGCGGTTTGAGTCGGTTACTTAAAGAAGTCACGATGGTCTCACACGGTGAGGATATTCAGTGACGCCGATGTTGTGCAGGTAGCCAGTTAATAGAGTCTTGATTTTCCACTCAGACGAGGGAAACGATCTTTTCATAGCTTCTAAGGCCGCATTGCTTGTGGGCAACTGATCAGCCACACTGCGGATTGAATTACGCGCCACGTAGTCACAGTACATGCAAGGCATTACAATACATAGAACACGGACATTGTAACTGTAATAAAATTGCGCGTTGCAATTCAGGCTAGCTGCAATAAGCAATTTGCACCATTGGAAATGAAACACAACTGTTGGTTTCTTTTATTGGTTCAGGAATCAACCTGCTGCTGCTACTCTCACTTGGTTCGTGCTCGCTCTTCAGATCTTGTTACTACAAGGAGGCTTCGTAAGACCTAGACAATTTTTGCACTGCTAAATTTGCAACCTGAAGAAGTGAGTTACCTGTCACCTCAAGTACTTCCTGAACTTCGGGTGTAGGTTTTTCTTGACTCGCCTTGAAATACATGGGACAAGCCCCGCCATATTTCAGCGTTTAGAAGAATTAACCTTACTAAATTAAACCTAAGCTGACCCCAAAAACATAAATGGACAAAGCCAAACCACCATCGCAAGATTTGGCAATAAAAATACAAATAAAAACCCTCTGAGAACAACGGGTGTGGCAACATCTTCCGGGAGTCAGTTCAATAAAAAAAATGCGCATGGACGGATCCGGCTGTGGAAAGCCACACGACGTAAAAGCATTTCGTGGAAAACTGCTGGCGTTAAATTTTGTAGCGCACCATTCGGAAATAAAATGAAACGTGAGGCACACCGTTAAGTAGTCTTTGCAGCTACAATTTTCAATTTAGACGAAACAAACGCATCTCGCCAATGGTGCTTGAGTGGTAAGGTGCAACCTATGGGAATACGCCTGTGGCTGCACGGTTTTCTAAGCTCAACTAGCACTTTTACTAAGGTATTGCTATGCCTCACGAGGATATCCAACCGCCATTAAAACGAATACAGCCGCAATAAGAAGTGGCAACAAAAAAGAACAACTCGAAGGAAATGACAACTTTTTAGAGTGGTCGTATTTTCGAGAACCCACTTCCAGCTATCCCTCGAAAGAATTTCAAAAAATTGTCTTTTTTATGGTTCCGGGCAGTGATACTGATTTATTGGCGTAAAACGGCGATGTAATCTGATCTTTTCTCCTAGACGGAACACAAACAAACGCAATTTCATAATCAAAACACAACTCGATCATCCTTTTTTCAATTTCGCGAACCCCGAAGTACGGGGAAAAGCAATGTTGTTGATTTTTGGGATGAAAAAAGGCTCGAATTTCTTCTAAGCTCCTCCACCTTAACTTGATTCGCTTGTGATATTCGGAATAGTATTTTGTTTGGGTTGAGTTGTTTTGGGTGTACTTTCCAACTTCCAACTCGGATCTCCTAATGTTAGTTGAGTTCTATATCTAAGGTTTTGTTCGTATTTACTTGTACACGTTCTTTTTTCAGACGATACTGAAAGACTAATATATTGGCTGGTAGCGTCATCTCGGTTTGGCATATTTTGTTACCCAAGCTTCTTGGTTTAGCCGAACGAGTTCTCAAGGATAGGAAAGTAGAGAGAGAGAGAGAGAGAGAGAAGGTAACACCAACCTGGACGTCCACCGAAGATGCATGGAAAAAAAGTGGTGTATAACACGTAAAAATCAGTAAATGTTGCGAACCATTGAGCTAAAGGCTAGCTAACAGAAAAAGTAAAAGACAGAAGCTTAAGCGCAAGCGAAAAAATACCCGCTGGTAGCGTGACCAACGACATTAAAACCACACAGACGCGTCAAGTGCACGCGGCTGCCGGAAAAGCAACATTTTATTTCGCACGTTCAAGTCGCACACTAAAAGCGCTTCACAGAGGCCTTGAGGACGTAAATACAACGCGTGTAAGTACGTGAGCGAAATGCGTCCGCGGCAGGTCTTTTCAGAGCATGGCGTACAAACGCGCGTCGTTGACGTGTACAGGAAACGAAACGGGTGCGGCCACAGCGCTCCAGGTCTCGTGCAATATTCACACGCCGACCCCCGCTGCAGGAGGCTGCGGAGGATCTCCACTGACGACGTGTGAGCCATAGAGACGAGCGAGCAAAAAGGAGGGCTGGGGCGGATCGAAACCTCGTTACGACGGAGGTAGTGAGTAATGCTGTAGCGGTAGCCTTGAAGAGAGCCATGATAACGGTAGTACCACTGCCATTCACAGTTGAGCAGGAAAAGTGCACTTAGAACGCGCAAGGTAGTAAAAGGGGAGACGTGGAAACGAGAGAGTGCAGTGAAAGATTGGCTAGGTACAAAGTGAGCACAGTTCATCAAATACCTACTACGGCTTGTAATGGAAGAAATAGCGAAACATCGTGAGTATTTATAACGCGAAAGTGTAAATGGACCTTGAGGGGCAAAGCCGTCATTCGGCATAGGTGTCGCAAGCCGCAGCAAGATAGGAAACGGCGCTGGAAAAATAAATATGTAAATGTGGAATAAATTGGGCGGAAAAGTAAATTAATACACTTGGGCTTACATAGCATCAGAACTTACGTCTTGGGATGTTGGTCCAGCAATCATCCTGCCACACTAATGCCATTTCTTTTTCTTTGTTTTCTTTGTTTCCCCCGTTGCTTTATATTTTACAAGTTAACGATGGAATAAAAAGAGTCATCATTTAGATTTCTTAGCCGCTTCCTCCAATCAAAGGATGTAAGCATCAGTTTGACTTTTTGAGGGCGACTTTCAAAAGCTGAATATAACGCCTGCATCGTGGACTCCGACTTTAAGAGTTGTGGAAAACGGTTACGCACTGCTTCACGTGCGAAGAGTAGAAGGTTGTTTGGGCGTCCGAAGCTCGGAACTAAAGCAGATGCAAGGGAAAGCTGAATACATGCATATCAACATGCCGTCTGTGGTAGATTGGGTAGTGATGATGACATTTGTCGCACAAGCTAACGGCTGTTTTACCAAATGCAATTTGGTCGCGACCAGTTGCACGCGTTGTAGATTTCAAATTAGACACGTCGACATCTAGTACATACAGCTCTACCTGCCGCGGTGGCCCAGCGGCTAAGGCGTTGCGCTCCTGAGTCGAAACACGCAGTTTCGATTCCCGGCCGCGGGGGCCGCTGTTGTAATGGAGGCGAAAAGAGAAAAACTCCCGTGTGTGATTTCGGCGCGTGTTAAAGGTACCCAGGTGGTCAAAATTTAATCAGTGTCCTCCACTACAGCGCACCTCATCGCCTGTGTAGCGTCGGAGCGTTAAACATCACAATCAATCAATCAATCAATCAATCAATCAATCAATCAATCAATCAATCAATCAATCAATCAATCAATCAATCAATCAATCAATCAATCAATCAATCAATCAACCTTCAGTGTTTAAAAAGACGCAACTTCACATACAACGTATTCATCAGTGGCAACACAAAGCTAGTAACGTTTATGTAAGCAATCATTCCGAAAAAAGATGTTTCTTGCTGTGAATTTTCACGGTTGTTTTTGATACCATATCTGGTTGTCTGATTGAAAACTGTAGCTTTGTTTTATGTATTCTCAGAGAGTTTTGATAAGAAACATTGCCAGCTTCTTCAAAATACTCCTCAGCCGTGATGCCTGTGTCGTGTACTTCTTAAGTAGAGCGTGACCTTCGTGGATCAAATCTGCCGACTGCCGAAAAACGCTTCTGAGTGCTGTACGCTCTGTTCTTTGTAGAACGCGGTAGAACGGACAATTTGTTGCTTTGAACCGGATTGTTGTTTACAACAAATGTTGCTTACCGAGTTCGGAGTACTATACAATGTGTAAGGATATATATCCGTACATTAATTACCTCAGCATCCCCTGCGATGTCGGCAATAGATAGTGTTGTAGTGATAAGGGTGTTTGTATCGCTTCAAGCTTATGTGACCAAAATAAATTTATTACCTTGCTCTCTGACGCAACAAATCAGTTACATTAACTCGTATATCTTGCGATTTTTGTGCAGGAGTCGGCTTCCTGTTTCTAGTACTGCTATTACGGTTAGTCGTTCACATACAAGCATTCATCGTTATACCATAATTCTAAAGTTTCATGGAAGCATTTGTAACGGTGGTTTTTTCTATTAGATATGACGCACCTCTTGCTCTGAGGCATGTCCCTCCTGCTTCGGCGTCGGCGCCGGCGGCGTCCGCACGCCACCTGCGCATGCGCGCCTCTCCTCCGCTCTTCTCTCTGACAGCTGTGCGCAACACTCTCACTCCGTCTCATTATCATAACAACAGCTGCGTGCGCGCGCTTCGTTCCGCTCGCGTCTGCTCCGGCGCGCAAGTGCGCGCATGCGCTACTCTCCTCCGCAGCCTCCTCTCCTTCAGGCGCTGTGAATATAAAGCGGGTAGCGCGCTGCGGTGGTTCAGTCAGCGCTCGCTCTCATTCGACGCCGCGTGCCTTTGCTTGACGACTCCTTGCTTGACTTGATTCTTCCGATGAAGACGTGATGGAAGCGACGGTCCCTTCAGCGAGTGGGCTGACACAATCCAATACCAGCGTCAGCGCAAACGCTCAAGGCAACGTTACGACCAAATGAACCCCCCGATGCGTCGCATCACATCAGGGTTCCCTCGCGGGAAGATGGGCAGAATTTTTTTGTATTTCTATCTTGTGGTTCTTTGCAAACTTGTCCAAGGCCTACCCCTTTAGCCTGATGTTTAAGAGATTATAGTGGTGATATGGAAGCCCAACCGACATGAAAACTCGAAACGGGGCCGCCGGAGTGGTCCCAAGGCAGTTTAAACAACTGCGGCCAAAGTTCACGCAATTGCATTATCCGAGATCTTCAGTGTTTGCTTGCATCCAACCAAAAGCAAGCGATTGCATATGTTCTTGGAGGTAATAACTTCACTTGTAAAAACACCTGCTCTGACAGGCGGCAGACAAGCATAGCAAGGATATTTTCGGAAGTGTTAATATACTGGGTGGAGTGGTACTCACAAAAACAGGAACAATTTGGACGAAAAGTAAAACAAAAACTGTCACAAAACCGGCACTTTTATGAAAGGGAAACATAAAGTGCTAGATGTCTGACATGTCTCAAAGCATAGGAGGCAAACTAATTTGGTGGATATTGATGTGCCACAAGAAGCGAAATAAGAGAAAGCGTAGCATAAATGTAGGCAGTTCAGATTTGGTCTTAAATGAGTAAAGACATGCTGAGAACAGAAACATACAAAATAAGACGCCCAGGGAAGACAAAAAGAACTAACTTCGCCAGAGGCAGTACTCAAGAATTCGAAAAGAATGAGCAATGGGAGGCAGTGAGTTGTCGTTCAGAATTCCAATCAAGTCATTTTCAGGGAGGACGGTTGGTTACTCCACCTCACAAACACACAGAAAATTTCAGGGCATCCGTTGGGTTCCCCAAACTCGGAGAAAAACTATTGATCTATTTGGGCGATAAACTACTCGGAGAGCCCTCCTGACGGTTGGTTCTGGCGCCAAATCTTGGAGCCCCACATGTTGTCTCTGCACCAAAATTTCCACCGAAATCAATGCTCCAAACAACCAACTGCAAGTTCACAAAGTTCTCAAACCTAATATATCCTCCTATGGCTTATCAAAATTGATTCCATACAAAACAAACACAAAAAACCTCAGCAGTACTATTTTGCTGTGGACTTCAACAATAAACGGTTTATACGCTCGAACTTGTTGTCGTTGCGCAATGTGTTTTACTTCTTTTTAGCTCGCACCCTTTTCTGTGCGACCGAAGAATGTGAGCTATGCCAGCTTTCACGTCACACCTTTTGATCACCAGCGAAGCGGGTGTATAGAAGAGAATAGAAGAAAACAATAAAGGAAGATTGCATGCCAGAAGAACTTATTTAGAGCGAAGACCTACAGGAATTCGGGCCTAGATTGCGGAACCCGAACAAAGCGTGAAGCTAACCAGATTGAGCAGGCCATCAAATTTAAAGAACGTGACAGGCTTGATGGGCATTGACTTATTGAAAACGCTTCTTCATAAATCCATAGTGCAAGGTATTTCGGTCTGACGCGTTTTATGTCGTTAATACTGTGCACAGTCCGCATTTTTTCTTTCTAATCATGTGCATCACAGGTCGCCTTAAAAATACCCTTTAAAATTGATATATTGACCGCATCAAAACAGGTTTCGGCTCGGTCTCTCACCAGCAAATATGTCAACGATATCAGAGCAACCAAGTGATTGTAATGGCGATATTTACTATAAAGTACCAACTTTGCAAGGAGAGCCTAGCCAACTTCCTATCGATAACCTTTACTTGAAGCAACTATTCGAGATGGTAATTTCCAAAATTTCCTACACCGCTTTCTCCGCGGCTTCCGATAATAAAAGGGAGGTTAATAGTTTTCGCATAATTAGCGTATATGTTTTTACCAAAGTACGGCGCACACCGGAATCTAATCTATTTCTTTGTGAGGCTTTGTAGTATATTAAGACTACATAATGAGACTACTATAATGAGACTCTATTGTAATAACACTGCACCGATTACTATGAAGAACAACAGAAAACAGGAAGAGCGTTGGATATTTTGCAATAGTTTTACTTTGGGCCATTCGCGGTTTTAACTTGCTCTAACTACAGCTTTCTTCGACACACACGTGCCAATCCCTGCTAGAACCGTCTTCGAAGGGGTTTCGGACAACAGAAACACAGAAATACGACCCTGCCTAACAGATTAAGAAAAATATTTCTACCATTTTTTTAAACGGGTTACCCTGTGATGCGCCTTTCTTAGGGGTTTTCTTAAGAACTGCACCATGCCCATTCGTTTATTGCATTTAAAAGTTGCCCTACCATGTCACACCAAACTTATAAAGATTTATTTTTCTGTTTTAGCACTACCCTTATTTCGTTAGTGGTATAAAATCGAAATAATTAGATATATGGTCGGATTTTTTCGCGAAATGGGAAGAAAGAGGTAGAAGGATATAAAGCTTTGCGTTCAGTGCACAAAAGGGTGGCGACGTGAAGCGCGCCTCCGTGACCACGTCTTATGGCTTCTCGCATTGCCGTCTGCTTCGCTCGGACTCACTTTCCCTGAAGTTTCTTTGCGCTCGATCGATTTTTCATGCTTTCCCGCACCAGATTTGGCCAGAGCTCAAAGCACTTAAAAGCGCAAAAACTACATCAATGCGTGTTTAATAGTACAGTTTTTAATACCGTTTTAGACCAGAAGGTAGCAATCTCAAAGCGTATTTAAAAGTACAGTTTTTGATACCTTTTTTGCACAACATGTAGCACCCGCTAACGCTACGGTGGCGAGTACGGGGACTCGGCTGGGCACTTGCGGATTTTTCCGGTCGGGAGGTTAAGGTCCAGGGGCCAGCCGTCGCAATTCCCGCGCATTCGTTCTGCTGAAGGGCGACCTTCTTGTCCTCCCCAGTCGCGCAAACGCAGTCGGGTGCCAGTAATCCGCCACCGTAGCGTGAGCTTCCCCTTGCCGCTATGCTAAAACTCTCTATTGCAGGCGTCGGCCCATTCTCTGCGAAGCCGGAGCGCAAAGAATCGGAGCTAGGCGTCACCTTTTGTATCGGGCAATCTTTCAATGAAAAGGGACAGCCCGCTGCTAATAACAGACATCTGCGAAAATGTCTTTCGCAAACACAATGCAGGCCTAAGGGGTTGTCTGCTTTGGCAAAATGCATTAGGATTCCCAGTTCTCGCAAGCAAGGAGATGATAAAACGGTTTTTGCACTCTTGTAAAGCACGCGAAAGTATCTGGTATCATGACAGTACACGTTGCCATGGCATGAGAGCGTGCCGACATGCGGAATGGGGCTCAAAAATGTTGTTTGGATTCCACATTGTCTGTATAGGCACCAGCTGGTTTTATACTAGTCTTCTAACTAGTATGGAGGTTTACTGAGCGAAGCGTTAGCAATTGAGCACGATACCAATAATGTAGTTGGTTCAAGCTCGAAGGCTGTGCTCGTGTACAGAGAAATCCGTCGTAGCTCTTTCTTCCACAAAGCAATCGTGGTTTCTACCTGGTCTGAAATTTGTATGTGTTTATCAGATCAAAGAAACTTAGGAATGACACTCCCATTTTACGAGCGGAGCTGTTGTTGCTATACGTAAAGTGTGTGTAGCATCAGAAAATCTTGTGTCATACTTATTGCCACCGTTTACCGCATACGTGAGCCCGAGCCTTACGAGGAGCGCCCAGCGTCGTCCAGGCTTGCGCGTGTCGCGCGCAAAAAATAGCAAGAAAGGAGTTCACGTGTGTCCGCTCCTCAAAGGGGAGGACAAGAGAGGTCGCACTACAGACGCCCACTTCTGCGAAGCCGGTTCCCGCAGATTATACTAGTGCTGACGCATCCCACTTCGGGAGAAATGTCAAAGCCAGCCAACAAAACAATCCCGGTCCGCCAGTCATGCATCAGGAAGATGACGATATATATGAATATGACGATGACTACTACTACCATAGTGAAAGATGACCGGCGGAACATGTAAATAAACGATTACAAATCTAAAATATTGCATGGTGGTGTGTCCTCGAGGGATTACAAAGAACGAAATGCTCCACCTCCAATATGGGTCAAGGTTGGCCCGACTTACTTCAAAGCTTCCTCATTTTGTTTTCATTACAGCTTTTCTGACTTTTGAAAATGTCAGTACGGAGTGTAAAACCGGGGCTAGTCGGTTTCCATAATTTCTGCAGGTGAGCCTCTATAACATCTTTTGGTCATAACGCACACACACACACACACACACACACACACGCACGCGCGCATGCAAGCAGGACACACGCAAACACACGCGCACACTGCCACACACGCCTGCTAAATCACGTATGCGGTAAAAATACGGTAACGCTATGTGTGTTTAGACCCAGAGCGATATTTATGGTACACTTCTTAAAGACATATATTTTTCCAATATTCAGATGGGCGTTATAGTAAAACTGCGCTCAATAGTAATTTTCTTATAGTAAAACTGCACTCAAGAGTACTTTTTCGTTGTAGTAAAACTGCACTCAAGCAACAGTAATTTTTTTTTTTCAATTCATCGCCCCTCATCCTGAGGAAGCGAGCATTTTTTCTTCACGCCTGACGGTGTTTGAAATCAATAAAAAGCTCCTTCGATATATGCATCGCTTTCGATTCGTGTTATGCTGGAAACCAGCACCTACAATATTTATCGCATTCGTCAGCGAGTATATCGAGCCTTCAACAGCGTAACAATGCCAACCGTTCAAGTTGGGATTCAGTTAACAATATAACGACGGTTACAATAGAAATTGGGAGCGCTCCCTCCAAACATCCCTAAGCCTCCTAATAAGATGGTTGTGAGGGTGCAGAAGAATAAAAGCGTTGGGTACACAGAAAACATTCATTTGATACAAGTCAACGGTAACGAAAGAGATAGACGGCCGTTCTATTTCCTGCTGTGTGAGGCGCGTACAGGCCCGCAGCTTGGCGCGTGGCATTACAGATTGTTGAGTCTTCATAAGAGCATCTCAAAAATACCTTAAGGAAGCCTCCGTATTTTGAATACTTGTCGAGGAGCTCTGTGCACTGAACAACAAAAGTAACATAGAACGGACGAGTTGCACACGATCTTCTGACCAAAGCTCTTAAAAAAGTTGTTCGGTCTCTTCTCATTGGTTGCACACTTACCGGGATGCAGCTTAAACTTATGCAGAGACTTCTGAAGGAGGAAAAATAACACAGTTACTGGACGTTTGCTTTTTAATGCACTAAAACACCAAAACGGGTGATTTATAGCACAGGCACTGCTGCCCCTCACGAGCGGAGTGTAGCTGACGACAAGCGGCGCGAGTCCTTAGGTTGACGTCAGGAGCCAAGAGGCGCCACTCCAACTTCTCACCGCCAATATACACGTAAAACTACTCTTAAAATGTGATTTCGTAATGAATAGGTTCGGATATCGCTTATTAATATTTGTTGCCCATACCGAGGAAACACGTGGAATGGTGGAAAGCGACTGTCCGAAAAGACATTTTCAAACCACGTGCTTAGGGCATAAAACTTGAATGTTTCAGCGAAAGAACCGTTGTAGTTTGAAGAAACTGGGACAAGGAGTACAGCTAAAGCTACAACCCTAAGCTATATAGAAAGAAACATCATCTCTACATGACTGCTGCCGGGAAACAATAATGCTCAAAAGTGAAATGTTTCGCCCTTCTTAGCATTCAGGGTTCATCACGGCATAAAACTCTGGAAACATTCTAAGGCACTTTAGATCCTTGTAATGATGACATTATGTCCCTTGGAAGAAAGGCTATCTTTCGAAGCTGTACCTGTATCACATGAAGGAAACTTCAAAGAAATCGCCGGCTAAAAGGGAGCCATACCAGATCTGCCTACCATGATGGAGAGAACTTGTTGCCATATAAAAATTTAGTTGTTTCCGACACATGTGCACCGAGCCCTGGCCCAAACGCGGTAGAAAAACTTCCTAGCTTTTCCGAGGTTAGCAGAGAATGTATGTAGTACTTATCACCAGGAATACAATATTATAACGAATAATCGACAGGTAACAAATGCAATGAAATACATTGAAAAAGGACGACTTCAACTGCAACAGAAATTAAACTCTTTTCGCATGATTGTTCAATTGCACAAGAGGACGTATTTGTAGCCCTAAAAAACCTACAAAAGCTATTTATAGAAAACATGTATTTCTTCATCTTTATGAAAATGCCAGCATACTCAAGCTTTTTTTCACGTGTATGTCGATATTGACATCAGGGTGGTAGTCATTTAGTGCCCAGGTTGAAAATATTTTTCGTTGAATGCCACAAAATTTGGTCGTTACCCTTCGTCGCGCTAGACCTGCACCCGAGAAGTGAATTGTAACGCTACAACTAAGGCTTATTAAATATAACTGACAGTAGAGCAGAATATTACCTATTAATCCGAACAGTAGCACACAAGTGATGCGCAAAATGGAAGCACATAACTGTTTGCGAAGGACTTAGGTGACATGATTTCCTGGACATTGTTCACATGTTTAAGAGAAAACACTCACCTCAAAACGACATAGCAGCGTTTAAGCGTAAGTCATTATGAGGCGCATAATTTCTCACAGGAGTTTATACAATCATGACGAGAATGGCTATTCAATCCTAAATGTCAAAGCTCAAGAAAAAGCACACGAAGGTTCCAAGAATGGCTACTTAAGTGTATATTTCAATGGTCAGTGTTAAAAAAAAATAAAACATATTTGCGAAGAGTTTTGTGAAGAGTGTTTGCGTACACAGCTTCCGAAAATACCAAATCAACGGAGGGGGGGCGGAAGAAAAGATGGCAGAAATACGCAGACCTGATTATGCAGTTGGATTAGCTTGAAGCAGCGCTCGTGCAAAAGATGCAGGTGTTGCTCTCCAAAAAGGGGCATCGTCATCTACGTTGAATTTGGGTGCGCCTGCCTCCCGCATTGGAGATAAATGAATAAAAATATTGATCATCTGCTTATGATATGCAATATATGACATCAATTTCTAATGAATAGTTGGCCACGAATTTTGAAAATTTCAAACAGCAGCTATTCGATGCTGACTTAGATAAATCAAACAACATTCCATGCATTTCTACAAGCTCAGAAATATTCGAACTAGACTACTAAAATAATGAATTAATAATCATATATCCCCCAGCCAAGCGACAAAAGGCACGTGCGTCACGCGTACTTTATATAAAAGCTAACCATTAGGGCTACAAGAGCTATGTTTTACAACTAAACCAATCGGTATCGATTGAACAGTTTCGTTGGCTACAACTTAAGTAGAACCCAGCATCCAAGCAGCCGTGTTACTGACAACCCAGCAAAGTTTCAATTCTTGCTGATCTGGTGCTTTTGTTTTCATCGTTCTTTGTTTATTGGCGCAAACAAAGTACATGGCACTATGATTTCTTTGCCAAAGCTTTGGGCTTCGGGAAATAAGCTCACGTATACGATTCCGAGCAGAAGTCATTCGCCTGATATTTGCGAAAAAGAAAAATACCCGAGCCTAAGAGATTTCAACGGGAGTTACACATCCACAGGCGGCGCAAAAATCTTCGCGGGGTTCATTAGTCTGCACCTCGTATTTCAGGTATAGCTTCTGCGCTGAAACTTTGGCATCACATCAGCCTATTAAATAGGATGGTGATTCGGTAGCTTTTGTCAGCTATTTTCTCCCCCGTTCCGCCTTTAAGATATCTATTCATGGAGCCTTTGCTGATTCTGGTACTTTTAGTGTTCGGCTATACAGTACCACGGCCGCTGAATCAAAGCGCGCTTTGATCCAGCGGCCGTGACAGTACACAGGTGCTAACGTTCTCGGGCGCTGTGTCCGTGATCGTATGGAGTCTCTTGGGAGCATGTGGAATGACTAGAGAAAGAGAAGCGCAATTTTTCCTGAACTTTTATGCAGACATTGAAAAATCAAAGTAAATGAAGTGATTGTGAAATATTGCGAATATTCAAACCTATGACCGCCAAACCGTGACAAATATCCTGGAGCCACGACGCCAATTGACATGGCCAAATGCCGAGAAGTATTTACACCGTCTTAACAGAGAGTTTTAGCATATCGTTACCGTGGTTGCGATACCGTTTACCGGGTTTGCGGGAGTCGAATGCGCATGCGCGACGGATTACGTGAACGGTAACTTACCGGCACAGCCTTTACCGTCGCTACGGCGCTGCCCGAGACGACGAAGTGTACCCTCTCGTCTTGATTGCAGCAACGCGGTGCGTTGGGCGCTTGATGCTTGGTACAGCCGGAAAAACCGTTCTTAGTTAATGTTGTTTATTACATTTTTCTCGTTAAATGGTGCTCAGGAGTAGGACAAACAACTATTTTTTTCAGGATGGGTGAGCAAAATGGCCGCCCCTACTCGTGCTAAGCCTCGCCCGCCTCGAATAGTTCAGATAAGTTTCCGAGCAGGCAAAGCGCTTTTACGTCTCCAAAATTGTGCCGGGAAAGACCGTGTAGGTTATTGAGTAATTATTTTAACATATCTTGCCCATTTCGTGCCGAAATATTCAGCGCGGACGTAAATTATAGTTTACCTTGAATCCCACTGTACTCAGTGGATGGCGCCACCAAAATCACTTTTCTTTTTTAAAGCTAAACAGGTAATTGCTACAGTATTCTCAAAACTAATAATGTTATTGTGAACGCTTCACCCCAAAAGTGAAAGATTTGAGCTACTCTAAACAAAAGCAGATAGCTGTGAGCAACAAAATTACGCATGATGTGTTTCGATACTAATCCATTAGATGTCGCTGTGTGTCCCAAGGCGACCGGTAATCCAGAATACGTAAACCGCGAACCGTGTGCTATAACGCGTATTACTGTTTTCATCGGTAAACGGAAACTGCCGCTTCCGATAGCACGGTAAACGGTAACGCAAACATGGTAACTATATCATAAAACTGTCTAATAATAATTCGCGGGGTGTAGGTCAGATCAACACATTTTTAGCGTCGTCGCTACCCTAAACGCGATGGTGGAAGAGCCCAGAAGAGGTTACATGAACGCCCAAAATTTTTGCATGCTTCAATGGTGTCAGCTTTGCTATTTTCTGGAAAAGGTTATACCAAGTCGTATTACTCCCATGCGACATCAGGTAGCCGCATTTCGACAGAGCGTTTTTGCACTCTGAAGATAGTGCCTTCGCGTGTCTTATTGTGCATGGTGATGTTAGTCTTTTTTCCGCCGTTCTTTGACTTTGTTGCGCTTCCAACTTATTGGATCTGCTTGGTGAGGCGGCTAAATTTTCCTGTTAATTTCGTAAGGATCCGCTTTTTTATGCGGAATTAAACCCATTGCACGCGCATTTTAACAACGGCATCACTTTCCTTGTGGCTCAGAGAAAGTACAGTTTTTCAATATGGATGCTCGTGAAGTTGTGTGCGTTTCATTAATGTAAAGGGACAGACAACCGATTTTTCTCGAGTATATATTCTCTATCCCAAATGAAAGGGCATCACTAAAGCATCTTGACGAGAAATGGTTTTGCTGATAATGCCCTACAGCTTTTTAAATCGAAATATTTAGATCTACGAGCCGTATGTGCCCCTCCCAAAAATAATGTTGGCAATCATGACATAGAGTAGCTCGGCAACATACTTTTGTCTGTATACGAAATGAAAATCGATATTTAAAACTTGTCCCCAACTAAAAAAGTTTGAATCGCAGGTTTTCCTGTTCCTTTATATGTTTTTTTTTTTGATGCAGCGGTCTGTTTTGCACGAATGCGCCATCTATTGGGATAGACGATAGGTAGAATCTGGCTTGACGTTGTGGCGGTGAGAAGTTCGATTCTCCCCAAGCGCGGCGTTTTTTTAAGCTGCCGTTGGCGTATTTGGAAACTGAAATCAAATATTTTGGCAGAACAAACTCCCCTGACTGAGGCAGAATCGTCAGTGCTCCTTCAGCTGGGTCTGTTTACTGAACGCTGACGTTGATGATGGGCATGGAGGAGCAGTTAGCCACACTGAGAGCAACCCAGCGGCGGCGGGCGGCGTGTCTTAAAAATTTCAAAAATAATGTTTAGAAATACATATACAATTTAACCTTGCTTAAATACTTGTGTTAAAAGGTTTTCAATACGAAAATAAACGTTTCAGCAGTTGCAGTAGCTTCCAGGTTTGCAGGTCACGTGACAGGGACACATATTGTACTGTCAAGTTTCGACACTACAACCGCCACCCTTCCGATTTCAGAAAGTTTGCTGCCAAATTAAAATTATTTCCGCCAATTTGTTTAGAAATTGCTTGTGGTTACCGGGCTATATAAAACGCTCGCTTTCATATGAGCTACAGAACATATACGCGACAAAAATCGGTTGTCTGAACCTTTAAAAAGTTCTGCCATCTTGATATCGTTGAATTAACATGTTCAGTTCATGTCGGGATGCTCATTTGTATAAAATATGAGAAGCCGTAATAAACACGGGCGGAAACATCATGCGGTAGTTTTGACAATTCCTCCAGTCTTACTTCGCGGGGTTTCCCGGATTTCAGCAATCGGGATACGTTCTGGGATTTTATGTGGTTACATATCGCGTAAAAAATTCAGAAACTTTTTCACCAGAGGATTACGACAATAGTTAATGTGGAATTTGTTCTGTTTGGCAGGTCGTTGATTTTGCGGTATACTGAAGCAAAGGATGTGGGAAAGGCGTAAATGTATGTACAGCTACGGAACGTTTGTTAGGTATAAAGAGAACCTTTGTCAAGCTAGGCTTCAGTGAATTCTTTCGGTACATGCACAAACAGAAACCGTTACGGTAAAATAAACTGTCTGCTACCAATACGTGGGCACCTACGGGGAAGTATGGTTACAGCAAACGACTGTAACCATTGGTTTTTGATTCTATGCCCTATGAAAATGTGACAATTAGTCCACTAGGACACCATGACAAGGCCGCCGAGTTTCATTTACTTTTCATGGAAAGGTCACAGTGATGTTGTAAACGTTACATAATCCACCCCACGCAAAGGAAATCCACGGAAAGGAATCCACATAATCCTCTGAAAAGGAAACGGACTGCATCATGGTTGTCTGCCGAAATAAGGCTTCAGTTCTAGAAATTTTATTACGTGATCACAACGCCATAGCCAATACTATTGCAAATTCAAAAGAAAACAAAGCTCATGCATATGTTCACTTAGCCTTTGTGTGATGTGTACTTTGCACAGATTCACTGGTCAGCAACCTCCACAAAGTGTAATGACCCCTAATGTTTGTTATATAGAGAACGTTGCGCGTAGCGTGGCCGGCGCAGACAATGTGTTAAGGGGCACACCGCAAAAAAAACTGAGGGGAGGGTGGTAATCTGATCGAGTAATGGCGCTAAGGAGCGCGTGCATGATTCGTGGGCGCCTTCAACAGCAGCCGTCGTAAACCGGCCTGCGTACATGCGGTGCTTTGCTTTTAACTATTGTGTTGGTCGTGCACTCACACATACGTCTACAAGCTACTCTAACACTCTATCTTAGCGGGTCGCCTTGGTGAAGCCCATCGTGATCGACCCTCCCCTTTTCTACCCACCTATAGCCATCATCTCTTGTACGTCTCGTTTCGCGCTCTTATTGTAATACATAGCTTCGTGTGCCGCAAAGAAATGGGAAAAAAGAAAGACGTAACAGGCATAACCCTCGTTGCGGTTACGCCTATCTGTGGTTGCCCGTTTTCTTTTTGCGCTGTACAGAGCTATGGGTCAGTGACCCCAACTAACCGAAACCCACACTCTGCTAAGACCCCAACTAACCGAAACCCACACTCTGCTAATCCTCGTACTTAATGTCACTACTCCTCGGCTGCGCGTCGCGTTCATTCTCATTCATCCTTCCTTATGCCCCCGGTTCACTTGCTGCCACAACGGTGACGGCGACACTAATCAATGCAGCAACGGGAGCTTAAGAGGTGCGGAAAAAACAAGGTCCCGTTGGGTCATGTTTACAGGTAACCGGGTATGAAGAATTTGACGCCCTGTTTTGTCTTGAGCTTCGGCTTAATAAGGTATGCACTCGTGTTTCAAGGAATGTGTTCCACTAAATGTGAACATTTAGCCTGGATGCCAGAAACTTGCGATCATTGCCAGCTCTCACTACCGTCATTAAAGCAATGCCATATGAGTTATTTTGGTGTTTGTTATTGCAGAAAATCCTCTTAAGACCGATCCTTTTAAGCTCTTATGGGGGCGTCTTTTGACTCCGAGAAGCCTTTTCCAAACCAAAAGACCCTCTTGGCACCAAACAGGTCCTCCTGTCGTAGATAAAAACCACACCGCACGCAGCGTATAATCGCCTCAAGATACGCCATAAATGCGTTATGTGCGGACATTCAGCCACTATTTTTATTTGTTCTTTGCCCTTACATGACCCCTGTAGGCAATAGTGGTGGCCACCTCAAGTGTTCAAGAAGGAGTCACGTCACGCCTTGCAGTATACTCAAAAAACTACTTATGCACTCGAATTTCCGAAGATAATCACTTTCCAAATTTTGTGGTGCGCCCATTTTTTATTGCGCGAGGACTATGAGATGGGTCTCGCGGAATTCTGCTTTTTGAAGAGAAATCTGTTCGTGGCAGTCTCTGTACAAAGCATACTTTAGAGCAATGTTACGGCTGAGGATAGGTCAACTTTTTCGTTACTTTGATAAGTGAGGGAATCATGGATGCCATTCCAGAAAAGCAGATCTGCAGACAGGGAAGACATGCACGGAGTCGGGATGGGTTTATAACAAGAAACCTCGGCACCAAAATAATATATAAGGGAGTGGTGGGAAGAGAAAGGAGAGAAAAAGGGAGCGAATCATTGCTGCCACTGAGGGAATTAATGGTAAGAACAGACGATAACAAATTGCAGAAAATCATGATGGAAATTAAACAAACAATAACTGCACAAAGAGCAGCCAAAGCGTCAGGTGAGGGAGAGAGATGGAGAATGAACTACGTGGAGGGGCTGGCAGGAGTCTATCGTCTTTGCGGGTTATCTCGCGTGAAGGAAGCAGATATTTTATTTATGCTATACAGTAATTCTAACGGCTCTCATCCTTACTTGTCTCTCTCTTGTCTCTCTTGCTTTTGCGCTGCACGAAGTTTTGTAGTAATAGTACTTTGCTAAGCAATCTTGAACGAACAAGAGAGCACGTGTCGACGCGGATCCCAGTTAGACAGGGAAGTGCAGCCTAATCAGGTCAACGTTGCTATTTAACCTTTTGCTTCACCAGGGGTCGTGCAAGAGTACCAAAAATATGCTCTATAAGTACGCGTCAGACATACTCTCAGAATTACACGAAGCCATTTGATTGTTTCATAATTATGGCAAGATTAATTTTTATTCCAGCCGGTCGTGCGAGCATGAAGCACCTGCTCACAAGGCTGCGTCTTTGCAGGGCGAAACACCATCGGTGAACACCCCAAGTAAGGACAGATACTGTTGCTTTGTTTCCCCGGAGGAAACGTTGTTTAGGTCGAATTACTTCTACATTGTCTTTAGGTGCCGGCGTTCCAAAGGTAGAAGTAAGTGAAATAAACGAAAATAACCACCCACCTTGGATAGCAATAATGATCACATACGCGTTTGAGATTTGAGCGCCAGACTATATCGGGGAGAATTGTCCGCAGCGAGGCTGAAGACGTCTCTGAAGAGTCCTTCTCAAAACCGCTTAAATCTATTCATCGCGTCTGGGAGGGATACTCTGGCTTCTAGGTAGGACTGGGAACGGTGAAGTAACACTCGTTCAAACAATTTACCCCCACAACATCTCAGCAACATTTGCCGGGAATTCTAAAGATGTCGAGATTTGTTGGGATTAAGCAAGCAAAATAATAGCCTGTCCCATATTGTGCGAAAGTATTCCCAGAATTCCAGGCCAAGTAAATGTAATAAAGGAGGTGCTTTGTAGAATCATCGTCTAGATTGGCCAAGAATCTACAGGTTGCGTAAACCGGCCCCAGAGAACCAATATTTTTGCTTTCGGCGTGGGCGGCTTCAAGTCGTACGGCGTAAGCTCTTTCCTCAGTTCTTGCTTAGAAGGCCTGTTGTAAGTAGTGCGGAAATGCGGAAGGGACGTAAGCATTTAGTTGTGGGCGCGTTCATAGGATCCCTGAGCGAACTACCAAAGGAGTAATTGGGTGTCTAATTGATCGACTTGCTCGGTTGTTGCTTGAGGGGTTTTAATTAGGAGTCAGAGGAATTTCCAGGCGCGGTTGGTAATGAAGGTGCTTTGCAGGGCACCCCATAGGGCGAGCCACTTCTTCACTGTGAACTAGGTCGCATGTGCAGAAGCTCCTAGAGTGAGTTCTACTACGTCGCTACAGAGCTTGCCATTATGTCGCGGTATTTTCAACCATTCAGTGATACTTCAGCAACCTTCAGAGGCTCTCAGCAGTTCAGGGTCTACACTCCAGGGCTGGTATGAGGTGGCCGCTATCTTCGTGTACGTGTGATCTATTTGGACTACATCATCGATCCACTCAGATATAGGAGGACGAGGAGGAAAAACTATATTGTGAGCCTGGTGATGTGGGAGTTCTTGCTCAGTCCAAGAGACCACGGGACAACCGTGCTGTCTCAGCCGTGGACATCAGGAGTTGCTGTGCATCCAAGCTGCTGTATGGCAGGGCTGGCAGGGCTGGCCACATGGGCTGGCAGTATCTTGCCCTATGAAACGCACCCCAGAAACGCACGGCGGCGCTGGGTTTCGAGCTCATGATCAGTCTGCCCTGAACAAGAGATGTTAAACGCTCTGCAAACTGAGCCATGAAGTCACGCCCGAATAGCTGTGCGAACGCTTTATATGTCCTTCCATCTAACTTCTTCATTCGGATGGTGCCGCCCTCTAGGACAGGGGAAGTGAAGTAGTGCGTCATGACGCTAATGAGCGCCGAAAGTTGGCGGCTCGATAAGGCAGCGTATAGCCGCTGAAGCTACTGTGTTCATCCGCCCACACCTGTGTGGAACGCCGCTCAGCTTGTGGCTCGCCGCCGCCGCGTGCCACAAGCGGAGCTCGTCGCAGCGCAAGCGTCTAGCGTACACGCCACAGGGCAGGACCAATGTGGTCGCACTTTTGCCGAAGTGACCCGCCAGGAGTACGTCGCTCGCCAAGCCCACCCACAAGACTACTGCCGACCCGCAAATCATTCTCCTTTCGCTGTAGCGGTCCGTGACTTCACCATGCGATTCCCTTGGCAGCATGTTCGGCTTCGTTCCCGCGGTTTGCGAGCGGATGGGGTTTCAATCGAATTTCCGCAATGCTCCTGTGCGTGTAATCTAGTGTCAGGTGTTGATGCGGCTAATGGTGCCATACGGACGAAATATAAATAGTGATGCGCAAGTTCAAATCGGCAAACAATAAATATTCGAGTGCTCCTGTGGAGGCACATTTCACTTGCGTGTTTTAGCGACTCCTATGAAAGAAGGATCAACTACAGTTTCTTCTTTTCCTTTTAATTAGTGGTGACAAAATTTGCTGGTGTGCAGTAAATTGTACGCCTACACGTGGTCCGGACGTGCACGAATGTGCCGAGCATTGGTTTGACGTCGGGACGATGAGCAATTATACGTGTTAATGTGTTATACGCCTTCATGAAGCGGGGCCCAAGCTCCGGTCCCTGGTGTTGGTGCTACTGCACATCCATCAGCGTCACCCTTGTGAACCTCTCCTTTTTACGGTCCCACGGACGCTAAAACTCCAATAAACCATTTGTCTGCGTGATCCTACGAGAGCAATTTGAGAACGACGAGCCAGCTATTATGTTGTGCGACGAGTTTTTTAGCCCCTCATTCATCCTACCTTATCTCCTGGCTTTTCTGTGGCTTGTATATTTTTTATTTTCTGAGTCCTTCTTTTGATTAATCTTGTTCTCATCACCTCACTGCAGAGTGGCCTTGTCGCGGCATTAGGCGCTGATTTAATTTCCCCGCCTCTCATTAGGACCAACACAGGAATTAAGGCGATTCAAAGGAGCCCGGCTACGCGCTTGAAGAAGGCGAAGAAACAGGAAAATTTGTGAACGTGCTATTTTTAGCATCAATCACACGGGTTTGCCAGCATTCTGACGCCACACGTGACCCTGATAGAAATTAGTACTGCTTTTTTAACTCTATGTGGCACAGCTGATGCACGAGCAGAAAGAGCAGAGACAACGACCGCAAAAACAGATACCAGGCCGCCAGTACAATAGGTTAAGATGCTCGTTCTAAAATCTAATTAGTTATTCCACCCAACGTCTCACGCTGAAGACATTGCGGTGATTCCTGCAAATGGCTCAATTGAACACGCCCGCAGGAGTACCCGTGGTTGAGGTATGCTAGGGCACGCAGAGCCTGGCAGCATAGTATTTATTCCCAAATTACCCTAAGGGATTTTAAACTGACGCTACTGCACAGAGAAAACCCCCTGACGTGAACTAATACAAATCCGTATTGTCAACTGCCCCTCCAGCTCCCCCAACATACACAGATCGAAGGAGTGAAATACTGCTGGGCGCTCCACGGCCGCGGTTTCACACTGATTTCTAGGCACCCCTACACTTTGTTACAACTGCAAACGGTGGCTGTAAAGCACCGGAGCCCTACTCATGCTAAGACGCTCGATCATACTGGTTGGTTTCAAATTTGTTTGCGGCACCGATAGTTCTGAAATATAACAGCTCGTGCCTGTCTGTATTTGAATGCTTTACATAATTTTGCTCATCTCTCGCCAAGGGCTGACTTGCGGGAAGGACGTTTCAAGGCACGGTTCTTTTCGAAATAGCAGTGGTCGCCTAAACTGTATTTGGATGTTGATGGTGCGTAGCATAGATCACAAAAATTACACCATCTCCCCGAAGGTAACTACGTGGTGATGCCAAGCAGAATTGTTGGCATCCATTCAGCTCATCGGACGGTGCAGCGTGCCTCAACCGAAGCAGCACTGAAGAAGCGGCGCGCAGACCGGGTTTATTATATAGAGGAGATTGAGAGGAGAGGAGGAATGAGAGAGGAGACCCGCATGCACGCTTATCGCGCAGCTGGCGTGTTGCCGTTATGTTGAGTGATCTGGTGTTTTAGTAGCTCCAGAGGAATTCCACGTCCGGGTCCACACCGGCGGCAAAGCCACGCGAGCACTGTTGTGTTACGGTAGGTAGGCGGTGGTGCTCGAGGCGCCGAAACTCGTCCATCATGTTCTTGTCGATGTTGTCATCTCTGTGGTAGAATCGGTAGTCTCAGTTTTGTCGATGTTGTCATCTCTGTGGTAGAATCGGTAGTCTCAGTCAGCGTTGGTGAGGTAAAGGTTGTTGAGGTTGGTGCACCGGCTGACAGCAACGTACACGCCCTCGTCTTCGCAGCTTTGTCTTCTTCTCCTTCTTCTTCTTCAGCCGTTGCCCCACGGGAAGATGATGACGGTGGTTGAACGCGAAGCTATCTCGTCATGGATTCTTTGGTTGGCCAATCCCTAGTTGCATCCTGCCAAAATCATCATCAGAAGTCTGCGTGAGGGCGAGAGCAACTTACACGCCCTCCTCTTCGCAGCTTTGTCTTCCCCTTCTTCGTCTTCAGCGGTTCCTCTAAGGGAAGATGACGGCGGTGGTTGAACGCGAAGCTATCTCGTGATGGATTCTTTGGTTGGCCAATCCCTAGGGGCATCCTGCCAAAAGCATCATCAGAAGCGTTGCGGACGGGGCGCTAGCAACGTACACGCCTTCCACTTCGCAGCTTTGTCTTCTTCTCTTTCTTTGTTTTTTTTTTTTATTTACGCAAGTACGCCCTTCGGCATAAACTAGATGTAGTCCAGCAGTCCCGTCTCCACAATGAAGTCGAGGAGCGGCCGGTATTGGGGACCGTGCGTCCAGCGGCGAAGGTCAGGTGGTCGTCCTGGGTGGTACCCAAGGGCCCTCATGTGACGAACTCGTGCTGCCTGGAGGCCCGAGCATGAACCAAGGAGGTGGTCCAGGGTCGCTTCAGTGGCAGGGGTTTTACAGAAGGGGCATGTTTCTGGGGGAACTTGCGTCCTCCATGAGGCCTTTATCGCCGGGGTCAAAAGCTGCGCCCACGCGGATTCTCCGAAGCGCCACCTCCTCGCGGCGGGTTAAACCGCCAGGAAGGTCCGACCCACGCGGGGGAAGAAGGGCACGCGTGGAGCGCCGGAGAGACTCCTTGTGAATGATGAGGGTGTCACTCTGCGACAACTGGAGCAGGGGTAGCGGCCCAGTTACCCTCTGGGGATGGCAGGCCGCGTCAGCGTCAGTGTGGGCAGGTGTTGAACGTCTATTCCACAGAACTCGCACGGGACACGGAAAAGAGTTCACAATGCGATGCACATCGCAGGTCAAGTCGAGCGACTTGGCGACGCGTCGGAGTTCCCGGACTGCCTGTGTGGAGTCTGTGTACAGGTGAAGGCACGACGGCGGGTTTATGTGTAATCGAGGCTCTAATGAGGATAACCCATCCCGGATGGCCAGAAGTTCTGCCATGATTGAGGGAAGAGGTGCCTCGGTGAGGTATGAGCAGGTCTGCTGCAATTCTGGATGAGTGGGGCACACAAGGCTGGTGCGTAGGAGATTTGGAGCCATGCCTGCGTCGACGTACACTTGCATTGCCTCGGCTGTGCCATCCGACTCCGAGGGAAAAGGGTTAGGCTGCAGGGACTGATTATGAAAACGGCGTATCCGGGTCAGTGGCCGGTTGTCTGTGGATTGACTTCGGCTCCAAGGGGGAAGGTCAGGTGATTTTCGTAATATAACTGGTGACTTGGAATCGAAGTAGTGGGCCAATGCCGCAGCAACGGGAATTGTTTGAATTTTCAGGTGACGTGCCCTCCTCCGCTGTTCAACAAGCTCGTCGAGGGTGTTCAGCTGGGCCTCCGCTTGTAGCGTCGGAATTGGGGTCATACGAGGCAGGCCTGTGATAACTCGCATAGCCTCTCGGTTTACACTTTCCAGTAGGTCCCAGTCCCTTCGTGTGAGATGCTGAAACTGAGCTTGGTATATCAGCCGGGGTTGCAAGACAGATCGAACTAGGATACGTGCCATGCGACTACAGGCACCGCCGGTCTTTTGTGAGATCCGTCGGAAGAGATGAAGCGTCTTGGAGGCTTTGCCGCGCACGCAGCGGATCCATGGAGCAGCGGACCCAGAGGCGTCTATTTCTACTCCAAGCACTCGCATTGACGATGCGGGATTGAGGGCACGGCCGTTTAAGGCCAAGGAGAGGGGCGTCTGGGAAAGACGACGTCGGCCCCACCTATTTGTGATCGACATGAAGGTCGTCTTTGCAGCCGAAAGTGTCAATCCAATCTTGGCACACCAATGCGCCGTTTGTCTAGGGCCGCCTGGAGGCCTGCTTGCTGTCTGTTCAAATCTGCATGTACTGACCAGACTGTAATGTCGTCGGCGTAGATTAGAAAGAAAATGTCCGGAATGGTAGCTACTGCCACGCGAGGGGAAGGAGTGCCACATTAAATAACACTGGTGCCAACACAGAGCCCTGGGGTACTCCCCGCTCTGAGGGTGAAATGCCCTACACTTTCCTTGCCGATTCGTATAGAAAAGGTACGACTGTCGAGGAAAGACCGCACCAAGTTGCAGACCATGACTGGAACTTTCAGCTGACGTAAGATGGTAAGGATCGCTGAGTGACTGACATGGTCATAAGCCTTTAGGACGTCCATGGTTAGGAGCGTTCGTATGCTGCAAGCTCTGCCACCCAAAAGTACCATGTTCGAAAGATGTTCCAGGCCATCTTCTGTACCGAGGTGTTGGCGGAAGCCTATCTGAGCTGGATGATACCACAGGTAGCGCTCAAGCCACCAGGACAGGCGAGTAGCGAGCATACGCTCCAGCAGCTTGCAGATAGTGCATGTCAATGCAATCGGCCTAAGGTTACTCATGCGGTCCACTGGCTTGCCTGGTTTTGGTATCGGCACCACTTCTGCATGTTTCCAGGAAGCTGGGAGCTCCCCTGAGGCCCAGATGGCGTTGAGTGAGTCAAGCATCCACTGAAGAGCTGGGCCATCAGCGTTCTTGAACACTTCATAGGTGATACCATCTGGTCCCGGAGCTGTGCGCAACTTGGCCTGGTCGATGGCGGCCACAAATTCCGCCATTGTAAAGGGCCCTTGTATGCCATCAATGTCCACCTGAGTTGGGCACGCACCTGCTTCAGGAGGGAGGTAAAGTTGGCCGATGAATTGTGGTGGCGCCTGGTCGAACGCCGGGAAGAATGCTTTGGCTAACTGTGGGGCAAATTGTTTTGGCGTTTTCCCAGAGGCAAGGCACGCACTAGTGGCAGGGTCCGGTGGTCGTGCACCAGCTTCCATGCTGCGGAATGTCCGCCAGATGGAAGATGTCGTTGAGGACGGTCCAATGGACGCACACCAATCTAACCACCTTTGTCTAGAAAGGCGCTTCTCGTGGCGGCGGGCAGCGGCTGTGGCACGATTTAAAGAAGCTCGCAATTCTGGAGATCCTGGATACCGGTTCACAGCCCGTTCAGCACGACGACGAGCTGCCCATAATCGAAGGAGATGCAGGTCAGGAACTGGCCTAGACTCGTCCACCCAAGCTGTCCGCGTTGCGTCCTTAAGGGCGGCGCATAAAATAGGCACTGCATCGCATAGGGTTCCAGGTAGGGAGCTGTCTAACACCCTCCTAAACAAGTCCCAGTCAGTCACACGACAGCGGCGCCGTAGGCATCGTTGGGACCCTGGAGCTAAACCAAGACGTAAGGGATAGTGGTCACTGCCCCAACAGTCCGGCTCACGGTCCCATGAGACCGGAGTTACGCCTGTCCACCAGGAAAGGTCCGGGGCATAGGGGGGGGGCGCGAGGATGATCCCAGCGACGTGTCGATATGTGCGGAGCATTGAGTAGCACAAACTGCTGGCTTGTAAATGTATCTAAGACTGCCACACCACGCGCACTGGACGAAGGGTAACCCCATGCCTCATGAGGCGCATTAAAGTCCCCACCGACTAGCACAGGTCGCCCGGGGACGTGCGGCGAAGGTGAGCAAGCCAGCCCATTCGCAGTCGGGGTGCACTGCCACTGTACGGACGCACGTAGCACGACACCAGGATCACGTCTGTGCGGGGTAGGCGAACCAATACAGCAACCACTTCCTGCCACGCACTGCACCAAGACACCAACGGCACTTGAGTCTGGGGGGTAACAGGTGGCTACGTACACAGCCACTTTACCAGGTGGACCAGATGCATTGCTGCAACGGCGGTCCGGAATGGTAGGTGAAGAGTACGCAGTGAATCCCTTAATGCGTGGCATTGAGTTTGTCTCCTGCAAGAGCAGAGCCCACGCTTGAAGTGTGCCCATGCGGAGACGAGACTGCAGCTCCCCTACCTTGGTCGCGAGAACCTCTGCAGTTCCACTGGAGTACACACTTGTGTCGTAGCGGGCTTGGGGAAGCATTCGCACCTTGAGGGGCCACTGAAGCCATCATGGACGTAGGTGCACCACGAGAACCGTCGCCAGATGTTGCAGTTGCTCCGCTACGAAAGTGAGAAGTTCTGTGGCCGTAAGGTTAGAAGAATCAGGATGTAATTCCCGAAGCGGCGCTGAAGTGGCAGGTGGAGGAGCAGGTGCATCGTGGTGCTGTCCCCGTTGCGCAAAGGTCGCGCGACGTTGCACTGATGTGGCAGTTGTTGAAACAGGTGTTTCCTGGTGCTTCGCCCGTTGCGCTAAGGTTGCACGACGTTGCCGGATACGCTTCATTTCTGCTTCTAGCTCCGCCAAACGGTGGTCCAAAGCAGCCACGCTATCCGCGCAATCCGTAGTTGAAGGCAATGGTTCCTTGCGGGTATTGCCTGGTGGCTGACGTCGCCGCTTCACCGCAGTAGCGTAGGTGTGGTCGCCGAGCGGTTGGCTCCCATTTGGCTCCGTAGATTCGTCACATTCCTGTTCTTCTGCTAATACTTCATACTTTGTCTTCAGCGGTTCCCCTACGGGAAGATGACGACGGTGGTTGAACGCGAAGCTATCTCGTGATGGATTCTTTGGTTGGCCAGTCCCTAGGGACATCCTGCCACAATCATCATCAGAGGCGTTTCGGACGGGGCACGGGCGCGGGACATCCCCCCGAGCAAGAGACGCTAACATCGTCCTTTAAAGTTTTCAGTCCGTCGTTTCTATTGACGTTCAGCTTCGCGTGCCTTCGTTGCATCAGTAGCTTCTTGACGTAGTTTGAATGAGTCAAGGACATAAGGCGCGTTCGTGGCACTTGCTCCTGTCTCGGTTTTGTAGTGCAGTGGGAAGAGCGCCACGTAACTTCCGTTGCGGCCAGAAAGCCGTGGGATCAAAACCGGGCGCCGCTATTTCTTTTTTTATACTGTAGGGGGAGAGGTGCGGACTACGAACGAACGCCGGACATAGCCCCGAGCAAGAGATGGTTTGCATCTAAAAGCACCGGTATTGCAACGTTCGATTCGCTGTATGACATGGCATGCTCCAGCTGATGCCTAATGCTCCACGACAGAGATTACTTCGGCGTTTTTTCTTCACCGCAGACGTACCTGCTACCACCTGCTCGTACTAAGCGGTACGAGCAATCCGCCTTCCTCGAAGGTTCTCAAGGTACTCTAGGTTTTAAAATAGTGCACTATAACTGACTTGCCGCCCAAGGGCACCATGGGTGCAGCGCCCGCCGAAATTATGGTGAGAGTGGTTGGACTCGCAAAACACTGTCTTGAATTACTGATCGGCGTTTTAAAAGAGTGCAAGCGACAGAGCTAAAAAATAATAACTAACGTCCAAATTACTGGAGATCTTATTTTCTCGATAGTAGCACATTAAAACGTTGAGAGTGGCGTGTTTTCCTGTAAATTGTAAATGGTGTTTTACGCGCCGGAGATCCATTTAGCCTATACGACCAGAGGGGGGAGGTGTGAAGGCTGACGGTATAATGAATACCACCTGAAGACCACCTGTACACGTCAACCCAATGCGCTTTCTTTTTAGATGCGGAGCGCCTTATGTATGTATGTTGCTCTCGCCCCGTCCGCAGCGCTTCTGATGATGATTTTCGTAGGATGCTTCAAGGGATTGGCCAACCAAGGAATCCATCACGAGATAGCTTCGCGTTCAACCACCGTCGTGATCTTCCCGTAGGGGAACCGCTGAAGAAGAAGAAGGAGGAGAAGACAAAGCTGCGAAGACGAGGCGTGTACGTTGCTCTCAGCCGGTGCACCAACGTCAACAACCTTTACCTCACCAACGCTGACGGAGACTACCGATTCTACCACAGAGACGACAACATCGACAAGAACATGATGGACGAGTTTCGGAGCCTCGAGCACCACCGCCTACTCACCGTAACACAACAGTACTTGCGTGCCTTTGCCACCGGTGTGGACCCGGACTTGGAATTTCCTCTGGCGCTACTAAACACCAGATCGCTCAACATAACGGCAACACAATGGAACCACACGGAACCCCCATGATGCTTCACATCCTCATCAGAGTTCTCCGCGGGAAGATGGTGTAATCTTTTTATAGTGTATGGGGAGAGGTGCGGACAACGGACGGACGCCGGACATAGCCCCGAGCAAGAGATGATTTGCATCTAAAATAAATGAAGGCCAGGGCCAGACAGGTGATGTAATGGGCAAACATGAACTCCGACTTCGCTGCACTAGCTAAGTCGCGCACCACTTGCGAAAAGTATAAAAACCGAAATGCATGACGGCCCATGCTAAGTCACGAGATACCGAGCGTGCCGTGGAAAATTTTCGCAGCTAACCGTTTCCACCGCGAAGGTCATGATTACTTTATTCTGGTAGATTTTTACTTATTCGTTTTCGAGATTAAGAAGCGGGCCGAACAACAGCTGATGCAGTAATAAATGCCTGCGCACAACTGTCCTATATGCATGGAATTTCAGCCAAGCTTTTAGTGATAACGGCCATCCTTTCCACAGCGAAAGTTTCTGAATGTTTAATGGGCACTTCTGGATCAGCCATGTCACATCTAGCCCTTACTACCTGCGTGGTAATGGCATGACATCACAAGCTGTGCAGGAACCGAAACAGTTGCTAAAAAGTGCTCATTTTGTGCGCTCGCATTTTTCAGTGCATTTTTTAGAGTGGCGAAACGCCTCAAGGGAGGACTCTTCCCAGTTTCACAATGATGGGCCCCACAGCAGGACACAACTCCCCCTGACAAACTATCACCTGGAGCCAAGGAATGATCCCCGAGAAGAGGTTCAAAAACAAGTCCAGGAAATAAGGCACAACCATCGCGTCTACTACAGCAGAGGTACCACATTCTTGGCATAGCATGAGAGTGGATACAGAGTGTGTGTCTACGACACATAGGTAGAAAAACATGCGCCCCGCCGCTGATGTTGGCCTTGCGAGTACGGCACGTTCATACGTGGTATCTTCACAAAGCGGACAGCAGCTACATCATACGGGTGAACTGCTGAGGACCGCTGCAACCGGTACTTAAGACTCACAAGCCAAGTTGGAGCTTGGGACACACACCCTAGAAGACAACACGACTGCTAGCACGAGCCTACGAAGAAGTGAACGCGTTCCCCGAGAGCGCCTATATCCACTACCAGAATAACCTAACATTGGGTATTGTCAATGTCAAAACGATATTTTTTTGTTTTTTTTTTCAAATAAAAGGGTGTAGAAGAAGGCAAGCAGTATGTGCTAGCAACAGTACTGGGCATGTCACGGCTACAGCCGGCGCTTATCACTCGCGTGTGTAAATACGTGGGCGTTGTTCAATAAGGCCTCTTTTCCTTCCTAGCTGCTTGTCTCAACACAATTCGTACATAAAAAAGTGTGCGCCAATGCGTCCTGTGAATGGAGTTGGAGAGCGAAGCTGTAAAACACACTCACAAAGATTACCCATGCGACGTCACTTGCATTTACACACGTTGCTCTGAAAAGAGTGCAAACAGATACAAATGAAATGGACTTAACCACACTCTTCATTACTTGAAATAGATATTCTTTGCTGAGGTTAAATCAATGCATGATTTATGAACGGTGGTTGGTTGGTTTTTATTGGTGAATCACATAAGTTAAAGGTCTTTTTCTATAAAATAAAATAAGCCCGAACCCGGCGTTAGACGATCTGACCTCTCCCCCATCTCGGCCGCCACCGATGGAGGCGACAATATCGGCCGCAAAGACGAAGAAATGAGATCGCATGCGTTGGTGGGAGCTTACTTTTATTTTTATAGCACCTAGCACATGCGCAATGCGCCTACACCACCGCAACACGCGCCGCGGGCGGAGCGCACAGCGGCACGAGAGATGGCGTGATGCTATCACATGGCGTTGAACGACAAGGCAGGGTGTAAAGCCGCAGATGTGCTCGCTGAGTGCACCGCCGGTCTGCCTCGTCTCCGCGTGCGCTTGTAGCTCAGCCGGTAAGACTACGGGGCTCTCCTTCCCTTTGGGTTCTTTGCTTTGATGGCGGGAGTTTTCTTTGGCCACCAACAGTCGAACGAGGACCCTGGGGGGGGGGGGGGGGGGGGGGAGGAGGAGGAGCAGAGGCAAAGAGCGTCGCTTTAAAACTGTTCTATCACCGGATAAGCACTGCTTTCGAAATACCTAATCAACTCTATCTGGAGCCCTTTCTTTGATGATGGAAATAACGAAGCCCTGAAAAGCAATAAATTTGCAACAGGCGTGTTTTTAGATATTACAAAGGCATTCGATAGAGTTAATCTTGGTATCTTACTCCAAAAGCTTGAGTGAAACGTCTTGAGGGGCCAGTTACTGCAGGTTTTTCGTCTGAATGGGCGAAACCCAAGGGTACGTGTTCACGAGCATGTTTCTAGTCGGTACTGGAGTGCTCCAGGGCTCCATTCCGGGGCCTATCCTTTTCGCGTTATATGTTATTATCGGGATAGCGTACTTAGGCTCATTTTCTGTTTTCCCGTGGCTGCTAGCCATCCGATATCAGCCGCGATCATCAAGCGTCCACGGAAATGCATCATCGCTGCCAACCGGAAGATACAATTGAGGAGGACAAATGCCGAGGCTCTCTTTATTCATAAATAGGCCGAGAACCAGCCAAAATGTGGAAAGAAGGAGAATGATAATGCGGCCGAGACGACAGAAAAAATGCCGGAATTCAGCAGCCACTGCTCCTGCCTGCAATGTCGGTGGTAGGACGTTCGGCATACCGACGATAGTCGCCGGCGCGCAACTGACGTTATCGCACCAATTAAGGAGGCTGTCCCATCGTAACTAATGCAGGCACGAACATTGTGTCAGCCAATTAAAAAGAGGCCAAAGGGTTATCGCCAGTGTCTAATAAACCTATATAGATTCTGAGCACAAAGTAACTAACATCTAGTAACCGATGGAACCAGTATAAGCGCCTAATTACACATGTTTTTAATTTACTTTTCCGATTTCCCGCGGCTCCGTCACCGCGGCAGGGTGTGGGTAGCTCGAGTGATGGCACTACGCAGCTAAGATAAAAAAAGAAAGCCACCCAAAAATACAATGATTTCATTCCACTGAACACTCCCGCAAGAATTCTTGGCATGGCCCTGCTGAGAAGCAGCATAGCTGTGCTCACAATCGCAAAATACAGAACATATTTGACGAATTAGCGACATTGTAAAACGCCTTATAAGGAGTAGAGCAAGAGTGAAAGAGAAAAAGATAAGACTCGTGCTGGCCGATGTGCAGGCGCTTACAACTGGCCGTACCGCAAACTTACTCTCGCCGATGATAATTAAACACTGTCATGAGGACAGCATATGGCAGCTCTCAACCTCTAATTGAGCAATTGAAGACATCAGGAAACCCCTCTCTTAGCGCGAAAGGTAGCTGCTGAGAGAAAAAAGAAGTCGGAACGGGCTTTAGTATGCAAGATAGTTACTCCCACACCCCTCACCCTGGAAACTAAACTGGACGCCATGATGGACACGCCACCGACACACTGACTCCTCATCAAAATTTTTTACAACTGAAATCATTTAATCGAAACCTACAGAAAGACAAGCAAAAAGCTGGGATCATATTAATTATTTATAGAACCAAAACCATGAAAAACAGAGTATACGCTGACTCTGAAATGTATTCAACCAACAATCGTCGAAGCAGAATACCCTGGCAGTCTTCGTGACTCGACGAACCTCCCCCACACGCAGTAACGGAGGAAGCAGAAATGGAGCCATTCCCTTGGAAATCAAATTATCGCGACTACCAAATACAAGCAAAAACACCATTACAGACTATCATTATATACTGAAGCAATTCGTAAACACTGCGGAAATAGTCTCCCCTCCGCAATGCAATGACAGAACATCAAATGATATGGGCGCCCGGAATCGATTGTTTGGAAGGGACCGATGCTACTGAAGAAGAAACAAGCGAATTCACGCACCGAGCTCCATGCGACCGCGGGCTGCCACACTCCCCTCCGCGAAAAATGTGTCGAACGTCTCCCCTTCCTATGCCTAGGAATATGATCGCTCGCGGGTCACAAGGAGCTGTCAAGGCTGAAGTATTACAAACTCTCCGCACGATAGAAATCAATCTACATATTATGTATATTCACAAATCCAGATGTGCGGAGATATGTGGTAGGAAACATTCGGCGTTAACTGAAAAATGCGGAAAACATGCCTCTTCCACAAAACCTACCCATGTCCGACGTTATATGCTCGAGGGCAAATAACTCGACAACTACGTATTCCACTTCACTAGAGAAATGGGAGGCAGCTTTAACCAGCCCATCAGCTTAAGGTCAATGTTTGCTTTTGCATCCGGGCACTGGACTTCGCACTCGCTCTACCCAATATCCCTCTGTTCCTTAGCGACCAAAGGTATTTTATTTCTTGAGCTGTCTAAGCAATAACTAAAGCGTTCAAACCGGCCAGGGACACCTGGGAATAAGCACTTTCATTTACTGAGAGTGTCGCCTTCTCGCTAAAACTGGCCAACACCAACCACTCGCAACATACACGCCCACATATTCAGCGCACAAGCTTAGATTGCGGCTGCCTTCCTGGTGCCATGGAGATTGAAAACCGTTCAGGTTAGCCTCGCCCTTTTGGCTGACCTTTATGCACTGAAAGCAGAATTGGCTTACTTTAAACACCGACAAAACCGAATATGCCCCTGTGACATCCCTCTAGAAATCTCTAGATTAGGCTATGGGCAGGCACAAGGTCAATGATAGAGAAATAGAAAAAAAATGAATGAAGCACCCACAAACGCGTAAGACTTGAAGGAAGGTACTGAAGCTGTACGCGACCTTCACAGCCACCATGACTGTTTACCTCCACGATTGCAGCCGATTTGCTTCCACTCCGCTGCCGCAACGACCTTTACTCTATTACTGTTGTATAAGTTGGAGCTTCCTTCATTTTTTTGGAAGGTATATTCATTGGACATAACTTGGAGGGGCGTACAATGTGACTTGTCTCTCTCGTTCCGAGCAAGTGTTGACACGATCACGGCGACCGCTGGAGTTTTTTTTTTTGCCAATATTGGTCCATCTCCCTAAGGGGATATGCTTGGCTTGTCAACGTGCGCCGGGGACGCTGGGCGCTCACCGTGGGGCACGCACACACGGCCGCTCGGCATTTTCTTTGTTTTTTTGTCATCCGGGCGGTCGCCGCAATCCTCTCCAATCTCTCTAAGTGGGTGTGTTTGGCGTAATAAATATATGCCGCAGACAATGGGCGGTCTTCGCTTGGCACGCATATTCGAGCGCTTCTTGGTATTTTTAACGGCCGGGTGGTGGGCGAAATATTAGCCAATCTTCCTAAGTGGGTATGGTTGTCGTTACAAACATGGTCTGGGGACGTTAGGCGGTGGTCGCGAAGCATGCACCCACGAACGCTCAAAATATTCCTTGCTTTGTAACTGGCGGGTGGTCACCACGAGGCACCCCCTCTCGTGCGCGCACTCGGCATTTCCTTGATATTTTAGATGCGACGCTGAGAGCATCTCTTGTCGGCGGCCGTGTCCTTCCTGCATGCGTCCGTTGTTGTCCGCACCGCTGCACCCCTCCTCCTCTCGCCTTGATAGCGCGCCCTCTCCCCCAACATCTGTGGCGCGGCAGTGCGGCGCCCTCTCTCACTCCGATGGTGGGCGGCGCTGCGCGCGGCGCAAACGCGCTGTGCGCATGTGCAGCGCCCTCTCTCTCCGCGGTCTCGTCTCCTTCGGGCGCGCGGTGCATATAAGCAGAGTCCTTCAATGCTTTAAGCATTGAAGGACTCTGATATAAGCGAAGTGCCGCGCTCCGGCCGGTCTCTGAGTCGACGGTAGCCCGCGCTACGCTTGCTCTCTCTCTCTCTCTCTCTGTCTCTCTCTCTCTCTCTCTCGCATTACCCGACGATTGCTCCCGCAATTCGAGTAATCGTTCCAACGGAAACGCACAATGGAACCCCGTTCAGCGTCGCATCAAACCAGGGTTCCCGCGAGGGGAGGTGGGCGTAATTGTTTAACTGCGGACACAGAAAATTACGATTTGGTAAAGACCTTCGCTGTTCAAAGTTGGTACGGTTTCACATTTACGCGTAATGATGGATTGCAAGCCCCATTTGTGCAGGCTGGGGCAGACTCTTTCCCCTGTTTTACCCTGTGCAAACCCCACACTATTTTGAAACAGGTATCTTGCGCACCCTCTACTTCTCGTTGATCTAAGCACGGATAAAATAATTAATGGAGTGTTTTGGATTTACCTACCACACATCCATCAAACACATATTGCCTACAAAAGAGAGCTTGATAATAATAAACGACGTCCCCCTCGTGCACCGTCTGTACCTGTATTTCACAAAACCGCCATAATGCCCATCCTATAGATCTCTTGGTATATAGAATCATTTGTAACAGCATTCCCTTTCCCCGAAATATTTCCCAAGCACTCGGTACAAGTAGCACCTTTGCCTCCAAGGGCACATTTTTAATTTCTCTCCCTTATAACAGATGCCGACGACGGTCTTTCAAGTGCGTCGGTGTTAGTTTGGAATCACCTTCAGTCATCAGTTTTGTGTCAACCAGGGTAGACTGTGCTTTGAAAGACTTTGTGTGGCAATAAAGGATATCGAGAAAATCAATGAATGAAAAGTAAGAAAACTTTAAAATAGCATCGACTTGCAATGCCTAGTACACACAATTTTCACTCCGGCTGCCTTGAGGACAACAATTAGTTATATCTTTTTAATAGATCTCTTACTACCCAACAGGCTATAGATCGACATTGTTGCATGTATTAGGTTGAAAAGAACAAAAACCTGACAATAAAAAAACTTGTAACTTGAATTTGAGCCTTCCACTACGGCGCGCCTCATCGCCTGTGTAGCGTGAGTGCGTCAAACCTAACAATAAATCAATCAATGATCATTCGCAGAAGGTTGGCATTCTGCCTTCTCGCACTGCAGCATATTACAAACCTTTTATTCCCAAAACAGCATCAGAGTCGAACCAAGTACCAGGATCATTGGCACTTATTAACAACTTTGATTAATTTAAATGACGTTCGAATAAACTGTACTCTATCTGACGAGTTATGCACTGCATTGTATTTCTTTCTGCTTACTGTTCAATCAAATATTATGTACAAGGTTTCACTTATTGCACTACAGCATTTCATTTCTTTCATGGGCCATCTGTTCACTGTAGCACGATGACTTGTAGTGTGGTGTACTTCCAATGTGCTTGTCTTTTAGTACGCGTTTGAACGCGCTGATATTGCTGATTTATCTTGTTGTTTTCTTTCCTGCCTTGTACGCGCATTCCGAAGTTCTCTTGCTTGTTATTTTTATTACGTTGTACTGCAATGCACCACTCTCCTCAATAATGCCCCTGAGTACATGAGGGTATCTGGAATAAACAAGTAAATAAAAAGAAATCATTATGAATCTCTGCGAATATTTTCGATAGGTTGTTGTTTGCCTACTACTTCCACAGACTTCCCTGACCTGTTTTGATCCTGAAAGCAGAAATTCGAAATATGTGTTTTTTTTTTTTCTGCGGAGAGCAGCAGCATACGAAAAGAGATGCTCCACGATAATTTTGATTTTTGCTTGTATTTAAAGCAGAGCTTTAGTGATTTTGTCATGCAGATATTTCTGGCAGCGTAGTAGGATTCTACTCGCGTGGCCCATTTTGACGGTCAGGCGAAAGATGGGAATTCTGGCTTGTTTGCAAAGCTCGATACAGCAAACATCACCGCCATGTGTGGCCTTATCATAGAATACCCACATGCATTGATACCCGTCGAAACTTTTCCGGAATGCAGATAGCAGCTATTCCCAATCTTATCATCTTTTGGTTTTGGCTTTTTAAATGTATATTTTAGGTTTTTTCGAAGCGCACACTTTTGAAACGTCGAACCCGCTTGTAATTTCTACTATTTACCCTACGGTCATTCTGGGGACGACGGAGATGTTGAGAGAGAGCAATGAAATATTGAAGGAATAATAAAACAGCCTTACTCGCATGTGGTAGCAGACCACACAATCATCTTTAAAGATGAGGGAAAGACGTAAACCCTACAAATGTTAGGTTAGGCCCTTGTATTCGACCGATAGCACGCGTCATGTTTGTTCTTTTTCGGCCAAACTGATATTTTGCTTCCGTTGGCATGGCAACACACGAGCACTTTTGAGAGGATGTGGTACTTTCTTCACTAATTGTAAAATGTTGACGTCCGGCTCTGGGTTTCGATTACTGCAGTTAAATTTTGCACGGCGGCTTCGTAGAACGCTTGCTCGAAGCGGCTTCTCAGTGCGACATTTCCCACGACTGTCTTGTGAATAACATTCGTCATTCAACCGAGTGTCATGTTTATTTGCCGCTGAATACAGGTAAAATAATCCTTCAGAAATGAATAATCCTTCAGAAAGCCTTGATAATGTTTTGCGTTTTACGAAATTTGGTTTTCTGCAGGATAAAACTAAAGGCTCATTTTTTCGTCCTTTGGTGCATATATTTTATTAATAAAAGTACCACGTTTTTTCTTGGGATTTGGTTGGTTGGTAAAAACTTTATTGACTGCCTGCAGAGCTTTCGCTGACCGGGCCTAAGTCACCCGCTTGGGGGCGTCGCCGCTGGACCTCTTCGCCCGTTTGGGGGCGTCGATGCCCTGCCGCTTCACCCCCTCAAGACTTTGTTCTCTAAAAGCAGGAGATTCTTGGTGTCCCGTAATCATAGATACCCACCCATAACCTAAAATGTCACGCTCCTTTTCTGTTCTGTGTTGAAGTCTTGATAATCCAAGTGCGTCCATTAGGTGTTCACGAGAAAATATGCTAATTTATTTGTCAATCATTATTCCGTGTGGTTTAAAAACTAATGATCTCAAGGAAAACGCATTTTATGCTTTTAAACAGAAAGCTATAAATAGCGCTGGTTATGTTCTTTCAGTTAACGTTACTAGAAGCTTGACGTTCTTCCGTTACTGAGTTTAGTCTTCCGTAAATCCAAAGAGAACATCGTCATCCTTCGAACGACCAAAAACGCATTATGTTAAGCTCCCTAAAAATGAGGGGCGTTGCCTCAGCACAATTAAGTGCCGTACGTACTGGTCTAGCGTTTTTTTTACTACCATCACCACGAATGTCAATATGTAAGATTACGGACGATTTAAGAACTTGAGCTTTGTGATGCTAATATGAGCTTAAAAGATATGCCTAAATTGTAAATAGCAACCGATAGTGGCAAAAACAATTTGGGTCTCCAGGATATTTTTTCATTAAACAATTCATGCCATAAAAGGATGATTTACTCGTTATCACATGCAATTACGTGCTCATTTTGACAGACGCCCCTATGTACCATCTCAAAACACACAGTAATTTTTGATGGCCAGCAGAGGATTGCACCTAGGTGCGTGGTACCATACCCTTTTCAGTAGAGTTTCAATATCTATACGCCTCATTCCATACGACTGCTTTATTTCTTTCTTCCATACCTATTTGGGTGAAGTGTAGCACATAAAATAGTTTCACGATAACTCCAGTAGAAGCGTGCTGGGAATGTGCAACAAGTTGAAAAGGCATAAAGGGTCGCCAAAACTACTCACAGACGAAGAAAAAAAGGCTGTCCTTATATTGTACACATGTAGCAACATACCCACTAAGAGTACGAAGCTGAAATGATGCGTGACGAAAACGTGAGCAGCCAGACGCAGGGTTTTCGGCGAACTACTTGAAGGCCAGGGATGATGAGGCGTGATCCTGCCTCTACAAGGAAACTGGCTTATAACATCAGCGGCGGCGATTTTGTTTCGCTTGGCATGTGGGGTGGAAACAACTCGCTTTAGCGGCAAGGCGGCAAAGCAGCTCGAAGACGACGAGGGGGCTGCCACAGCCACGAATTGGCCTTTTCCTCGCACGACGAACGTCATTAGCGAAATTGCTCACGGCGTGCCTGTGGCCACGGCCCAATCAAGAAGTTGCTGCGCGGATTAGGCGGTGGTGATGACTTGGATGGGGCTTCCCGGTTCATTTGATCGGATTAGATTCGGCTCTGCAGGTGGCCGGCCCAACGGGTGGACCGACGCGGAAGCGATGTGTGTGGCCTATGACTTTTTTTGCATTCTGGAGGGAAGCTTACTTTCCAAGACGACCAGGTAGGCCCATCAGTTGCCGCAGAAACTAGATCAATCAGCGCTGAAAGTTGCCTGCCACGTCGGCAGAGTTTCTGGGCTGGTGACAGCGAGGCATGACAATCTTGTAAAAGTATGGCCGTAATCGCTGTCGAAAATAACTGTCGCACCTCATAAAGTTTCAATTTATGTGCTCTCAGTAGCAGAAGGTTTATTTGGGTTGTATGCGGTGGGAAAGGACGATTTCTTCCCGTAGTCCTTCGTCGTCATGCCATGATATTGCCATTACACAAGTCGAAAAACAACTTGCAATATTTAAACATTGGTATTAGGGAAGCTGTGTTGCAATTGTAGAATGTAGACCATAAACCTAGTACTGTTTCAGTATGATGCATCCCGAACGAAGTGATAGCAATGCCGAAAACGAGGTTTGACGCTGTTACTGAACTGCTCCACAGCAACAGCTGTTAGGCGAAAAAAAAAAAAACAGGCGAGGTACAGCGTTGACATGCACAGGCGCTGCCTTCATTGAACTACATATGAACGTTTCCTCTCCTTTGGACTGTTTCGGCTTCAGCTTCGTCTGAGCCGTGCGTGTATGAAGCCATGCGGAGTGGAAGAAGAGGAACACCAATTTTAACCTATTTAGTGTATAACCAGGTACAAGGACGCTTCGTTTCATTGCTCTTCATGTAAAGAAGATAACGTAAGCACAAAACGCTCCAAGCTTTTGAAATGAGCACAGGGGCACAGACGTTGCGTATTTTTTATGAAGCAGTTGCAGTTGACGCCTATGTTTGTGTGCTATTTCCGTCTGCCTCCACCATCCAAGGTGAATTTAGCGCGCGGGACCTGCGTTATCGCAGTTGCTATGGGTGTATCCACTACTATGGTGTTGTTGCTAGTATTTGTAGCATTGCTATGTTGACAAAACGTGTTAGACGTAGAGGCGTTTGGGGGCCCTTTCGAGAACTAATAGTGGTGTAGATGGGTAAATGCCGGTGGTAAAAGCCAGAAAACGTGGTTCCAACCTCTATGTTGGCAAACGTATTTTTTTACAGATCGTGGCCTTGGGCAAGTGACACAAATAAAGAGTCACATAAAAGGCAGGCGGGTTCTCATTTGCCGGCAACATAGAAATGATTGGCATTTATTAATTACGGAGAGGGAAGGTAACTTAAAAGCATTTTTAATGATATGTTAGTCTATTTCTGCTCTTCAAAGTCGAACAAAAAATAAATACACACCGGCTCATCCAACACATCTCCGAAATTGTTTCGAGCGCGGTAAAATTGGATTTGTTTGAAAAAAAACCCTCGCGGCATTTTTTATGGGAAAAAAGAGAGGAAGAGAGAGCCTCAAGAGGAGAAGCAGCGACGGGGAAGGTCTGCAGAAGACAATCGTCCTTCGACAACACTTGCACTCAGGCAGATGTACCTGCGCGGCCTCTGCTCCTGCAACTTGTGCACAAGCTGTATCGGTCACTATTAGGGCCAAATGTGGCGTCGGATTGTGGGCAGGCCGGTGACTGCCCACAATTGCAAATCAGCAAATCAGCAAACCAACTGCAAATCAGCTGGTTCCTTTGCCCGTTGGAAGGGCATAAGAAGGCGTATTTTATGAGGGACACGGAAATTAAATCAGAGGCTATCGCCAGAACAACGCCATTCTCCCGGAAGGTCAGAAGAGGTAATCGGTGAAAACATAAACTAACCAACAAAATAAAGAGACAGTGCACAGGCCAAACTGCAAATTAAAATAACGAAGAGGCAAAAAAAAAAACTTTTCGGACACGATAACAGCTGCCTCGTCATGTGCAAATTAACCCTGCAGGAGGTAGCAGTGGTGACGGGTACTGGCCTTTCCAGATTCTGTACGTTCTTTGACAGAAGAATCTCGCGGCAGTTGCCCTGATGAATGTGCAGCACAGCCAACATCTCCGACCGAGACAGAGTTTCGATTCATGAAGCTAGTCGCTTAGCTGTCGCCACTAACCGGTATAATTGGCAGGTCATATGACGCATGACAAAAAAAAAACGACGGGTGATTTCTGAATCCGGGAGCCATTTGTAGGTGTCCCACGCCTGGTTGACCAGCGAATAAGTAAAAACGCAATAAAAAAATTGAACAAACAGAAATTATGCTAATCTCTCACAAAGCAACTGTTGTTCACAAAGGCACCTATGCACTTAGGTTTTCGCAGAAAATTACCTGGAGATGGCCATCCACACATTAATATATTACACGTGAACCTAAACGAGATACGAGAACTTTTTGGCAACGCTTTAGGAAATCTACTTTTGAACGCCGACAAAAGATGCTTTCGAGTGGCTATGTTGCCAGAATAAATGAATTGCAAAAGGTTTGTTTATGTTACCAGGATGTCGTAATAGAGATACATGTTTCAGGTTGAATTGTGTGGTCTTTGTGACCCCACTCGTTGCCGTCTCCTTACAACGCAAAACTTACTGAAAATCAAAGTCCCTCTTAAGAAAAATTACGCCCACCTCCCCTCGCGGGAACCCTGGTGTGATGCGACGCTGAAGGGGGTTCCATTGTGCGTTTCCGTTGGGTAGATTACTCGAATTGCGTGAGCAATCGTCGGGTAATGCGAGAGAGAGAGAGAGAGAGAGAGAGAGAAAGAGAGCAAGCGTAGCGCGGACGACCGTCGACTGAGAGACCGGCCGGAGCGCGGCACTCCGGCAGCGCAGCGCGCTGCCGAGTGCAGCGCACTCGGGCGCGCAGCGGAGTGCAGCGCGCCAGAAGAAGAGGAGACCGCGGAGAGAGAGGGCGCTGCACATGCGCACAGCGTGCTTGCGCCGCGCGCAGCGCCGCGCGCAGTTGTTGGGAGAGAGTGTTCGCTATCGGCGCTATCGGAGAGAGCAGAGGAGGCGAGCGGAGGAGAGACGCAGCTGTGTGGACGCGGACGACAGCGACGCAGGAAGGACAGGGCCGCCGGCAAGAGATGCTCCTCTCAGGGTGGCATCTAAAACACGGTAATCAACGCGGAGCGTTCTCGGATGTTACCTGAGTCAAACTCCAGAATCCAAACTGCTTCGACCGTGTCTGAAATGGCGCAGTGGGACAGACATTGGCCTCATAACGCGAGGAACCCAGGTTAGATTCATCCCACGGGAAGCGTTTCTTTCGTGAGGCGTTAGAACGGTGGTTTGGGCTAGTTGGTGCATACTGGAATTCGAAACAGCGGAAAAAGACGGAACAAGAAAACGACGACACAAGGCGCTGACTAACAACTGGTTGGTTTATTGCGCGGCTTGCGAAATAGAACACGATAAGAAGAAGGAAGCACGAAAAAGAGGACGAGAAAAAGAAGCGCATCGACCCTTGCACACAAAATACAAAATTGATACACGTGCATTGATTAAATGGTAGCAACGCTGATATGAGACGTGGCCAGAGGCGATTGATGTGTCTTCGCTTATCATAATATAGGTTTTGAGAAACCCATTGTTAAAATTTGGCTTTTCATGCAGTGTCTTTTACTCGTACGCGCTACGTCATCATTAGGGCATACAAAGCTTTGCTGTTATAAAGAATTCGGGGTCCATTGTCCTCAAAAGAAGTGTCACCCTTATTGGCAGTGCCAGACAGGCATGGACGAAGGAAATGAACACACAGGACGAAGCGGACTTCATTGTATTTTTATTCTTGTATTTTTATACCCCATAGCCCAAATGTCGTCAATACACCTTCCGCTCAACAGTGGGAGTCTGGGCTAGCCATCTGGGCACCGGAGTAACAACAAGCCTTGGTTCAACGAGCCCCGGAATACGCACAGGCCCGCGGCCTCCTGGACGTACGTGGTTGACCACTATCCCATTTCCCCCGTCTATTTTGCTCAATAGTATGTTTCGTCCTCCTTTTTGACCTGCACTGTTTCTTTCCCTTTGCTAAAATTATTCAAAACAGATCTTAATAATATCGGCTAAATAAAGAAAGCAGGCACAAAGTATACAAAAAAAATCCAGGAAAGAGTGCAGGTGAAAGAATGCACACTAAGAAGGCTCAGCTCGCAATAAGTGTACATTGTGTACATCAAAATAGCGATGTACATTCTGTGGGTACATCATGTGGTGTCCAATAAAACACGAATCTTCAGCCTGATCATAAGTTACCCAGTTTTATCGTGTGGAGAAATACTGAGTAAGAATATCTGCGTTGATAGATGTTCGTGCCTGCTGATTTCGTGATGTCTTGTCTCAGGCACAACGTGGCCTACCACGACATAATACACTTACAGACACCTGTACGACTGAGATACTTGGTGGAGTCAGTTGATCGATGATGCGGTAGATATTCGGCCGGTGTTCCACGTATGGTAGACAGGTCGCTTTGTGTACCTGTTCAATCAACGCAGTAAGGGGAGTTTGTTATTTGTTGGACATCATTAAACAAAAATCGTGGTGTTGTACAAAGGTAAAGGACAATAAATGCTGGCATATAAAGACCAGCTATTTGTGTCACATCATTAATAAAGAGTGAATCACACTCAAAGAAGTGAATGCCCGAAGGAAAGATGGCAAGTACTGGCCTGTGAGGGGTACAATGGCGGTGTTCACACATAAGTACAGCAGTGCCAATGTGCGGGGGTTGGATAAGCCTGCAAGCAGGATCTGACCGGTTATATGTTTGTTGTCCGTGAACATACTAATCAGTAGACAAAATTTGTCGGCCTCCTCCTCCTTTTCAGTTCGGGCTTCTGTTTAAAGCTCGACCGTTCCTTCAGGTGAGGCATCAGGTCACATATATTCAAGCTTCATGCCAACCTAAAATGTCGCAAGCAGCCCATTGTCAGGTACGAAGTGGCGTTAATTTCAGCCTGCTGTCACAACTTTGTGCAGTGTGGCAGAGATGTTCCAACCTGTTGTGTGGCACAGTAAGCGAAATCTTGATGCGCCAGTTCTATCAGGTACGAGCGAGAGGATTCCTTTTCCCATTTCTACCTGCAGTACATCTCCTAGAGGCACGAGCTACGTCCGCAAAAGCCTTTAGACCACGTGACACCCATATTTAGCGGTGCCGTTCCCTCTGTAGTGTCGTCCTCGCCTACTGTATTCGATAACCATAATCGGTTGAATAGGTTTCAGACGCTGCCTTGCGTGGCGCTTTGTATAAACTGCCTGGCGCTGTTCTTTGTGGGTCGGCAAAGTGGAGACACAAGAAAGGATGCCTGAGAAAGAAGTGGTCTTCCGGCGGCGCTTACAATTTCAAGCATCCAAAAGGGCCGATCAGTCTTCGAGACATCGTTAACGGCGCGTACATTGCACAAACTGAGTTACCGTGCCAAATATCGGTGTCAGTAAAACTGCTCTATCTCGCGAACGTCGCCATGCGCCTGTGCATACCGGTGGGAAGCAAATAAGTTTAAGCGTCGTATGTTTGAAAACGCATTTGGTTACCCCTGCGCTTGCGTGGCGGTGGGTAAAATATATTGAACCATCATAGCTGCCCTAATGTTCCGCATGACGTCGTGTGATCAACTCGCTTTTTGAGCGTCGATATTGGCGTTTCTGCGCGAACACGCCCCTTCGTGAACACATGTGCATTCTGCCATCCACGAGCGATTTTCCATAGACAAGATACAATAATGAGGAGTTCTACGGAAGCAGGAAAACTTATTACTTCTCTGAATGAGCGAAGCTAGTGGCCGTCTGTGTGTGCGTCTTAGAAATCGTCTGTTAAGAGATGGCGGCATGTCGGTTCTACTACTCGTTCTGTTCGTCCTATGAGTTCAGAGCAACTCAGAGAGAAGAGGAAGGTAACAGAAGAACAGGATGCACCGTGGGTATAGCACACTTGTCGCGGAATTTCCTTTTTAGATTGGAAGTCACTTTAGTAACACTGCCGGGAGTGGGAAGACAGGCTACAAGGTTTTACTAGGAGAAATATTAACATACCGCTGTTTAATCTGCCCCTTACAGTGGAGCGCCGTATGATGACGATGAAGACGCCTCACCCGTCAGTAATCCCATTCGCGCTCTGATGAAAGTGCTCAACACGAACCATCTGCCCCTGAGGCGATTTCCAAGGTCAAGGCACGGTTAGTAATTAAGCTTATAAAAGATGTCACAACACCAACTACAATGGCATACCGATTTGTTTTACGGCACACAGCACTGCCATTGTGCCGATTCAGAAGCTTGGGCGCTTCCAGTCGAACGGCGATGAGTTTAGTGACCCGCCAGTGTCTTTTATACGGAGAACCATCATGCTCGTACTGCTCAGTTAAATCGTAGCTTACGTAGAGCGAGGTTTAAAATAAACTGCAGTGCACATTGACGTCGAGTTTCATTCCGAAACCCCTAAATGCAAGAATATGCTCATAGGTTTGTAGGAATTATTGTAAGAGCAGAATTAGGTCGGAGGAAGAGGTCCGACGCAAAGGTGCGCCTTTTTCTCCCGTTTCTTGATGGTGTGAAGAGAGGGAATGGCTGCGGCAAATGCTCTGGTTTATTACCAAATAAAACATGCCGATAACTATTTTTTTCTTTCGCAAGAGATGCGTGAATATAATCGTCTGCTATGTCGATACTTATGACAGCAATTAGGCACTTTTCAATCAATCTACGGAAATATTTCTGCTTGGTGAAGCACAGAAAATTGAGTACAGAGGGCCACAGGCCGTAGCGGCGTGAAAGTTTTTGGAGTACCATATTATGGCGGTCGACCTCTCCGTGTCGGCTAGTAGATTTACCCTCTTCTAACCGGGGTAAATGAATACTGCGTGACTTACTCGGCAGCACCCTCGCCTTATGGAGCTGCATACATTTGGCATACCTATACCCGTCGAAAAACTTTTGAACTTCCTGTAATGTTTCTCGGCGTGAGCCAGTAGCAAAGCGGGTACAAGGGGCGAGGTAAAGATGGAGGGAATATTCTTCATTACATCCATGCCCGAAAATTTTTCGCTGTAGCTGTTCTGTACGGAAAGCTCGCTTCAAAGTTCCGCATGCCTTTTAGAGCACCGCTCTTTGGCCGCCGCGACTGTGGTTTCGCGTTGTCCGTCACAGTCGGCCTTGTTGTAAGCGAGCGAACGAAGTGAACACCTATGGTAGACGAGATACAGCGGGCGGAAAAGCGGATGGCAAAGGTGCGGCGAAGGTGTGAAGGGTAGGGAAGTATTCTGAGGCCGCGCGAGACATGCTCAACGGCGGGAACGCGTTGCAAGATAACGCCACACATTAGCGCTCGCCGTCGTGAGTTCGCTGGTGATGCGATCACTTCATGAGACACACCAGCTATGCTCCATCTCCGAGAACACAGCAGTTCGCGTTGCGCTCAAAATTCGCATTAGGGGGTATGGTAACCTTTAGACATTTTTTTTCTGACGGCTTTTAATCTTTACTTTCAGACTACCGATATTATCAGATCTGGTACTAAGTCGCACGCGCTGTATGGCGCTCTGCTGTGATGCTCTTTCCTGCCCGTGGACGGAGTGCTAGTGAGGCGCCTCTTTTAGCACTATTGCGTCTTTTCGGGCCAAGTGGTCTCTTACCACTCTTGATTTTCTAGTTGCTCGACAGCCTTAACAGTAAAAAAAAAAGTTAAGCGACCGCCCAAAAGAGTCGCGTTCATTTGTTCATTGCAGAGATGATTTATGCGCATCCTGATTTGTGGAGGGCATCTTTGCAGGTGCGGGCGGGTAGCCTGCCGTCGGCCCCGCTACACGTGGAAGCTTGCTGCCTCAAAAAGGTCGCCTGCTACAAATGGTTGACATTTTGTGGGTTTTCGTGTTTGGGAGAACAACCAGACTTTTCTCCCTGGCGGGTTGGTTTTTGAGGGCCCTTTGTCGCTTGCTTCCAGTTGTATTTTGTTTCGAGGTGTAGTCATTGCAAACCCGTTATGCCTCATCAGACCAAAAAAAAAACTAGGCGGAGTCTACGTTAGATAGCTGTAAATATCGTCGTGCCCCACGCGGTTACGAGATATAAATATACCTATCACAGGCACATGAATCTGGCTCTAGGGACACCAGGTTACAGGCAAGGGACCTAACCACTACTCTATGGCTTGTATTCGGTGGCGAGGCGCGCATGCAGGCAACCGTGTGAGTTCGCCGTCACTCGTTACGTCGGGCTCCGTGGGATGGCGGTACTTGTCTATGCTAAGTAGAGTTCCTGCATATCGCGTAGCGGAAGAGTTGCGCGTCTGATTTCCACATGCCGCGGGTTCCACTTCGACAGGAAAGCCCGCTTTCAGTGCTGTGCACAAGACCCCGTATTCGGGCAGTTCAGCTCAACTGAGCATCGGCGATTACGAAAGCGGCGGTCGCTCAGCTGAGAAGCAGCCGACTATCGTACAGTGCGCAACACCCTTGTCTATAACACTGAGTTACCTTCAAAACTGTAACTTCAACTAGGTACCTCTCAAAACTTCGGGCTCAAACTTGTCACAAAAAACGTTGAGGACAAAATATATGGTTAAGACTTCAGAATGACACAATAGTTTTCTTCAAATGCTTTTCGGCCGAGGGAAGGTAAGGCTATAAGTACAAAACCTATGTTATAGACAAGTGTGTTGCCCTTTATAAGCCGGTTTTCGTCCGCGCCGCTCCTCGCCACTCCTCCACGCCGCTGCCACTGGCGCGGCGGCCCGGTATCAGCTCCTACATGCGAGACGGATGGCTTTCCGGCACGACCTGGAACTCAAGATGGCGGATGGATCCGCAACTCTGCTCCCTTAGGGGAGCTATATACATGAACTCTAATTCTAAGCACATGACTATTCTGCACGTACAAACTCTACCTCGTCGAATGCGTAAGTATTGCCTCGAGTCCAATGTAAGTGCGAATTAATAACATCTCTGTTGAGGCCACCGTTGAGAATCGCGTTGAAATGGAGCAGACGACGCACACAGATGTTTTTTTTTTCTTCGGCGTGTGGTCGCAGCGGCCAAAGTGGCGCCATGTCTGTGTCGCATAAGCCATGTCTGTGGCCGTTTCCAGTGTTGCGAAGCGAAGAAATTGACAGCTAAACTTTTCAACGATGCCACCTTTAGCCACCGCAAATAAAACACGGTGTGCGAAGTACTACAAAAGGGAATGCAAAGATATGAAGAGGAGGAATAAAGCATAAAACGGGACTACCTTCTCTGGTGTTACAGCAAGTGTTTCTAAGAGGGCCAAGTGGAGAAATGAAACCCAAAAGTGGGAATACATGTTTCAGATATAAGTTTAGATCATGTAATCATGCCGGAATCATACGCAGCCGGCGATGCTAACCAGCATTGGCTATGGCATTACAGGATGCGCATGATGGCGGGCGAAGTGGGGGATGTAAGGGCTGCTTAAATGCATTGAATGAACGCTGGTTCAGGTTCTTTATACATCTAACTCACCTTTCTAAAAGAGCAATGGCTGAAACGCGATTCCTTTTCCGGTACAAATGTAAAGTCCACAATCCAATGAGCCGACGCGCAGATCTAGGACAACGCTGAGATAACCGAATGTGATATTACAATTTTTATACGTTAGAATTTCAGTGGGTCATGTGAATGGGCTGATTTGGTTAGTTCATCGTTGTGGTTGATCTAGGGGTCCATTGCTCAAGCATGTGGTGTGATCAACAGTGTCATCTGGGCGCTTCTTAGATAATGCTTTCATTGTCATCATCGCTCAACCTTGTCACGCTAAACTGCATTGTCCACCACACTCGAAGCCCGTTATGCATGTAAAGTGATCCCATTGTTTTCTGCCGAGTGTAATTTATGGGATCTTTGTGGAACACCATCGTGTAAAGTTGGCTTTTCTGCATTAAAGTTGGGCTTCCTGCAGTGCATATTTTTCCGGCGCCGGCACAAGTGAGATGTAGAACGAGTCGATTTAAAAAACGACCAACGCAACGTCTGAAGCCTGATTAGTGAAACGTTCGGGATCACGCGGCAACAAGAAATTCGTGATTTCTTTCCCTGGAGGCGGGATACGCTTTTGCGAAAGGACTTTCAAAAAGACGGCAAATATAGTGAAGTGAAGTGATTTGAAGTCAAGGGAAGTAATGTTAAGGGAAGTTAAAACAAGGACGAGGGGATCGAGACAAAACGCGGTACAGCCTGACGAGAACTCGGTAACCTAATACAATTGGCAATAATGATGCAAAAACTGTGGTTGATTCCTCTTTCATAGGAATCGGTGAAACACAAAAGTGAAATGTGCAGCGAAATCTGCAGCTTAGTATGATTTGCGAGTCGGTGGCTGTGTTGTGAGTGTGCTTGGCTAGCGACGTCCGGTTGGCGGGTCGCTTCCGCAAAGTTATAATGGCGTCATTTCCGTGAAGGATATGACGTCAGTGAAATCTTGGTGTCTTCTGTTATAAAACATTTCTTTCTTAAAATATAAAAGAGAAAAGGAACAACCGTAAGTGTAACGTACTCTTTTGTACTAAAGGTTGCTTCCCCGCCTGAAGACCCTGCGGGCTGGGGTGCACCCTTTACAGGCCGGTCGTTTCGGCGTACTGGCGTAACTTCCGTGACGGATATGACATCACCGAAATCTTGGTGTATCTGGCAATAAAACACTTTGTGTTAAATAATTGGCTCGATATAAAGGTTCACTCACTCACTCATCCATTCACTCAATCACTCACTCGCTCACTAACTCACTGACTCACTCACTCACCCACTCACTCAATCCCTCACCCACTCATTCATGCTATATTTATCATGTGAGATCAGTATTGTTTAAACCGCCTGCGCTTCACCAACTTCGTTTTTCTATTTTACCTATTCCCGCAATATGTCTGCTCTTACATTTCTGATTTTATCGAAGAACTTCTGTAGTCTACCATTCATCGTAGATGAAGCTTGCTTTTCTAGTTTCTGTCTGTTCTATACATTTCTAGAATTTAATACGAACCTCGAATAACAAAAAAAATGCTGAAAACCTTCGTGATTGCATTAGGATACCCTATGTGCAGACGATTACGCAGGGGAACCTGACGCGGCCAAGCCCTGTAATTGCGAAATCCTGCTGCTTCGAGAGCGCAGCACACAATTTTTTTTTCAACATTCAACCTTGCACGTCCTCGAAAATAAAAGCAAGTTTGCGCCTCGCAGATTGCGTGATCACGTTAGATGAATAGGTCTTGGATGTGACAGTCGAGGCGGCAAGCAGCTGGTTGCCAAGATTGCCACCGCAGCGTATTGCCATCTTTCAATTTCGTTGCCCTGTGTCATTGGCAGTTGCGTTTGCACAACGAATTAAAGATATGCATTTTCTTTAGACGAGCTGCGGCTAAAATGAAATTCCACCTGTGAAAGCAAAAAACTTCAAACAACCCACAGTTTTAAACATTTGCTTTCAAGAAAGTTCGCGTGCTCTTTCGAAAGTTAATCGACCCATGGATTCGGAGGCCAAAAATGAAAAAAAGATACCGCTGTTGTAGTAAACGGAGACCTCACTGATGAAAAAAAATTCCCCCGCATTTCCCCGAGGGGGAGAATGTGAAAGTGCGAATGCACGGTTGTCGGCCCGCTTGCGGCGCTTGCGCTCGGCCCCCGCAGCCCACCGCCTCGCCGCCTTCTCTTCCATCTCTTCCATCGGGTTTGTAGTATCACGTGTACACCACGCAGTTATCAAGCCGCTATAACGCCGCTGAGTCGCCAACGCACGCCGCTGACGACGTAGTTTGAATGCGTTAAAGATATAAGGCGCGTCTAACACTGATATCACCGTCACGTCTGTGGCTTGGTCGGTAGCGCGTCGCGCTGCGGCCCGCAAAGTCCTCGGATCGAAACCTGGCGCCGGATGCTGTTTTTTCTTTAAAGAGCACTGCGGACGCCGCCGCCGACGCCGGCGGTGGATGGTTTGGGGTCGCTTATAAAGAGCATTCGCTCTTAAAAACCTTTTTTTTCTGTGCAGTCCTTATTGCCTCGTCACAGAAGCGAGAGCTAGGTAATAAACTTGGCTGAAACAAGTTCGAATGTGCGCCCCTGCGCCATCTTTTCGAACGCATTTTTGTTCTGTGTAAGGCATAATCATTGCATTTATTCAGGCAAATTTGGCATGGTGGTGCAACTGCTTTGGGGAGGTGAATTTGCCTGTAAGGCTGATTGATCCTCCTAGTGAATATTTTAAGAACTGTTTAAAGATTTCCTATTAAACATGCCGATGGCAGTGGAGGAAGCTTGCACTAATTTTAGCGGGATACGGCTACGACGTATTTGCGAATGAAATGGTGATTCTTTGGCAAAATCATTATTCTCCCTATTTGCAGAAAAACCCTGTTAAGGCGTAGGTGTTCTCTGTAGTGGCGAAACAAAATCTTAACGTCCTTTCTCTGACAATGGTGCTATGCGCGGGATTGATGTGAAAAGGGAGTGCGACGAAGTCAGGTGCCTGCGGGCGCACTTTTAGACTGGTTGCTAAACCGATATTCGAGATTTGGGCACGCGCTAAATATTTCCCCGTGATCCACATTTTTCCGGAGTCACCCACTATGGCGCTCCGCATAGCCCACGCGCCGCTTCGGTGCGTTAAACACCACAATCAATCAATCGAACGCGGATCAGTAACAGCCTGAGGTACACTTTTAGTGTGACGCATTCGGCGGCGGTTACGCTAGCGGGTATGGCCTCGCCTTACGTCCGAATTGGTTGCTTGGCATTATATGGCACCCAAAACCTTCGTAACTTTTGCTTTCATAGGAGCCAGCAGAACGTTAATTGCACATTTGGGAGTTCAGGACGCTGGTAATGCCGTCCTTATGGTAATTACGGTGGTAAAGACGCTGTAATACCAACGTTACAACTGGCGCCGACATCGCTTCTAAACTGCCATGCAAAGCGCCTCTTGCGGAACGACAGGCCGGGTCAAGTACTCACTGTGCTCCGCCAGTAGCGCAGAAGTCACCATCAAGACAGGCAGCTCTCCGCGTGCACGGGCAGACTCCATGCCGACGCTGCGCACGTCGTGGTTCCATGTAGGCGCCCATTGTACCAGAATATCATATTGGCTTCACAAAATCTCTACGCTTTCAAATTCTAAACTTAGAGGTTCGATTTCTCCGCTATCTCTTTAGCCCAGAGCTGTCAAGAGGGCAGGCAATTTGATGATATGATGATGATCTGGAAGCAGGCACCGCTGGTCATGTATTTCCAAGAAACCCAGTGGAACGGCAGTCACCTAAATTATCTTTGTCAAAACTTGATAAACAGGAAGGGCAGGAAAACACAAGCAACCACCGCATGAAGTGGCTATTATGCTACCAACATCAGCAACACGTAAACATAATAAGAACTCTGGGCTAAAGCAGAAACCGTTGATGGTAGCATTATAACTTGAAAAGAGTACTGACCATGTGCTCCGTTTATATTCACCCTGAAGAGCTACTGCACCAAACTGATACTAAAATTATGATAACCATCTACCGGAACTCTATATTATATAAGACGACAACAATTTTCACCATCTTTTTTGGGGCTGCGAGAGGTATGATGTAAAAGGCCGGACACTGAAGCAATAAATAATTTATATTGGACGCTGATATTTCAAACATAAGTCCGAATATTTTAATTTAGGGATGAAACGTCCTCATCAGAAGACTTCGCTTCTGGTTTCGTTAATATTTTCGCTCTATCAGATTGGAGTGTCCTCGAGTATACTGATGTGATTGGGGCCCGTCCAAGTCATTCTACAGAACGCCTTCGCATGTTTAGGGTAGTGCGATAAGATGGAACATAGAATCTGCTTCAAGTTTCAAAACTGTACCCATCATCCACGGGATTATGTACACTCGGTGTACACAGATGGTGTCGCATGTACCAAAAGATACTATAACTGAAGCTGAGTGAAAGTGTATTCAACATAGTTCCAGTGGGCGTAAAAGAAACCCCACCCCATGATGAGATGAGGGCGGTAAAAATGCTTGAAACAAAACCAGCATGCATTATCGACCGTTTTAGACCATTTTTTACCGCCGATAACCACATTATCTTCAACCATATAAGCGCGGAGGAACTCGCGTGGGGTGTACAGCCAGGAGTGACACCTGAGAATGAGAGAAGTACACCCTTTTTCAAATCTTTCTATACCAATCCTAGTCCTTCTGGACCACATATAATTCAAAGAAGAAGCTTTACCTTTATGTGTGACAAAATTATTTTACAACCGTAAAAAAAAGGTGTTTTCTACAGCTAGCCGCCATAACACTTTCAGCCTGGCTCGGGACGTAAGAAAACGCATTGAATTTTTCTGGCCTTACCATTTTTGGCTTGGCCTCGAAACGTTTGACCAAGATTGTACATATAACGGCATAAATCTTTGTACTAAGAGAAAATGTACGGAACCAAAAAGGTAAACTCAATGGCAGGAAACCAGCCACTCTTCACTAGTTGATAAATCCGGTAACACTTTAAAAATTCGCGCAGATGCATTAAAATTATATCTTAAAGTACAACTTCAGCAAAAAGCATCACCAGTTGAGCTCTGTAGCATTGACTTTACCATTCCTTGATTCAAACCTATTCTAAATAATAAAAGCAAAACCGTGCCTGGACTCAATAATGTTCACTACGAAATAGTCACGAGCTTCGCCAGAAATACTAATTGTCGTACCAGTCTTGTTAAGTAGCATGTGGAACAAGGGATGAACCCCCATCCTTCAAAGAGGCCATTTTTGTCTCAACCATGACAGAAGGAAAAGAACTGTGTGTGGCATCAACTTACAGGACAGGCTAGTTCTTTCGACAAGGTGTTGTTGACTATGGTTACCAAAATATATTGCAAGTACTTCCCAGTTAAACAGTACTTCTGGTAGGCATTTATTCACTCAGAGAAGGCGTAATGAACGACATTCGTTAGAATTTTTTACACCTTTCGTATTCGACAAAATAGGGTGAACAAAATGAAAACGCTTCATCGGCTGCACCTTTCATCAACTGGCTCTTATAAGATCCACGAGTTGTCTGTATAGATCGTTGACTCAATTCCTTCACTTATTCCCCAGCTGAGGTTTCCAAACCGGAAATGCCTGATTGTTGTGCGCGAACCGAAGGTTTTCGCAGGCTCAATATGGGACACTGACAAGAACTGATTATTGCATTTGTAAAAATCTGATCTTCTCACGACTGGATCCAGAATTCCTGGTGTACTGGTCAGCCTCTAACGCAGTATAGAAGGTCTGTGATCCTACTGATAATCTAGGCACCCAGCTTGCACTCGGGGCTTTGGTCAGTGGCGATGTAGTGAGCTTTCTGGCTAGTAAGCCCACTGGTCTTTGGAGCGCATGCACATTTTAGTGGGTGTTTTTACGGCTTGTAGGTTGCATTACACCCTAAACACTCGCGTATATCCCGCATAACAGACACCTCAAGAATGGCGAGTGCACCTAATTTGAGCTTACGCAGCAGAGCTTTTTCACCCGTCAATGAATTCCATATCGACAATACTGGCCAGTTCTTTCACTGACATGCCTAAATCAACATGAAGTTACGTTTCGCAACATGAGTTTTCGCCATGAAGCGTCCCGTGGGAACTAGTTAGGCCGGGTAATCCCCTTTTTTGGATGCCTATACCATGTCGGCGATGTCAGCAATCTTTCTTTGTGGTTTGTGCAAACTCCCAGGGAGAGGAGGCCCATGTATTGCGTACAACTGATACGTCGAACACAATAGCCCGAATGCATGTGCCTACGCTCTCGGACCCACATACAGTCGGACCTTTTCAGATGCCGCTGTCAAAGTGGCCACACTCCCTTGTCTCCCTAAGTAAGCACCTATTCTAAAAAAAATGTCTGCGCAGGCGGCCGCCTGGTTCTTGCTGCGGCAGGAAACTAAACATCCCCCTCGCGAGGGGCACGATCAAATGCAGAGCATTTCCGGGGGCGCACGACGTTAAGTAGTTTGCGTTACGGTAATGTTGTTGCACTTGTTGCTGTTGGTTGTTGTATTGTAATTAAATGAGGAGACGTAATTACGTGGTCACGTGACATCATTTATTAGCAGGTGGGTATGATTATTGTGGCGCAGTGGGAAGAGCACCATGTACCTCGCGTTCCGCCCACAGGTAGTGAATGCGTTGTATCAGCAGCTTCTTGACGTAGTTTGAATGAGTCAAGGATATAAGGCGCGTTCGTAGCCCTCCATTATGTGTCGGCTTTGTGGCGCAGTGGGTAGAGCACCATGTACCTTGCGTTCCGCCCGAAGGGTCGTGGGATCGAAACCAGGCGCCGGTAAGTATTATGTTTTATATAGTGTAGGGGGAGTCGTGAAGTCGCCAACGACGAGGAAAGCGGGAAGTGCAGTAGGAACATTTCACAAGCGATAGGAACACAACGAGCGATGTGCGCAGGCGCTCTACGAGCGAAGATGAAGCCGAACTAGCTACACCCACATCAAAGTTAAGCCAGGCCAGTGGAGCGCAAAGCGTCAACAAACGGTTTTTGCAAAAGCACTTGTTTAAAATCTTCGGTAAGACATTGAACACTAACGCTTTCACGCTCGCTAGATCGTGAGAAGTGCTTAGGTCTCCCCGTAATTGTTAGCGTGCGAACTGAATTAACGGAACTCGGCCGTAAATCCAACAAATTAGGGCTTCGAAAGGCAGCACCGTTACAAGCTTTCATAATCCCAACGAACGATTGTGAAAGCTAAAATCTAGTTTACCGCTCTCCAACTTTACAAAGGAGACCTCTGTACACAGTTCACCAAAACAAATTGTCGATTCAGTGCTGGGTCTCTCCGCAAAAGCGGTGTGGGCATCTCCACCAAACTCGGCTGGAGCCGGGCGTGATCTTCTTCGTATTTGGCGCACAAATGCGCAGGCGGCCGGGTCCCGGCCGTCTGACGAAGTGACCGGCATCCAATTGGCGCTTGCTTTTGTGAAACGAGCCACCGACGGGTACGGGTACGACAAGGCGTGTTCGGAAATTCCGATGACTGCTTCCAGAAGCAAAGTACTCCCGATTTCGTGCGTCAGTTGGTGCGGGTTGCATTTGTAGTATGAAGGCCGGAAAGTAGATATAGAGGGAAGTCGGTGCAAAGTTCACTGTAGTATATTTCTGTTCTGAAATTCCAATTGCTTTTTGTGACATTGGTCTTCAAGGAATGTACGGTTCACTGCCCCGTCTCAATATAAGCGGGTGTTTTCCCCCGAGGTTCGTAACGACCAGCACACGAGGGAAAACACTTTTTGGTTCTTCAATGTTTTGTTGTAACGCTTTTCACTACCGACAGAGCATAAATATAGCTTTGCGTGGGACACGGTGCAAAGGATGAAAATGCGTTGAAGTCTCCTCACGTTCCTTCCAGCGCCAAGACTACGCGACCGACACCTCTTGTCTACATGACTGCTGAATAGTATAGGCAGAAACGTTTTTGTGTCTTGTATTCTCCAGTGATTTGATATTGTGCGCTTTGCATGAACAAGACGGGTTCCCGTACTTACGTCGTGCGGGTCATATTTGCTTTAGTGCTGTCTCAAACGGGAATTGAGAAAAAAAACGCCCCAATGGTAGGTTCCATGGCTCAAATTCACAACCCTGTTCACACGGAAAAATTCGTACTAGAAACATGTGGTTGGCCGGGGCCCTCGATCGGTGATTTCCTTACGATAAAGGAGGTGCTCGTAAAGTCTTGAAATATCCCGCGACCTAAAAGCTTTAGTGCAGCAGCGTTTCGCTTTGTAACTGCTGAACTGACACACTCATACTACTTTGTATGATCAAAACGTTGGAATTTGCCTCAGTTCTACGCAACTAGCGCGAGTGCAATATCGATAAGCGCACAAAGAGTTTCATTAATTAAAAGCGTTTTGTGGAATTCTGACAATTCCTTTCTAATCATGGGCTCTTTTGTTCAGCGGAAGGTTCACGTCAAAGGTTTGAACAGCTGTTGTAGAGCCACAAAAGTAGCCACGTTGGAGAAGACCTGCATACTGGTTGCGGCATCTCATCTAGACGTAAGGACGCATTGAAACTAGCGCTGTTGCCATATTGGAGATCACAGAGGCGCCTCGTCTGACTACCTTTTTTGGTGTTAGCGCGAATAGGACACCCATTTGTAAAGGTTGTGTAACAAAAAATCGCCTTGCGCGAAACGCGTCAGAAAGAGAGAGAGAGAGAGAGAGAGAGAGAGAGAGAGAGAGAGAGAGAGAGAGAGAGAGAGAGAGAGAGAAATTTCCTTTACTCCGAAAAGCAATGGGGAGGAGTCCTCAGTCCAAGACCCCCTCAGCCTTCCCATCCTCAACAACCCTGAACACCAGCAGGCGCTGGTCATTGAAGTCGGAGCTGGCCGAAGCTCTTTCCTAAAGCTCGTAAGAGGAAAGCGCGAGATTGCATTAATGTAGAGGGGCGCGGGCAGAAGCCCTCTTCCATATGAGCGAGCGTCCCGGAGTCTTCGCAGAAGGAGCATACCGGATAATCTACGCTGGGGTGCAATATAAGAACCTTGTGGGATGGGAAAAGGTATTTGTCTGGAGTGCACGGAACTGCCGCTCCTCCTTTTGCGTTTGGTGTTTATGCGGTGCTGGATAGAAAACACGTTCTATCTTATAGTGTTGAGTTGTTTCGTGATACGTGATCAACGGGGTTGGCCTATCCTGCTCTCTTCCCGGTGCACGGTGGGACAACTCTCCGGCCAACAGGTGGTCGTTTTCGTTGTCCGGAATTGCAGAGTGTGCGAGCGCACATATGATCGTAATGTATCTGTCTAATGGACACTGGAAGATGTATTGGTGGGTTTTTCAGTGAATCGCCTCAACGAGAAGTTACGGCGCGCTTGATGCGAGGCTGTGATGATTACTTTGGGTTTAGTTTGCGTAATGGCGTGAGCGATGGCCGCTTCTAGCGCGTTTAAGGGGTTGTATCCGAGTAGCGCTAAGCTGGTGACGTGCTTATTGTGCTGGAACCACGCGGACATTGCTGTTATGCCTGGATAGGAAGCCGCGTCCCTCTACTCTGTAGTTCGTTCCGTCCCGTCACATGTGTGGATGTTTATCTTCAGTTGCAATACCTAGCGTTAGTGGGACTGACCGCTTCAGATTTCATTAAAGGTTCTCTCTTTTTCTCTCTCTGGCTCTTGCTTCTTTGCGCCCAGTGGGATGCACGCGGGGCGTCTTTCGAGGCAGCGGTGAAATGTAGAGCTGTTTCCTGATATTTGTATTGGAGATTCCTCATTTCAGATGTCTGACGCTGCACACGGGACCCTGTACAGCGTCAGACATCTGAAATGAGGCGAGATGAGAGAGAAGAGTCCTCCATGTGCTCGTGACTCCGATCCTCAATCTTTTGCTCGAAAGGTGGCCTTCTATGACCTCGTCGGCTGTATTGTACAGGCCAAGCTTTTTTAATAGGTCGCCCCAAGCCCTGCAAGGGCCTTACGAAGGCGGAGGAGCGCATCAACCTTCGCCTTTCTACCTAAACCCCCTTGTGCCCGGAAGTCTTAAAACACTTCGACCCCGCTTCCACGGGGAAGTGCCCGCACTATGAGAAGACTTCCTCCGACATTTTTCACGTGGTGTGGGCGTGCCAAAAAACCCCAAACCTGCCCCCTCTACCGAACCCTTCCCGGGAGGACTGGGAGGCAGCCCTCCTCGGCTGCTCTGACCTGATAGCCCAACGGGACCTGGTCGGGCGAGCCCGGACCGCGGCCGACGCCATTGGGCTCCCGTACGGGGGAGCCCACCTAGTGTTTGTACGGGGTGGACCATTAAGGACCGCAGCCCACCCTCCCTGTGAAAACTTCTGTAAATAAATGTGTTTCTGTCAGTCAGTCAGTCAGTGCCAGAGTGGGTCAATATGATAGCTTCGCACGGAATTTTCGATGGACAGTGGCGCACCGAACAGCTGACACAAATTATCATTTTCTTCTACAATGCCCAGCAAAATCGTTTCGTGTTCGATGATCTTACCACGTACCATGATTAATACTAGCCCCAAGCAGGAGGACGTGGGTTCTATCCCCGGTCGCAGCGGCCGCTTTTGTGGTGGAGCGAAAAGCAAAAGCGCCCATTTGTACGAGATCTAGTAGCGCGTTAAAAATCCCCGGGTTGCCAAAATTAACTCGAAGCCCTCCACTATGGCGCACCTCATCGCCTTCGTTGGGTTGGCGCGCTAAACCCTACAACCAATGAAGACTAGCCCCAAGAAAGGTAAAAATGTGCCTAATTTTGGAAATGCTCAGCAAAATGGGAGGAGTAGGAGCTACTTTCATGAAAAAAAAAACGACTTTTTAACGTTCTTCTACAAATACGCAACAGATGTCACCAAACAATGTTGCGTATTGGATTACACGAGTGAAAATTTACGAGAGTTCTTGAATGGAACTATTGCACTTTTTACATTCTGCTGAGAAGGGAATGCAATACGAGCATCTCGGTTCACTGGCTAAGAAAGTTTTGTGAACTACCATGATGGCTGTGGGAGACCGAGCATGCGAGATATTGGGGAGCCTTTTACGCAATGATCTAAGGGCCGATGGGGGTTACGATCGTGGGTGATATTGTGCGCCTAAGTATTTTTTATCTGGCGCTAATGAATTCTATATCTATCACCCTCTGAGATGGCAAAGTGCTTCGTAAACTCTCGTGTACAGTTCCCGGAGTTTCCCGGGGATCTTCCCAGTCCCGCTACGCCGCTTGTGTGAATGCCCCGCATCGTGATCGCGGAAATTAGGAAATTGATTGCCAGGTGGCCGGCTTGAACATTGTTTATACTTATGCCGGTCATCTTAGTTTTTTACTCAAGCTGCTTTGCTAGAAGTGAAGCGTAAATCGTCCACGGCCACCGTGATAACGAGCGCAAGCTTCGGGCTTTTGAAAATTGCTTTCGGGCCTGGTGACATCAAGGAGTCTGTTCGGAACAGATAACGACCCCCGTTCGTAAAACCCGGGGGAGCTGGTCGATAACTCATTGCCCGAAACGAGTTCACTCCGAGGTGACGTTACACCGACAGAGGACAGGGTAAAGGGAAACGTTGTGCCATTTACAAAACAGTGGCTTTAAAACTTCTGGCTACATTTTTAGAATTCTACATTACTTGCAACACGAATTGTAGGCAGGCCAGATAGTACATAACTGAGTCACAAACAGCGCCGGAAAAGGGCTATAGAAGGATCACACAAACACGGCGCACTCCTTCTATCGTCCTGTTCCTGCGCTGTTTGAGACTCACCTACATTACTTGGTTTCTTGCCAGGACATATCACATTACAATGCTCCCACCCACACTACCAGGTCCCTGAGCAACAGCTCTAAGTAACGGCGTGAGCACGGCTTAATTGTGTTTTATTTAATGAGATGCTACAGGAACCTCAGAGTTTACAAAAAGACATTAGGCTTTTGTTGCAAGATGCTGTAGACGTGAAAATGCAGCAAAGAACTGATACGGGAAGGTATTTCCGGGATTCGAAAAAATTGTCAAGCATTCGGCTGTGACAGGTACTCAGCGACTCTGCAACACAATTCGCCTTTTATCTGTTGTCCGTTGCCGAATGACTACACCACTCAATTTTAGTTTCTGTTCCCAGCATTCCATTACCTGCCGATCGCGGTTTGAAATCCAGGCCTTCGGGGACAGAAACAAAGTATTGCACGGTGGAACCCTATAATCATTTCTATAATTTCCACAGGTCGCCTCAGAACACGAAGAAAGTGTACCGTTTTCTCATACGCCTTCTTAGGGCCTCGCAAGATGGCCATCTCATTCAACAACAAACGCATGTCAAGCGCTAGAGGGCGAACTCGGTATCGATCGACGGTAGATGGACGTTTCCTCTCCCGTTGAGTCACCTTTGCAGCCACTTTCCAACGTATGACAACAAAGAGGCAAACTAAGCTTTCAGCGCCCGAGGCCATAAATTCAGCGTCACACTATAAAGCACCGTGACAACGGTAAAACCACTCTACGCGCCCGAAATGCCGCAGGGCCCGCTCTCGGCTTCCAAAAGGCCACACAGCTTCTCCTCCGGCGCCCTGTAATGCGTCCATCCGCTTTCGCTACACAGCAGTGGAACTGCCCGTGTTGCCACTCTTTGTTGCGTCACGGTTGTTGCCTTGCAGGGCACCCTTGGCCAACACGGCGGAGTTAGCCAGAGTGAAAGGTTGGGTTAGGCCGCGATGCCCGTTTCTCGACATTTTCTCTTTGTGTATCGTTGATGTGCGCTAACATTGCCCGCTGAACACGTGCGCCAGGAGTTCCTCACAGTGCCAGGAGCGGCCCGGAACGGGCCCATTTGCGGCGAAAATAGATGGTTGTTATAAATTGCCTTGACTTAATAGACCGCCGCGGATCGTTTATTGCAAAATACTGCGGCTCCATGGCTTGATGTATGCCACTGGATGGGGAACTGTCGGCCTAACCTTAGACTACGCTACCTTGATAGCTCAGCGTTGCGATAGCGAACAATACCTGCTCATGGTTGCCGGAAAAAAACAGCGGGACAAAGCTTTGCCCAGAGACATTTACGACTCCCAAAAATAGCTGATCCAGCAAGCCACAAGGATTACAACGCCAGAGGAAATGGTTGTTTAATTAACAAAAATGACTTACCAAGTAATTGCTTTCTTTAAGTATTTTGAATTAGTGCGGAAATCATCGTCATGCCACAACACGAAAAGAGAAATGTGGCCGCCTCACATAGCGATATTGTGCTTGCGTCAATGTAGCCCATTTTTACATTTAGGCAGCTGTCAAAACGATCGCAAAATGTCTTGAAGGCTGCTCTGGTGTTGTGCCGATTACACAAGCCCCGACCCCTTTTTCGATCCCCTTGATATCTGCATATTGCTTCAGCATACAGTTGTGAACTACGTTTACGTTCGGCGCCATTTTTTATTATTTTTTCGCTTGCCCTGTCTGTTTTAGGCTATTTGTGTATAACGTTATGTTTCCAAAATACCTAGATTTATTTGGGGTTAGGTATTTTCTTCTCGAGGTTATAACTATACCATCGTTGGCATTCACACAGAATTCAAGAATCACCTACAAAAATACCCCCGCAGTAATCTTAATCTATGTGTTCGTGGGTGATATTTTAAATCGGAGAGCATACCATCGATATTCACTAGTTTCACAACAAAATATTGCAGGAGAGTATTTTGTTCGGCTGAGCAACGTCTAACGGGGTTCTTCCCGACGGTGAAACGAACGTGTAGTTTACGACAACAAAACAACTGTACGGATTTATGCCTGTACCCGCAATTGTTTTTTTTAACGAATCGCGGATTTCGAAACACCGTTTTAATAAAAAAAAATTACGCCCACCTCCCCTCGCGGGAACCTTGGTGGGATGCGACGCTGAGGGGGTTCAAGCGCAAGCGGAGAGCAACCATCGACCGAATTGCCGCCGGAGAGCGGCACACCGGTTATATGCACAGCGCGCCCGAAGGAGAGGAGACCGCGCAGAGAGAGAGTACTGCACATGCGCAGCACCGCGCGCAGCGCCGCCCATCGGCGGAGTGAGAGCGCGCTGGGCCGCACACCCGCAGATGTTGAGAGAGAGTGTTCGCTCTCGCCTGGGCATGCGCCGGCGCCAGTGCGTCTGCCGCGGCTATGACGCAACACAATCCAACACTATCCACTTTAATCCAATCCAATCCAAATTCAATACAATCCAAGCCAAGCCAGGCCAATCCAATCCAATTCAATTCAATGCCCCTCGCGAGAGACTGTTCGCTATCGGAGAGGAGAGGGGGTGAGTGGAGGAGAGTACGGACGCCGACGACGACGACGACAGAAGCACGCAGGAAGGACAGGGCCGCCGACAAGAGATACTCTCAACGTCGCATCTAAAAAGCGTGGCATGGCACCATCGACCACAAAGCCTGCCTCAGTGCTGGCGTTGCCCGGCTCCGTCCCTAGCAGCGGAACGGCATATTGATTGCTAGTGGGTCTGACACGTCATATGCCATTAGAGGGCGCGCCTCGGAAGTCAACTGTGAAAATAGAGCTCACCCTTCCACTGAAGCAACGCCTGGTGGTGGTGGTAAAAAACATATATTGGGTCTCTCGGTGAGAATGTGCATTCACAGAGCCAGGTGCGACAGAGAAGAGTTAGGCCTCGGGAACAGCCGTTATACGCTGTTTGACCGCGGCTCCTTTATAATGAAACCCGCTTGATTCCAGCCCTAGCCGTGCCCAACATAACACTTAGGTCGCTGATGCTGCTCTTTCCCAGTGGCTCTTAATTCAGGACTGAGCCAAAAGACATGCGGAGTCCAACTAGAAAGGGAGATGTGTTCAATAGTACACTGAAGCTTTTGCATTCCGGACTTCTAGAAAGTGCTCAGTTGACCCCATAGTTATTTTTCTTCGCAAGAGTGTGCCTTTTACAATAATGCAACTTGTCACTTTTGCAGCAGCAGATATTTGCTTTTACTGTGGCGTGAATAACAGCATGTATTCAAGCTTATGTTCTGGTGGGAACATTTGACACGCAATTGAACACGCAGATTCTCTCAGATAACTCATAAAATGGGACTCGATATGATGACATGGAGTGGTAGACAGATCGCAAAGATTTTCCCCTCTATCTAACAATCACAGAAGAAATGTTAGGAATTTCGATAGAATATACCGGAAGATATATACCATAATATTCCAATAAAGGACGTCTAAACGATAACACAGAACTTCATTACATCGTTAGATTGCGTTGCGTGAAGTGACGACCGCTGCAGCCGAAGAAACCCCGAGATCATTTCTTTGCTTAGAACGGTCGCTTTTACGCGTGCGATGTTTTGACCAGAAATTAGAGGAGAGCGTTCAGTAATAGCAAGACGCTCTTCTAATACAAATAAACCATTGCTGTAATCTAAAGTAGCTATTGTAACTAATACAAGTAGACACAAAGTCTTAGTATAACATGCCTTACTTGCGAAAACTTGAAATAGTCCACTTTTACTTTTACACCACGGTCCAGTATCCAAGGATGGCCCTTCACACGAAACAAAACACGCAACAAGAGCGGAGCGTGTTTCTTTCGAAATAACAAAACCGAGGCGAAATAGTTTGGTACGAATCGTGTCTTCACAGACATATTTCTCGACTCTTTCACTTTGCTTTATTACAGGTTCTAGTCTCCCAATTCTAGACCATAAAATGAATATTTATCCCTAAATTAGCGCGTAAAATTTGCACAACATCATTCAATCATGCAGGCTTTGCCACATTAAGAGATAAGTTTAACCAAGGTAGAAATCTGCGTATTATTTATTTCAGGTAACGAGAGAGGGGGTGAATATGATATTGAGAAAAGGTGGTTTCGACATGGCATTGCAGGCAGCTCGCTACAAGCGATGTAAAAAAAGTATGTTTCTAAATACTTTTTCTGCTAAACATTACCAATCCTGACTCCCGCCGGAAAGCATCCGAAACTTTCTTGGCCGTGTGGATTGTCTTAAGCACAATCAACAACCAGAGACACCTTTAGTACAAGTGCCACCTCTTGCGGCGATGAGTGCTGTGAGTGTTTGCGTGATCTCCGCAACTAAATACATCCGTATGTACACAGCTCGATGGCTGCCTGTGTATTATATATAATATAAAGCCTGGGGGCGAAAGGTGCTTCTCATTCTTCAAGGCGCTATTGTTCAGCCTGCATTCAGCCGCGGTAGATTCGAGGTGGTAACCTGTACTTTTATTAGGACCCTCTTCATCAGAATCATTATAATTACATATCGCACACAAATATTTTGCAGGTACATAGGTTGAGTCAAAATTGAGCCACCTAAAAAATGAGGTTCAATATAAAGGAAAATAACTTCACAAAATTGTACACTCAAGGACCCCTTGATTGCGCAACATCAATCTACTTGTTCTTTTTATTAAAAACTTATTACAAATAAATCCTCTCGCCGGAAGCATATTTATGTTTTACAGTTGGCCTTCAGTTTTATTGACTCGTTGAAGTTCATTTACCCCACATTACCTTGTGCTAGCCGTTCGAACAATACGTTAACATCGCTACATGCACATGACATTGTGTATTGGAACGATAGTAAAAAGCAGTAAAGTCCTTCCCTCCAAGTTTTTTGAAGCACTCTGTGTTGGTCGTGAACCTCAACGGGTGTGATCGAAAACATCACCTCGGGTGGGGTCGAAAACATATACTGCAAAGGAGAAAAGGCTGGAAGGGAAGCAACACAAGCGGGAATATGCATTTAAAGTAACCAGCTGAGCTTTCAATCCAACCGGAATGCCCAGACAAACAAAATGTCAACATATATCGTCCTGAGAACGTGTAATGTAATTGCTTTGGTGCGAGTGGCATAAAACCAAACAAATGCCTAAACCGTGGTAATAACGCCACACAATAGAGAGGAACAGAGATAAATCCTTATCCCGCGCAAAAAGGTGTGCCAAAACACTGTGGTTTCTGCACTGTTTGCAATGTTCAGCATTATAGGGGTGACCTAACAAATTGAAATGACTCGTCGGGATGCGCTTCGCAATAGAACGTGGCCGCCGCTGCCACTGCGGAGTCACAAATTAAGTTCGTGGGGTGCATCCCGCCAAATTAAAAACATTGAAAGTTTAGCACACTGCACTGAAGTATCGATTTCGACCAAAAGTGGTCGCTCTAATGGAAGACGCAAGGTGATCCAATATAGGTTAGTTTATTTTACTTGTTTAAATATCAATTTAAACATGCCTCCAAGTATAACACAACCAAGTACTCGGAGTATTTAAAATGCCCTTTCCACTTTTGCACTCATTTTTATACGGCCACCTTTTTATTTTAATTACGATCACCGTAACTTTTAAAATTACCGCACAACTGCGCTCGTTAGCAACCAGGACCAAGAGAAACTCTTTACTGAAAAACAAACGAACCTGAGTTACCTACCTAATGTACCTGCCCACCGCCCTCTGTAATGCCTTTGGCCTTGAGGGTATCATTAATTAATTTAATTAATTCATTGATTAATTAATTAATTATTAAACAGACAAACAAACAGATATATAAATTACTAAATAAATAAATAAATAAATAAACAAAAAATAAATAAATAAAACAAATATTGCCATCACTTCCCCGCTGTGCAGAAGTTTTGCCGAAGTATTGAAATTGTGTATGAAATAAATACATAAATTCGCACTTATCACTTAATAAGGACAGTATTAGAGAGACTAGGTGAAGCACTCAGAAATGAGGGCTCGTTGTGTCTCACAGAATTTCAACCCTTTTTTTTTCATAAAAAAACATGGGAACGCAAACTAAAGGAATAGCTTTCATGTAACTTTGAAGCTCCACATAAAAATGTTGTTGATATATTTATTTCATTCAATCCCACTAAAATTTACGTCTGTTTCTTAATAAACTATGCCTAGAAACATTTATCTGTCCCGTTTAGCATCTCGCTTTTCCTCTTCCTAAGAGGATCCATGGTATAGCTCCGCCGCAATGTCTCCCCTCCACGGCTCCAACAAAGAAAAATCAGCGGATGGCAGAAACTTGCATGACATTTAACTCATAAAAACGACCTCTACTGCAGCACTGCGTAGAACAGAACGTGGTGATGCTATTGCTTGAATCGAAACAGCGGAGAATGACCCTTGATTCATATTGCGTGTTTGGCCTGACACTAACCCGAAATTTCATTTTGGCTGCATCTATTGGTCAATAGAGCGCATTGTAGCTAATGCTGAACAATGTTTCGTCGTACAATGTGTGAAGAAAATTCCTATTCAATACCCTAGACGCTACGAACTCGACTCACCAAATTGGGCTTCTTAGATATAACAACTACGAAAGTTCCCCGGGCACTTAAGTCTCGCTACGGGAGCCCAAGGCGAAAGCCACGGATTATCAAAAGGCTTCTCCACTCCTGCATTGTGTTTTCCGGTCTCACCTGTTTTGTTTCTTGTTGTTGTTGTATTATGTATTTATTAATCCTATATACACTCCGTGCCTTCACCTTTGTCATCGCCGGAGAGGGAGATGGGGGAAGGAAGTTGGATAAGGGGAGGCAGTGAGTGTCCCGACTAAATGTGGTCCTGTACGGCGGCTTCTCAACATATACGAGAAAAGAGTCGAGGACCATCTTACTGTGTTCTGTAGACCCTTCGGGATGGGTCCACTCCCGCAGCGTTTGTGGCCTGACTTGAGGAGGAATGAGCGCATGTGCGCGGTTTCTCTGGTCCTTCAAGGCAGGGTAGCTCCATAGCAGATGGTCAAGGTCAGCGACTTGTTGGCTGTCAGGTGATCCGCACTTTTGCAGGTACCGTCGCCGGGGTGTAGACGAAAGCGTGCCATGATGTGCGGCATTACGGCAGTGTTCGTCCGAATGCGTCGGAGTGTGACCGTTGCCCACCGGTTGTAGCCGGATGGGATAGGGTCATCCTCTTCAGGTAGACGAAGTCGAAGCGCTGCACGTCGCTCAGCACTTACTTTGGCGATAGCTTCCTCGCAGTCATACTCTTCCTCTTCCAACTCGTAATGTCAAAGGCACCCTTGCCCACATTCACGCAGTAGCTTCCCCGACACACGACGGTGCTTGCGACTCTAGCGCCATGTCGTAGCGGTGTCGCCACCGCAGAGCACGTCTCGCGCGGCACCCGGGCACCTTCGCTTTTCTCTTCCCACTTCCGCCATACTCTCCTCTTAAGCTTTCCTCCTCGCTCTTTCTACAGTATCCTTCTCGCCCTCTCGGTAACATCGAAGGGCGACGGAGAAGAACGCCTCAAAACCATAGAAGCGGCCGCATAAGAGCTGCGCTCTAAAAAATGGAACGAAGATCACCGTCAGAGAAAGAAGCGAGTGACAGCACATAAGTGAAACCCGCGCACATACACATCCAATAAAAACCTGACAGAAGAACACCGGGGATAGGAGCAAATCCGGGGCGGCTGCCATGGAGGCGAGGCGGCCTAATTAGGAAGTGCGTCAAGGATCTCAAAGTACAATTGTAGTGGTTAAAAGGCAGCGGGTGTCTTCGGAAGAAGACGCCAGGGTAGAGCAAGGGTACAGAAACTCCATCCAGCCATTATCAGTCCAAAGAAGAGTGCGTCGGTAGCACTCCCGCTACTTGGCTTTAGGGCGTACCAAGGATTCCTGCTGCAATGGTTTCAGCACAGCATTCGCGGGAAAACGTCCTATTTTGCCTGACTCCGAGGCATCGTGACCAGTGCTCCGACGGCCTCAGCAGCGATGTCCAAGGAAGCGGGTTAAGTTGTGCCAGGCTTGTGATACATCGTGGACCGTTGTTTCCAGGGTTGTCGCAGGGGCATCAAAGGGGCCGGCGTTAGGCTGCTGCCCGACTTTCTTTGCACAGGGGACACGCAACCGATATGCGGGTATAAAGTCTTACAACCCTGCACATAAGCAGCGCCCCACGATCTGGGTATACCTGTAATTGAAGGCATCAGCGAAAACATTGCACCATACGGGACCATCGTATGGTGACGACGCTTCACCACCCGTCCCACGAAACATTTAAAGTGGAACATGGCTACGCTTTGCAAAACATCGTCCAAAAGAGGCGGATGACTGTCTTACCGAGTGAAGTCGGTAAGCTAGATAAGTTTACGTTGCAGAAACAATTGTGTTGTATTGTGCATTCATGCGCGTAGTGGTTGGTTAGTTTTGGTTTCATGATGCTTATTTGAATTATTAGGTTTTTCGTGAGTGTGCGCATTCTTGGAAGGGAAAGGATAATGCGTGAGAGTTAGTCTCAGCCTTTCCCCGTTAAAATTGCTTTGCGCTATTACGCTTCAATTGCTTCTCAGTTAATCCCGACATTGGACACGCGTGTATAAAAATGCTGAGTTCCAGACGTTAACACACCGTTGGTCGTGGTGCTTATGGTTGGAAAGTTACAGCGCAAGACCAGCTAGGCAAAAAGCACCATAAAGAAGAGATAATTCATTAGAGGTTAAAAGGCTAGCACAATAGCCGGCAAGCACGAATAAGTGTAAAGTCACTAAATGGTAATGAAGGTGACTGCTTGAGAACGCCATTTCGTGATTGGCAGCCGTTCCGAGGGTTGCGCGGGTGGCGTCTGTTTATGACCGCGTAACCAAGTGAGCGAACGAAACAGCGGCGGCAGAAAGAAAACGGCGAAGAGTCTGGCGAAGGGTGAGGAGAGGGGCGGCTCGCGAGGCTTGGGCGTCATCTCTCTCCCTTTTCGGGCTCCCACTTCCTTCATGCGAAGCCGCCAAGGAGTGCCCTCCCCGTCACACTTTCACCAGACGCTGTTCCACTCGCCACTAATCCAAACCACATGACATTTGCGCGGGAGGTTCCCACACGATTATCAGCAACATGCTCGCTGCTACCCCGCACGTGGCTAATCAGAACCACGTCTCGTTTTCGCGACAGGTTTGAAACACGATTTGACACAACACGCTGGCCGGCGAAAGCGGCGAGCAGCGGGATGGCATCGGAGTCGGGTCACCACCGGTGCCAGCCTTTCACTTTCGAAATTAATGCAGTGGCCACTACCCCGCCGATTCCCGGCCATTTTTAAGACCTTACAGAAGGTGGTTTGTACGATTGGCGGCCGCTGATTGGAGCCAACGCTGAGAAACCTGACTGAGCGATTGCAGTGAGGTTGTAGTTTCATTGATCTTACCATTTGAGTGCGAACGCACGGTTAAAACACCTATAAAAATGTTTCAGCGATGGGCCACAAAGCATCAGTCCTGCCTATATCACGTCATTGTGGCGCACAATTTCAGTTTTTTGTTCGATTCTGGGGCTGTTTTTCGCTAAGCAAGTGTTTTGTTGGTGGACTTGTTCTAAGGGAGTTGCCAAAGGCTAGTGATGTCAAATTGAGCAAAGGTTTTTTAGGCCTGCACTCCGTTTAAAGAATCATGTTATCGTACTGACTGCAAATCTGGTGTAACCTCAATTGGATTGGGCAGTTAACAGTTGTTAGATGCGGTGAATTCCCACCGCTTCATGTGCACGTTTATCATACGGGCAAAGCTGAAGCAACAGTCTTTGCTTAAAAATCTGTAACGAGTTCTGAATATATCACATATAACCTTTTTAAAGACGTTTCTTACTTTGGATACGTGAACTCGAAAATTTTAGTCTGTCTGTGCCTCAATTCAGTGACCTGGCCAAATAAAAAAATTCTTGAACGAGGAGTACACACACAACAATTTTATACCCTATTTGGCCAGAAAGGGTGTAGCATAAGTGGAAAAAAGGTGTTTGGACCCCGCTACAGCCTTTTTCTTGAATTTGAACCGTATTTTCGTAGTTCTACACCTTTTTTGTGTAAAAAAAGAGTATTGATCAACTTCAACATCCTTGCTTTCCTAATAGTGTTGAAAGGGTGTGGGAAAGATGTTGAGCTGTTCAAGAAATAAGGTCATGCCGGCATGTATAATTGCACTGTAAGGTATAACACATCTCCTCGTATCCTCGTCTGCTCATAAGAAATGCTCATAAGCAAAAAAGATGTGTTCATCTGCAATGATCGGCCGTTTATACATACGCTGCGCGCCATTCCGAAAGATTAGCTTTCGCACGTAAAATATGAATTTGAAACTGTAAAAAAAAGGAGTATAGTTGTGTGGCGAAAAGGGTCTTGACCGACTGCAGCAAGCTTAGCTTTTTGTAGGGTGTGGAAACGGTGTTAAATAGGTGTTCAGTTGCAAAAAAGAACAGCGCAGCTGGAGCTCAACCTAATTTCTTTTGGTGTTTCTGAGTTTTTCTACGTTTGCTAGGCGTTGTGATGTTCTTGCTAAGCTAGGATAAGCGCTGAGGGGTGAGGCAAAGTTTAACCAGATTTCACAAGGGTGTTCCAGTGTTTCCACCACCCTAAAAGTAAATCCAAGAGGGAAACAATCTAGGTCGACCCCAGCCTTGCTATTCCTCGATTCTCGCGTCACCATTGCCAGCTTCCCCACTTAGTTTGCGTTTTAGAACCTCAAAAAAACTATACCTTTGAAATAGTATAGTAAGAGGTGCGTATATGCTTGCGCCTTTTGTGGTCACACTCCAACAAGCTCCAAATCCGGATTCATAGTTCATCATCATCATCATCATCAGCCTATCTACGCCCACTGCAGCGCAAAGGCCTCTCCCATTATTCTCCAATTACCTCGGTCCTGTGCCAACTGTGACCAATTTATCCCCGCAAATTTCTTGATCTCATCTGCCCATCTAACTTTCTGCCGCCCCCTGCAACGCTTGCCTTCTCTAGGGATCCACTCTGTTACCCTTAATGACCAGCGGTTATCTTGCCTTCGCATTACATGCCCTGCCCACGTCCATTCCTTTTTCTTAATTTCTACTAATATGTCCTTAACACGTGTTTGTTCCCTGACCCACTCCGCTTTCTTCTTGTCCCCTAATGTTACACCTATCATTTTCCGCTCCATTGCACGCTGAGTCGTTCTCAACGTTAAGTTGAACCCTCTTAGTGAGCCTGCAGTTTCTGCCCCGTATATGAGTACCGGTAAAATGCAGCTGTCATACACTTTCTTCTTCAGCGACAATGGTAGGATGCTATTCATTATCTGAGAATGTCAGCCATATGTACCCCACCCCATTCTTATCCTTCTAATTATCTCTGCCTCATGGTTGGGATCTGGGGTCACAACTTGCCCTAAGTAGATATATTTGCTTACCACTTCTACTGCCTCGCCACCTATCTCAACCCGCTGTGCTGCCCCGAGGTTATTGATCATTACTTTAGTTTTCTGCATATTAGAGGAGCCATGAAGAGAAAATGCAAGTTGGTTTTATTCGAAAGATTTCGTGTTTTATAGTGCCCCCAGCGTTTGTCCGGATACAAACGGTTCTTTATTCACTGAGAAATTAAACAATTTAGGTTAAAATTTTTATTTTCCCGCTCAATCGTGCGTTTTCGTGGTCCCAAATGACATCACAGAAACCGACCGCTCTGCAGCCTAGAGTACCTTCATTCACGCATCCGCCACACGTATACGCTGGCGCCGCCATTTTCGGTTGCTCGCTCGCCGCCGAAGCAAGTCATTGTGTCAAAACCGCGCTAAATTATCGCCGCAACGCGGTTTACTCAAGAAGTTTGAATCATATCGCGTTGCTAGGTCTCGTGGGAAACGAAAAGAATAACGCGTTGAGCCCGTTGGCCCAATTGCGGCGGCACGGGACCGTTCAAAGGTTGTCTCCACCCTGTACAGCGGTGTTGGTTTGTTCCCGCGTTTCTTTACGTTCCGTAACCTAGATGGCGCCACCATACCGTGGCAAGCGTTTGGTTTGTTTTTGCCCGCATTTAAACCTGGCTTGTTTTTGTTCTGGGAGAAAATATTCGTTCCCTGAAACAGTGCTCGCTCGACAAATGGGGTCACGTAAGACACCGTTGCTTGCGTCAATCGGCCAGTGTCGTCTGAGACAACCCCAAGCCCCGTAGTGCTGTGCAGCTAAACCAAAGCATGCTGTGCGCAGTACGAACTGCAGAACGCATCAGTACTTCTATGTTTACATGTGCTTTCGTAACTTCCACTGTTTGTCCCATCATTCTTATTGCTTTGTAAAGAATGTGCCCTAAATTTAAGCGCAAACGCTCGTTCGTCTAGTTTGTAAGCTCTACCTAATTTGCGTCTGCTTCTCCCAGCCTCCGCCAATCGCAGAGCTTAGCTCATGTGACATCATAGGTTGTGTGCGGGAAAAAGCTGGAGGGTCGCATGACCATTCCCGTTTTTCCTAATTATGTAGCTTATTTAAGCGAAGTTTACGTTAAAGTGGTGTCAGTATGATTCTAACGAGGAATTTTTGAATGAACCAAATTGTGTTTTTCTCTTCATGGCTCCTTTAATTTTCAGGCCCACGGTTCTACTCTGTTCGTCCAGTGCGGAAAGCATGCTTTGCAATTCGTCCCCCGAGTTACTTAGCAAGGCAACGTCATCAGCAAATCTGAGGTTACTGAGTATTCTCATTAACCCTTACTCCAACCTGTTCCCAATCCAACGTCGTTCTGAATATAATCATTGTTATAATACCGTATCTGCGGTGGTGCATCCTTTACACGGGGAGCAGTTCCTTTTCTCTGCCTTTTTGCTAACGCCACCGAACATAAGTTCAAGCTTAAACTGCTTCACTTGTACTAAATTATGCCAATTTATATTGCGTAAAAACAGCGAGGTACCAAATATGCTCCACTTGTACAAAATGTTCGATAAATCTGACAAAACTGCTATGAATCACCTTTATAGTTGGAAGTCTGTTACAGCCGTTTTCTCATTTGGCAGTCTATTCTTAAACCCTTTTCTATACACCCTTTTTCTAAGTTCCTACAACCTATTGTAGCTTTTCACACTTTAAGGTAAAAGGGCGTTGAAATAATAATCACACTCGTTGAAAGGTGTTGAGATAGCGCGGAAGATTTGTTTGGCATTTGGTATATTTTATATTTTTTTATATTTTATCTTTGCGACAAGCCCACCAACTATATCGGAGGACTTTCCGCTGCTGACTATAAAAGCAAGAAGAGCAGATGTATTTTAAAGTGAGTATGCCCTCGCTCTCCCATGCATCCTGCTGGTTTTCTTGCTCAATTTATTTGATGGTCAAGTGTGACTTCTGCGTGATAAATGTGTCTGTGTGTCATGCTGCGCTCTCGGCCCACCCACACCGTCACGCGGAGCTGTGCTGCGTACACCCTTATTTTAGAGTGTTGAACAATGTTACACCCTTTTTTAGGGTTTTCACACGAACCCCCTTTTTCAACTTTACACCCTCTTTTAGCCAGATCACATTTAAAGGTGTTCTCGATGGGACAAGACTCTTACACCCTTTTCAACCAAAAAGGGTGTAAGAAGGTTTAGTGTGTATATTATCCAAACCCTTTCCAAACCACGCTGTCTGGAACATAGTTGTCGATATTGCAATATGTTTTGGTGAATGACCAGTTGGTACATACAATGTTCTACGAAGACAACAGCGCGGGGCAGGACCAAGTAAATAAGTACAATACACAAGCTCTGAAGAACAACTGAGCGCTTTATTGCAGAAGGAACATATACATAGGGTAAGATAGAAAAACAAAAAAATGAAAAAGAACAAAAACATATCGCAATAAAATATGATGGCCCATGACAAAAACACAATCCACCACGGGGATGTATGGCATAAGATGTTCCTGACAAGTACTCGATTTCCTCCTCCAAAAGTGCAACAGATGGCTCGGTCACACAAGCGTTTCTTTTCTTTTTGACTTCAAAGGCTTCAAATATTTCCTTTTCCCCTCTGTCCACGATACCATGCGAAGTTTCGCAGTCATGGCAGAGTGGAGTGCAGCCTAAAGGAAGCGATATCTGTTGCCAAGGTGGTACTTGTAGACAACCTTACATTGTACGCATGCTCCCTCAGGCAATCATTTAGGCAGCGGCCTGTCTGCCGATGTACGTACGGCCACACGGCGACAATAGGATTTCGTACACGCCTTTTTCAACACAGTCGACAAACCGTCTCCTATGCTTATTTAGGCATGCGCTCACTTCAGGGCTTCCGCGTTGACACGCTTCCACAACCAGCTCAGTTTTTTGGGTGCGGAGAATGCGAGCTGTACACCCGCCTTACTGACAATCTTCTTGAATGCATTGCTAACACCGCGGACATAGGTAATGACCGCGGTTTTTTGTCTCTCCTACTGAGAGAACTCTTCCGGAGGTCTTGAGAAAAGTTCACGCACCGACCTTGAAGCTAAAGAACAGATGAGGTCCATCTTTTCGTGTGAAGAAACGCGGTACGGTGATTGTCGGGTAGGTCGGGATCCAGCTTCGGTTATTATTCTGTGCTTCGCAAGAGGTGTCTGAAGTAAGTTTGAGTTCGACGAAAAACAGTCGCTCTAGCGATGCAGGGGAGCCAATAATTTGTTCCGTTTTTCTTGCGGTAGCGCCTGGTTTACGTCGAAGTGATGCGGAAGCTTGAAGGCATCTTCGGGTGCGCGTCCAAAGACGGCAACCGTGACCGCGTCACTTGCTTCTTGAGTCTCCTCGAGGAACGCAATTGCAGCGTCCTTGTTAAAATGGTAGTACTCCTCGGTGAAAATTTGGTGAACCAAACGTGGGATTTGCGTTTCTTAAAGGCCACAATGCCTCTTGCTGCGGAGACACCGCGAATTACAAGCAACCTCTCGTCACTCTCTACAATGACGTCGACGTCAGGAGCCGCATCTTCACAGTAGACCGTAATCACCAAGCTTGCGCGGGGTGGTAGGGTGAATGACCATCGGCGATCCTGACAGCAGCAAGCTGTTCTGTGTTCGGTTACGGCGTCATGGAGTGATCGGGGGAAACAGTTATCGACTTGGTGTGCTTATCGATTATTGCACCGTTGTTCGTCAAAAAGTCCATTCCAAGATTTACGTAACGGGAGCAGTAAGTCAGAACTACGAATGCAGCAGGGTACGTGGTGTCGTATATGGTGACGTGTGATGTGCATGCTCCAGTTGGGGTTACGAGATGGCCTCCTGCTGCGCGTATGTGCGGGCCGTCCCATCTGGTCGTAACTTTCTTCAGCTTAGACGCGAACGATCCACTCATTACTTTGTTGTCGTCTCCCGTGTCTATGAGGTTGACTACGTCAAAGCCGTCGAAGTACAACTGGGCTTTGGACGCCGCCTTCCTCGAGTTCCCGGTGCGTAGGGGTGTCGTATCTCGGCATGTGCGTCTTGACTTTTGGGCGCTATGCGTCGTTGTTATCGTTGTCTTCTCAATGGTAGGCTTGGTCATGTAGTGTACGCGTCGCTCTGCGTCTTCCTCCTCGTGTTCGGCGCTCACGTCCGGGTTAGGTAGACTCGTCGGGCTTGAATCATGGTGTTGTGTGCGTTCTTGCGTCGTTGGAGGGCTTTCATTTTTCCGCCGTCGTGCAACTTAAGCTCCCGAAGTTGCTGCTTTTAGTTCCCTGTACGTGGTCTTGGGAACTCATACGCGTGAAGTCTGCATTGCTTAGACGGGTTGGCGATCGGTATGGGTACGTTGACGGCGAATGGTTAAAGCGCGCTAGATCCCAGTGGGCGTTGGACAGGTATTCGATACCAGTAGGGCGCTGGCCGGGACGGGGGCGTGGTGCGTCGACGGTGAACCCTCGACACCGAGCCTGTTGTAAAGCAGCGACGTTCGATGTGGTCGGCTTCTTCGCAGTGGTAGCACAGCGGACGATTAGCTGGCGTTCGCCACAAGTCGGTCTTCCTTGAGGCATGGGTTTGCACCGCAGATGGACGGGCGGGTGACAGGGGACGATGGTATGAGCCTCTTGACGTTAGGGTGCAGGTGGGCGAGGTCGACGGCAAGCAGCTGCGTAGACCATAGTTTGCGGCACGCGGGGTGTTTCTGGCGTCATTGACATTCCCAGCACTTGCTGCGCTTCTTCCCTAATGACGTCAGTAAAGGAAGCGACTTGAGGGTGCGGCGGCGTTGGGAGGAGTTGCCGCAGTTCCTCTCACACTACTGCGCGCATAGTCTCGCGCAGGCTGTCTCGCGGAGTCCGCATGCTGTCGACGTAGTTCGCATTGGCCGCGCCAACAAAGTTGCGGTCATACTGCTTAGCACGCATTTCGAAACCTTCTCAATTGTGCTGGGTTCGGTCACAAATTCGGCGACGGTTGTGGGTGGATTGCGCAAAAGTACAGCAAACAGTTTCTCGTTCACTCTGCGCATTAAGAAGCGTAACTTCCCTTCTTCCGTCATACAAGGGTCAGCATGCCTGAAGATCCTATTCATCTCACCGACGAACACAGCAATACTTTCGTTAGGGTGTTGTGTCCGCGCCTGCAGCAAGACTTCGGCCAGCTCTTTTCGCACAAGCGTGGTGAACGCCGTTAAAATATGCTTTCTGAAATAGTTTCAAGGCTCTAGGGCGCTCTCACAGTTTCCGAACCAGATCCGTGCTGAGTTCTTAAGGTCCAAGAACACTTGCCTCAGTTTCTCCGCGTCGTCCGATTAGTTGGATCAGCCTGACCATTCGACTTGCTCCAACCAGGTCTTCGGGGTCCTCCGAAGGTGACCCATGGAATGATGACTGCTCCCTGGGTTGCTGAAAAACGAGGGCAGGATTGGAAGCACTGCTCATGGTGCCTGCGTTGATCATGGTTGTGGTCTTGACGTCTTCTTTCTTCAATTTATCCGGAAGCAGTCCTAAACTCTGGCTAAACACCTTGCTTTTGGCAACTGACATGAGTTAGGCTTGCTTGTCGGCTTTACGATGGGCATATGGTGCATGTGCCCCGCACCTCCACCGGATGTCACGAAGCCAAAGACGACGCAGTTGCTTTGGAGGAAAAACAAGTTTATTCCAGCGAACTTGCGCTCCCCTAACACCTCAACTGAGCTCGAGGTCGCCGGTTCAATTCCCGGCCGCAGCGGCCGCTTTTCTGATGAAGGCGAAAAACAAAAACGCCCGTGTGTACGAGATTTCGACGCACGTTAAAGATCTCCAGATGATCAAAATTATTCCGGAGCTCTCTACTACGGCGAGCCTCATCGCCTGCATTGCGTCGGCGCCTTAAACCTTACAATCACTCACCTACAGAAGTGGCGAAGAAGCAGTCAACAAGTGACACGCCCCGGCGAGTGTCGGCTAATCGAATAACGCGGCGTCTGCACTGCGGGCATATAAATCTCGGCGCGACTGTTTCTCAAACCGTCGAACTACATCCCGAACATTGTGGATCAAAGACGATGATTCTAGGCTGTTGACGTTAGTTCGAAACGTTCTCCCTATCAAAAGATATACGCCGTGCGGCAAAAAAAAGTAAAGAATAGAACAAGCGCTTCACTTGGCGCGCTGACAACACAAACGAGCGCCGCCGGGCGGTAAAAACAAAACATAAACAAACAAACCCAATGCATGGTTCGCGGCAATATATTTCCTGCTACAATAAAGCGTTCAGTTGTTCGTCAGCGCTGGGGTTTTGTAGTTCTTTGCTTCGTCCTGTCTTTCGCGCTGTTTTTCTTCGTTGTCGATATTCTTGAACAGAAACAACACTTTAGACATATTTGAGGAAAAAGGTAAATAAACAACTGTAACGCGCAGTGTTCCTCTAAGTGACAATAAACGTTGGCTTCACAACTGCAAAAGCAAATAAGAAATACCCATTGAAAACAACATTTGACGATAAATACAAAAAGTGCTCATTCCCGAGACTGAACCTTGCGGTCGGCGTTTGAGGTTTAACAGTAGCAAAAGATTCAAATAGATGACGCACGAGCAGGGGAATGCGCGAATATTAAATATACTTTAGCAAACTCGTCGGCGCTTATGGAACCTGAAACCAGCAGCGCTAGAGAATGAATCGAGGCGTGTAGTTCGTGGCAGAGGCAGTTTTCAGACAAGTGAGAAGGTACGCGGTCAATTGTTCATCGTCTATAAATGGGGGCAACGCATCTGTTCTCTATAATTCTGCCTTTAGTGACCTAGAAAGGAAAGGGGGGCCATTTGGTAGCGCGTTCACATGCCTGTGTAAACAGCGTCCAGGCATGCAGTTCGGACCACGTAGACTGACACACCCTTGACTGGCTAGTGAGCCCTCGAATAGAAAATGGCGTGCATAGACGTTCACCATTGCGCATGTTTGGCCGCACCGAGTCACACCCCATCTGGAACCGATTAAGAAAAGGTTCATTTCAACGTAATCGTACCTTGTCATATAAAAATATGAGTGAAATTTTTATGGAATTGTCAGGAACACATAAAGAGTCAGCGCCGCATATTTTCGATTCATGATTCGCTGTTGTGGCGGATCTGGTAGCGTTACTGGTGATGGCGTCCGTTGGTCCGGAAATTGGGGAAAACATTTCGGCCGAGTAGGGCGAGAACAGAAACTTTACGTACAAATATTTACATAACGCTTCACTGAGTGAACAAGGTTCTCGCGCTCCTGCGCGCACAAGATTAAATAACCAGGTTGGGTCCACCCCCTTTCACCGTTTCTCCCGGTGCTTTCAGGAAAGCACCGATCACTAAAATCCGTGGCACTCACGTTGACGTCCACAAGCTCACAAAGAGAAGGCACTTTTCCTTTCCCAAAGGTCAGCGTGCTCTTGACTTAGGTGGTGCAATCTTCCTAAACTCCAAGCCCTTAGGACCATGCGAGGTTGAAGCCACCGGAGAACCCCTGGGCTTGGTCGGTAATCCGGCGTCCAGCGCACGTTGAATAGCGGCGTCTCGCACCCACAACAGAGGGGACCCTACGTTGCGTGGCTAGCCGCTGAAGATTGCCGCTGAAAGAGCAATGCTGCACGCCTTTGTCCATACCTCCCTGCAACATTCTCGCTCATTGTGTCTTGCCTTGCCGGCGGACCCTTGGGTTACTGTGAAGCCGCGGAAAGCGGCTTGTGTCCAGCAGCAGAGTCAGTCAGCCCCCGCGTCTTTGCCCACAAAGCCTGGTCGCTCCCAGTCAATGAGGGGGTGTGGAACCGGACTTAAACCGGAAGCCGGGAGGACTGGGTGTTTGAACCCGATAATATGGCAAACGGTAGTCGCAATGCCCATACGCCGATCGTAACACTCTCCACTGTATCATTCATGAACACGCGGAAGGAAACTGACTTACTGAATCACCTACGCAACACAATAGATATGGACATGGAGGGGCTTCAGGTCAAGGAGCAGTTTGCCTCTGCCCACCTTTCAACGGGGCACTTCAGCCTGTAAACACACCTAAGTGCCCCGGTAACTTTTTTTTCTGCCGAGATATCAAAGTTGTGTTCGCGTGTACATGAAGCGAATTGGCAATATAGGAAGCTGCCCACCAATGTGCTCAGTAGTACATTGAACAACTAGGAGGGCCACCTTTTCTAAGGAGGACGCGTAACTACAGCTACCACAGTGTTTTCAAAACGGAGTTGGAATAGAAAGACCAGACGGTTTCTACGTTAGCCTACTGGAATTCTGTCTGCAAACCACGGCGCGTCAAGGCAAAATGACTTGCTGGTTGGCTTTCTCCAGAGCTGCCCAGAAAATGCAGTGTGCTCTAGAAGCACTTTTAGACTTGAATTTGTTAAACAGCTGTTATGAGCTTTTAAAACAGAACGGTTTCCGGAGTTCACAGAAGGCGTACTCATCTTCAGTAAATGTGCGTAAAACCTGAACTAACAAAAGCCCTCGCGGGATTGCAATATTTTTTTTCTGATCTTGTCATTTCTAATTCAATAATTTTCGCTTCGTAGCCGAGGTAAAAGTGTAAAGGAAAACCCCGCTTGAAGCGACCCAACTGCGCGAACTCTGGGCTCTGTGAGCGCCTTCTAACGCTCGAAGCAACGCTTTGTCGAATAAACTTTCCGTTGTTTGAAAAGAGTGAAGAGTGAGTCCGGAATCGCTGAGACTCGCTCCAACGACCGCCGTGTTACAGACATGGGCCACCGCCTCCACAACGCAAGAAGAAGGCGCACTGGAATGACGCGGCTGCGCGGTGACCCGTATTCAATTTCCTCTCGGACTCGGTGAAACTAAGATAAAGATGAAGGCTTGGAACGTGCCTGGAGAACACGATGATCATGGTGGCTGTGCGTCGTGCACAAGCGGCGCCGTTTGATGTGGTGCTAAAGTAAGCCAGCTTTCAAAACAAAGACGAAAAAAGCCTCCTTACGCTTTCCTTCGCATCCTGTTTCACGTGCCAGGTCACTGCTCTGTCCGTGTGAATTGTAAAGAGGCGGTCCCGGCAACTGTAAGGCATTTCTCGGGGAGTCTCGAAGGTGTGTGCGCAAAGGCGAAGCAACCTGCCCGGATTTTGCTGGGCTGCTTATGCTATCAGTTGTCATCCAAAGGTTGTGCAGCCAAGCAATCTGCCTACTCAGCGCCCAATGTTTAAGCAAAACCTAGCCACTGCACTCTTCATTGTACTTCGCAAGGGACATATGCGCCCTGTATGATTATAATGGTAATAAAGCGTTGCGCGGCATGTCTTAGTTAGCTAGGATAGGAGTAATGTACCGTGAGCGTACCTCGTGCAAAAGAAAAATAGACGTACTTCGATCAGCGTAACCATAAAGTGCAACCAAGAACCATTCGCTGGAATTCCAAAGGGCGGCCCCCAAACTTTCAAATAAAAAGAGAAAATGCTCATAGTGCCCTTGTATTTTGACATTACTGCTTGCATTGCATGAAGGCTACTCGGCGATATAACTCCGCAACTTCACTCATGAAAAAGGTATGCTGGAGAATATTTAAATAATATTTTGGAGCTTAGAAACCCCATGGTTATATTGTCGCAGGACAGCTAAATTGAAAGTTTTCGCATGCAGAACAGGTTATTTGGCAGCCATATTGATGCATCTGTTGGTTTAGTAACAAGGCCATAACATGCGACTTTATTCGCGAAATACGGGTATGTCAAAATAAACTCGGAAGGTCTCGATGCTGTCGGTGACTTCAAGGTCTCCTTCTTCATACTCTAATCTTCTAGCGACATTTTCTTACCAAATAAAATTGTTTCACTTAACATGCTATCTATAAAGTCAACGGTGAAGAACACCGCATCTGAAACGGAATATTTTGTTCGCTAACTTGTGAAACACCACTGGTATTGACGGCTATAACTCTTGTGGTTTCACAGAAACCATGCTGCTTCAACGATAACTCATACCGACTACATTTGGTTCATCAGCAGAACTTACACGGGGATAATTAAAGATGATGAAACTGGTCCTCTTTTGGCTTGTCGCGTTATAATTGGGCTGTTGCACCACAAAATTAGTTCAAACTATTTGGCGCAACTTACCTTCCTCTCGAATTCAAGAGCGGTGCTTCTAACGCCTTATCTCAATTGTGTCTATAAGTCCAAGATAATGTAAATGTTATTTGTATTTTAGATGTAGCTGGATAGTTTGCCACTCAATACCTTGTTTAAGACATATAACGTAAGTTGACTTCAATAAGCAGTATTGCATTACGTGGCATGGGGTTTTCTTCTCGAGATAGCGTTTTAGGGCGCTCTATGCAGCCGGGCTGGCCGACCATACTCGCAGGTTTAACGGTGGCACGGCTGAGGATGCCAAACAGTATTCCTGGTTCACGCCGTACGTCCGCCGAAAACTTGGTAATTGGTTCTTACAGTTTGAGAAGCCCTAATGTAAAATAAGTGCTCTTAATGTTACGGCTATGTTGGCAGCGAATTTTAACAGCGAATCTGTTTAGCGAATATTAATTTTTCCTGTCCGCAGTTAAAAATACCAAGAAAATGTCGAGCGCGTATACGTGAGTGCGTGCATTGGGGCGACCGCAAGGCTCTTAAAAACCCAAAAAAAGGCCGAGCGATCGTGTGTGCGTGCCTCGCGGTGGCCGCCCAGCGTCCCCGCCGCCTTTTTGTAAAGGCAAGCATGCCTACTCTGAGAGATTGGCGAAGAATGACTAAAGAACCAACTCCAGCGTTCCGGTACTTGTGAAAACACTTGCTCGGAACGAGAAATACATGTCAAAGCGTGCCCCCCCCCCCTCCCCTCCGCATGATTGTGTCCAATGATTATCACTTCTAAAAAATGAAGGTGAGAATGATTGGAGTAAAGGCCGTTGCGGCAGCGAAGAAGCAGGAAATCGGCAGTAATCGCAGACTTGGTAGGGAACGTTGCGTGCAGCTTCGCTAACTTCACGTCTTACGGGATAGTGTGAGCTTCCTTCATTTTTTTTACATAAACGAGCGTGTAGTACCTGTTCCAGCGCACCCTTGAACAACGATTTGAAGTTGAAGTGATGTAAGCAGTCCGTTACTTTTCAAACCCAACACAGGATCGGTGATGTCCTAGTTCTTGGAAGCCACTGTTGTGTAATGTTTCCTGCGAGTATTGACCGAATTGGCTGCGCTACGCAAAAGAGCGCAGCCGAATATTCTTGTTAGGCAGTCTCTTCGAAACTAACGAAGCCGGTCAGTCAGATCACCTTGTTGTGAGTTTTCCCAAGGAGAAAGCCATGCTGCTCTTGCCCATAGATTGACGGTGAGGGAGCATCGTTTCAGTAAGGTATCCCTGGTTTGGAAGCAATAAGGCTCAGTTGCAATCTGAAGGTTATGCAGAGGACAGCCGTTGCACTCCTTGGATTTCGCTAGGAGCATGTGGACTTTAGAAAAGTAAGCAACTTTTACTTTTATCTCTTAAACAATGTTTCACCTGCTATAGACATGCGTTTTTCGTCAAATAGGCCGAAAGCCTACTTTAAGCCTAACAGAGCCGTTACGCACGAGTTCTTTTGTCGATGGCTGTGGAACTACTCAATACACCTGTGTACACCGTTGTTCTGGGTATATTCTAGTTTGAGGAGCATTTCAACACAACTGTTACAGTAGCCTCAGGACCTCAAACCTCAAAAAAAAAAAACGACTGGAAGAGATTATTGCCAAAAATTCATTAAGGCTTGGAGGCACGCTAATCACATAAAACACTCCCAGCTTCAAAGGAAATGGCTATCTGTGCCATCGCACTTAGTGTTGCCGCAACAATAGGAACCGCACCGTAATTGGTATCTTAACGCTAGTTTTCCTACATCTAGAGCTCTCATAAACAAATTGTCTTGTGGAATGTGTTATGTTCCAGTATTTATTGGGTGCCTGTAGATACCATCGATTGTATCAACATCTGCAAGAATGCGGAATATGGTTTCAGGAGGATGTTTCCGGGAAGAAAATGTACTTGTTAGATTAGCAGAAGGTAAACACATAGTAGCCCATTACAAGTTAATGCCGGAGGATGGTATATTATAGGAAAGTGTTTCATGCTGGGGTCCGCCAAGATCTGACAGACGTCATATGCGTCACGGGAATGACATCGCCAGAAAAACTACGATTAATGCGGCTGCGCCAGGATTTCAACCGCGAACACTTTCTCCGCAACGGGAGGTACGAAACGCGGCCCCGACTGCGCTATGAACAGATGCAAGAGGACGACAAATGCGTTTTATATCCTTAAGTTCCTATGGGGCTGCAGTCTAGGAGAGACTAAGCGAAATAGTGCATCATGACGCTATTGAGCGCCTACGTGTACGGGGACGCGCAGCGGAACCTTCGGAGAAGCCTGTATGGCAACTTCCACGAAGTATGATCGACCCCCACATTTGAATGTCGCGCTCGTGGCACGCTCCGCTGCTCTTTTCGCTGCAGCGGACCGTGTGTTTACCAAACGATTCGCTGTCAACCCGTTTGGTTCTTTCACACGGACGGTTTACGAGCCCGCGGTGGTTTCAGTCATATTTACGCAATGCTCCAGCACGTGGAATCCAGTATCTAACGTTGATGCTTATAACGGTGCCATACCGACGAAATACAAATAGCGATGTTAAAGTTCATATCGATGCTCAATAAATATTCACAGCTCCTGTAAGGTCCATTTCACTTTCAGGTTTTATCGGTTCCTATGGAAGAGGTATCAAGTCTCTTTTTTTTTCCTCTGAAAGATTTCTCTTCAAGCGCCAATTCTCTCATACCAATGTAAAAGCGATAACAAAGCTAACTTCAAAAAATCTGCCCTGCGGCAAGTACGATTGCTTTAAAGGCCAACTGAACTCAACGTTTTGATGTCTTGAAAACACTATATCCGTGAAGTCTCTTGAAAAAAGAAAGAAAGATGCAAAACGCAACAGCTGAAATACGCGCGTTTACGCTTCAAGGGGTCAGCAAAAATCGGCAATTTTGAAGGCGAAATCGAGAAAGTTGCGGCCATTGAAGTGACGTTGCAGCCGCCCAGCGAGCGGCCGAACGTTGAGCAGCTCGGGAGCAAGCCTGCGCGCAAGCTCTACCCGCGCACGGGGCCAAACAAGAGCATCGCTCGAACGGTTCTTCAGCGGCGCGGCTAGCCAGGGGAGGAAGCCCCCGTAGGCTGAAGCGTCACAGGTGCGCCATGGCAGTTTACGCGATCCGCCGCCAGGTAAGCGTGGTCTGCGGCGGAGATTTTTTAAACGCTCCTGACTGATTAACGAGGCGTTTCACTCCTGTCCCAGCTGACTAGGGGGTACTTATTACACATTAAAATAAATTTGCTTGGTGTGAAATTTCAGTGCAGCTGGCCTGTAATGCATGTCTCTAATTTTTAAGGACCATAGTGTTTCTGAGATTATTTAAACCCAGAAATTTTGGTCTCTTTATCTGTTTTTCCCTAGATTCACCAATCCGGAATGACTAAATGTGGAAACATCCTTCATACTGGACAAAATTCTCGGGTGAAAAGGAAAGACGACGCATATTTGAGGCAAAACATAAATGCACAAATGCTACTTGCAGTACCCTTTTATTCGAAAATAAATACGTCCTTGATATGTCCAATAGCAAATAAATATTACGCATTGAAAGCAACACTTAAAGCAAAAAATACAAAAATGTCTCGTGGTGTTGTTCTGAGCTCAACCGACACGAACGGATCTAGTAGGTTTCTCGAGCCCTGGGGCACGGAAAGTTGAGTAGAATTTAGCGAACGTCCACCGTGTTTATCGTATTATAAGTGAAAAGGGAGGGGAAGTGTGTGCGGGTGGGCGGAGAAGAAAGGAGAGGCATTTACGTGGCAGAGGTGGCGGCGGAAGGCTCTCGTCTTTCGACATTCCCAGCGAAGTGAGCAATTACGCGGCCCATTTTTTAAACACCACATATAACTGGCCTTGTTTAATGAAACGAAAAACGCAAACGTGACAGATGTCGCTTTGTACGTAACAGGGCTAGTTAAAGCGTGCTAACAGCATCACTGAGTATCGCCCAGCCCTAGTTACACGATAATAACTGAACGTGGTTACTGCAGCGTATTTTGGGTTAGATACGGGGGTTCGAACTTCTGTTTGATGAATAGGTAGATCCAAAACACCAGCACGTTTTGGGGGACCAATCAAACAAAAAGCAATTATTCTCCGAGAACTCGCTCGATATCGAAGTTTTGGCTCTTCACTGAATGCGAAAGGGGTGCTCCAAAACGCAACGTCGGTCACGGAATTTTTCCCGCTATCTTCTTTTTGCCACTGCGTCATTAATAAGTGGCAGGGGTAAAACACAACTGCAGCCATCGCAACAAGAACACCATTAATCAGAAGCGCTCACTAGAGCGTGTAATTGCCTTCTATCTAAGAGGGGTACCCTTAATAGGGATGCGTATGTTTGAAGGCACTGTTATGTTCTCTCCCACTGGAATAAAAGCGGCTGGATTACCATTGTCTGCTGCTTTCCCCGTTGTACTCAGGGAGCTCTAGATGACGTCATCTGTGTCAGGCAGGCAACATGTTCGATTTTCAGGTTGCGTGCCAGCGAAATAAAAAATCAATATTGCGAAAGCCTATTGTGCGGAGAGGCTGAAACTCTCGTTTGGTCTTTCGTTGCTTTGTCGGCTTGAACCTAAGGGCCGACTGCCGTGAGCTAAGTTGAAGAAATTTGCCTTTTGTCGGATTGCTTTGGTGCAAATACTCAAAAAGGCAGTAGTCTTCTGCCGCCTCTGCCACGTATATTCTTATCCGCTCGCCTTTCCCATTTACTTGGCTTCTCTCCTCTTCTCTCGCTCCACAAAAGATGAATCCGAGGTAAATTGATTGATATAAATGCAATTTTTCAGCCTTTGCAGTGCTCGAGCGCCATTTGTTGGGACTGCACCCATCTTTTTCTCATTATTTTGTTTCTTGTCCTGCCTCATACAGTTGGAGCGCGATCACAGCTGAGTTTGTTTTGCTTTTTATACCTGCGCCCTTTCTATGTCCGAATTTGTATTCACTTTAGTCAAATGCAGTGCAACGTGTGTCCTCGGTTAGACACTCACATTTTAGGTGCGCAGCATCTCATGCTCGGATCTGTGTCCCTCCCTCCATTGTCGTTGTCGTTGTTGTCCGCCGTCCGCACCTCTAGTGTGCATGCCTGGCCAGGCACCGCTGATGATGATTGTGGTAGGATGTCCCTAGGGATTGGCCACTCAAAGAATCCATCACAATATAGCTTCGCCTTCAACCACCGTCGTCATCTTCCCGTAGGGGAACCGCTGAAGAAGAAAATGGAGAAGACAAAGCTGCGAAGAGGAGGGCGTGTACGTTGTCCTCAGCCGGTGCACCAACGTCAACAACCAGGCACCGCTGATGATTATTGTGTCAGGATGCCCCTAGGGATTGGCCAACCAAAGAATCCATCACAGTATAGCTTCACGTTCAACCACCGTCGCCATCTTCCCGTACGGGAACCGCTGAAGAAGAAGAAGCAGAAGACAAAGCTGCGAAGAGGAGGGGGTGTACGTTGCTCTCAGCCGGTGCACCAACGTCAACAACCTTTACCTAACCAACGCTGACGGAGACTACCGATTCTACCACAGAGACGACAACATATTGACAAGAACATGATGGACGAGTTTTGGCGCCTCGAGAACCACCGCCTACTCACGTCACACAACCAAAGCTTTTGCCTTTGTCACCGTACCTTTGTCACCGGTGTGGACCTGGACGCGGAATTCACTCTGGTGCTACTAAATCCCAAATCACTCAATATAACGGCAACACAATGGAACCACAGGGAACCCCCATGATGCTTCGCATCCGCATCAGGGTACCCACAAGGAAGATAGATAGTGTACTTTGTTTGGTCAAATAGGCCCGATGCCTAATGTGGACATGAATGACCCCCACCAACAGCTTTAGTAGAAATGAATAGCCATGCCCAGATATACTTCATGTATATACATTTCATGCACATATAACCTCGATGTAAGTTTTAAATTTAATAGATTGAATGATTAATAACAGACGTGTATTGACCAACGCTCCCCTCGGGTGCTTCGGTTCGTGCACACGGAGTGTTACACACCCACAGTAACAAATAACCAAAGAGGCGCATTAGCCAGTGCTTTTTCCGCATTTTTTTGTTTCGTGCCAGTTTTGAACTTTCACATTGCCACCAACGCAGAACTTAGCGCATATACTCGCTGTAGCTGCAGCCCGTGATAAAAGCCACTGTCTGTGTGGATATGTTCGGGGCAAGCACCCGTGACAAAATGCTACCACTTGGCTGTCTACAGACCACCTGCAAATTCAAAAGCGCACAATGACTCCTACGCGTGTAGGCGCATTTCAGGGATGAGGTAAGAACGCCACATCTCCAATAGAAATTCGGACTCGCAAGCTAAATTGATCGTGTTTGATCGTGTTTGAATTTGGTCTTGGCGACAAAGCGATTGTCACTACCAGTACTCAGAAGCAATCAGAGAGTTCATATTTCATGCAGCAGGTGAAGTGGGTTTTCAACTGCTTTACCGGCCCTCAAGTTTCGCAAGGGGGGAAGATGCAATAATTTTTTATCGGTGGGAAGACGTTTTGTACGAAGATTGCGACACTGCCTTGATCTTTTGTGGTAGCTCGTGTACGCGTTAAGTTTCTTCGCAAACATGGCACCGTGGCTTATCCAGGTTCATCGAAGTAATTGCACATATTACCACACAGTTTACCAACGTTTTTATGCAGCGGTAGTTTATTGATGGCTTTTAATAACTGAAGAGTTAAGCTCAATATCATGAAGTGTTCTTTATTGCAATCACCACGCTGCTTTTCTTCAGGCCGCATGACAATTACACTCCTGACTTGTGCCTAACATTTTTTGCTTGTTTGGTAATATACCATTATTTATACGAAAATAGCGTTAAAACGACTGGCCGTCACGGCCTTCAGTTCCTCGGATACCCGGGCTTACCTGCTTGACGAGTCCTCCAACGGAGTCCGTCTTCAATCCGGTCCCACATTACTCTATTCGAAATTCGTAACAATATGCACCCAGAATTTAACTAAGGTAGAAGACTACCCCGGGTTAAGCATCGTCGATCACAATCCCACTTTCACCCCTAAACTCGCTATACCACCGCAACCTCCTACACCTCACGCCAGGCCCATGCTATGGCAGTTGTCAACTCAGACGGCGCACTTCTCACCTCCCTCACGACTCGCTCCACACCAACCACCACTGTCGATAGAATTTCCATAGCCATCGCCGCTACCACTGGCTCCGAGTACCTCACAATTTTAACTGATTCCCAGCAAGCCTGCCGTACCAGCAAACGTGGACGCATCTCCCTCCCCGCTTTACGCATACTCGCATAAACCAATCCACTACCCGAGCTCTACATCGTCTGGGCGCCCAGCCGCTCGTACCTCGAGGGAAATGAGGCTGCTCACGCCACTGACGCCGCCATTCCACACCGGGCATTTCCCTCAGGGTGAGAACCGAATGTCCAGCCTCCTCTACCTCCCGCTTTCCCATCACGCTACCACATCATCCACCAATATCGCAACCTTCGCCTCACCTTGCCTTAACCTCATCCTCAACTAATCAAGGAGGAAGCAATTATCTGGACTCGATAAAAAACGAACACCTATTACAACGCACCCATCCTCCACACTATTTCCTCTGCCCAATACACACTCACCTTTTACTTCGGCCCTTCTGCTAATACCACCTACCACATCGTTGGGCCTCTCAAAACAACTCCTCGCTTACCCCAAATCTCAGCCCTTCTCCAGAGCAGTGGGAGAGCCCTCTGACCTGCTCCCGTCATGATGAACATATCTTTCTAGTCACCGGTGCCAGGGCTGCAGCAAAGGCCTTAGGGTACTTGGACGGAGACGAACCCACCCCATCGAGTGACGGCTCAGCGACCACCGTTTGCTCTATTAAATGTTTATTCTCTCTTGGATTCAACATTCGGAAGCGGAAATGTTGATGGACATGACACCGTTCGTGGTGCCTCTTTCTAAATTGTTGTTTTCAGTCATTTCTACGCTATGCACGAAGACCGTATTCCCGTTAGCCGAAATTTCCGCCTTCAATAATACGAAAACGCATGGCCGTCTGGCACCGCTAGAACCCTTGTTGTTCGTTGCCATTTACCACGTGATCGTAGCCTCCCGTTTCTCGAAAATCTGGATTAAGAAAATTGTATCAGCAGCTTGTTTTTCCATGTTGTAGTTCGCATATTCTTTACTCGGCCAGCAGGACTTGTATGACTTTATTGATTATAGGGTTTAAAGCGCCAGAGTTTAAATTTGGCTATGAGGTGCGCTGTAGTGGAGGGCTTCGGCACATTTTGAGCACCTGGGGATCATTAACACGTGCCAAAATTGCCGCACATGAGCATTTTGTTTTTCGCGCCCTCCCGAAAAGCAGCAACCACGGCCGTGATCGAACCCGTAACCTGGGGCTAAGCAACACAATGCCTTAGCCAATGAGCCACTGCTTCGGGTACGTTCACTCACTAGACTTGTATGAAAAGGATACACAAGCAATTATAGAAGTACAACAGGAGATTGAAAATGCATAGTACGACCAGTCGTGGATAACTATGTACACGCAAGGATGAATATGCTGCCTTGTTTAGCTCGCCGACAAAGGAATAACGTTCGTAATTCCAAGTGAGCTACGAAGCATCTGCACACCAATACACACAGCCTTTACGATCGCCTCTATCGCATTGCCGTTGCTGATGCTGCGATGCACACGCACACGCACAAACAGCCCCGTGCCGGGCAAGGAGCAGAGGGTAATGGCGCTCCGAATCTTAACATGCGAGGGATGGGCTGATACCGCGCGTCCTCTTGACCAGTGCCACAAATTTCGTTCTGTGCCTCTCCGGTGTCGGCTGTAGTATATCGCTCGCTCTGCCTAAGGTTCTACCCCCTTGCGAGCTCGTCTCACTCCGGATTCAAGCACGTGTCACGCACATTTTACATGAAGAGAACTTTAGGGACCCGGCTTGTCTTAGTAGCGTGTCAGGCTTCGCGGTGTGCAGCCACCGTTGCAACGGCGTCCCGCATCCAAACCGGAGCTTCGAAGAGAGCCCCGTTTCTCCTGGTCGGGAGCGAACCAGGGCCTCTCACGTTACGATGTCGGTGTCAATCACGCTGAGCCAAAAAACCACACGTTAATCATATGCAACATGTCCGGAGTGATATTTGCGCTGCGCCGTTTCCACTGTGTCTTCCGCTGCTGGGCGGCAAATAAGTGCACAAAGATACAAAATACGGAAAATATCATGAATTAATGCATCAATTACTCTAAAATAGTAAAACGTCAATACAGCAGTGTCTCTTTAGTGCCATTTCAAGGGCTGTGGAGCTCTTTTTTACTACTCCGGGTACCAACGCCTGGCTGATACTGAAACTAGGCAAGAGGGGGCACCACCACCCCATGGGTGAATCACTGCTTATCACTTGACAGTTTTGGTGTTTGTGGAACTGCTTTAATTTTTTGGAAACAATTTAGCCGCAAGCTTTGCAAAATTTACAGTACACGTCAGGAATATCAGAACATCCACTGCACTATATGAACCACTAGGAAAAGGAAGTTATATTTCTCCAAGATAGAGGCCTTGTTTGCAGTCATTGCTTGTCCTCAACTAGAAATTCTTCCCGTATTTACACGTCTTGTCTGCGGGGATAGTTGCATGGCCAGTAGTCGTCCGGGTCTCTCATCGTTCGGGCATGATACTGTCAATAGATAATAAGGGAAGCTGCGTTCTATGCCATTGACTAACCACCTCTATTCACGTTGCTTTCCAAATACCAAGCCTAGATTTTCTTTTACCTTTCAGGTGTCGAATACGTATTGAATATAGTTCATAATTTATGCCCTCAAGTATACATGCTTACCCCTTCAATGTAGTTAAATTCGTTTAGTTTGTTACCACGTTGTAGGCCGAAGCTTTAATTAATTAAAAACAAAAGTGGCCGGGCTGAATTTATTCCCTTCTCACGCAGCAGTAACTCGGGAACGTCTGTAAGGAAGCCACATAATTTCGATATTGTACGCGCAGGAAGCACTAGCGATTGTTTGGGGGTATTTGGGCGCATTGTACATTTCCGCCGTGTTTGCAGCATTCACAAATCTATTTTTACGTTCCCGCGCGCAGTATCTGGAAATGCCTTGCAAAGAATCGGATAACGTCGGAATGTTCCGCGCAAAAATGGTTAACGTTACACGATATCCTGTCACATGGCAAATTCTAAATAAATGCAAGGCGCAGAAAAAAGATAGGGGGAACACGCCACAACGCATCGAAGCTTGCATTATATTTTGATGCTGTAGAACAGCGTTAATTGTTCTACATGATAGGAGAACGCTGTATAATTTGTGGCAAGTTTAGAAATAGTTTGTTCGTGGAGAAGGTCCGCTGATTTCTCTACTGTGCCCACAGGGACGCTATTTAGGTTCTTACGTTTGTAACATCAGCTGGGGCTACTATATTTAGTACATTCCAGAGTGATTTCGGTTTTCACTGAATCATCCAATAGTGAATTTCCGCTTTAGTAATCTTGTTGTCCTGCAGTATCTAATTTAAAAGAAAGAAGTTCGGCTGTCACGAATAAGCAGGTCTGATATTTGCATCGTTACGAGCCAAGTCATAGTCGCCTTGGCAGTTTAAGCAGAAAAGGGCACTTCTACGTGAGCCCCACAGTGTGTCTAGGGATTTTTGGACCTGCTTCATCAAAGTACAAGAAGCTGATGTATTTAGGCATAAGAAAGCAAAATGGGATAACCTCTTTACCATTGTGTGTACACGACCATGACTGACAAGCATCCGCCGACAGCATTCCGAACCACGGTTGGGCCAGAACGAGGGAAAGGAGCAGAAAAATCGATCAAAAGAGAATGCGGCCATAAAGGGAAGCCCAACCGCAGATATGTTTTCTTCCAGCTTGATGTTTTCTGGGAGGCATCGCTCACGCCGTTGCGCCACGTCAACGCTGTTGATCAGCTTCGTTTTCTTCGGCCTACACTCCCAGGCCAGCCAAACAAGAACACTGCCAGTGGCTTACTGCCTTTCCTCTACTCTTTCTTCCTCTCCTTTTGTAATGCCACGTTCTTTCGGAATACCCGTTCTTACTGCGCGGGAAGTCACGCAGCAGCATGGCTGACAGGTATTCTCCCTTCGCAGCGGTCACTAATCACTTCCTCCGTTTACACGCAAAACACATCTGTTCCGCCAAATCCCTGGCGCCTGTCAGCGGGAGTAGTGCCACAAGGGGCCCAGCCGGAGGAACGCAGGGCCTCTGAAAAAAATAAAGGCCTCTGAAAGAGGATCCCTGGAAGCTTTGTCTAGGCGGAGCAAAAGGGGGAGGGTGGAAGCAGATGTTAGTGCAAAAAAGATCATGCGCGCCCGGAAGAGGTCCTAAGCTGTGGAATGTATGCAAAGATAGACAACAGGTGATAAAAGAACGAGTTAGTGATAAAACAAAGGATACCGCCATTCAAGACAGCAGGAAACCCTATGATTATGGTGTTCCAGGAAAAGCATAAAAAAGGGGTTGATCCCTCTTCCATAAGAACCGATAAAACACGAAAGTTTAATGTGCCTTCACGGGAGCCGTTGAATGTTCATTGTGCATCGATATAAACTTTCCCATCGCTATTTATATTTCGTCGGTATGACACCGCTATACCCATAAACGTTAGACACTGGATTACACGCGCTGGAGCATTGCGTAAATCCGACTGAAGCCACAGGCGCTCGCAAACCGTCCGCGCAAACGAAACCAAATGGGCTGACAGCATATTGTTTCGTGAACACATGGTCCGCAGCAGCGAAAGAAGCCGCGGACCGCACTACGAGCGTGATATTCGCTAGTCAGCGTCGACCTTACTCCGTGGTCATTGCCTTACAGGCTTCTCCGCAGGTTAGGCTGCGCGTCCCCGTACACGTAGGTGCTGGCCTCGATAAGCCAACTGTCGCCGCTCATTAGCGTCATGATGCATTGCTTTGCTTCGCCTCCCCTAGACGGCACCACAATCTGAAGCGAAGGCTATAAAGCAAGTTTGTCGTCCTCTTTACGCGTCTGTTCATTGCACATTCGGGAGCGCGTTTCGTGCCTTCCTTTGCGGCGAAAGAGTTCGTGGTTCGAATCCCGGCACAGCCGCGTCAATCGTAGTTATTCTGGCGATGTCATTCCCTGACGGATATGACGTACGTCATTTCTTGGGGAACTGCGGAATAAAACACTTTCGTGTTAAAATTTGCAGATATGCAAGTGTTAAGAAAAGTGGAAGTGTTTGAGCACAAGTCAACCGCAATTGCAAGTTGCTGCAGCAGTGACTGCTTTACTGACGTTCCCGTCTCCTATATACTTATAAGGCGTCGGATTACTTTGAAGAACATGCGCCTGGCCCAACTGACTTTAACCAGCCCGTTATTACATACTACGATGTTGTTAGCCTCGATTAATTAGGCCGGAAGTTAAAAGAACCGAACACGAATATGGAAATGTCCGTGGTGAACGTTTTTATATGTAATTTTTGAATACACATCTTCCCGCGTGAACATTAAATAGGACGGCTAAACTCTCCGTTGACGTTACTATTTGCGAAATCATTGTCTCACGGCCTAACGCGTCCGCCTAACGCGTTCTCAGCCTTTTCTCCTTGCTTCTTCTGCTTCATAGCGTGGTTACTATAACTCAGCACATGTAAGCGTTGGCATCGATCAACCAAACAGACAGTTTACTGCGAAGAGTATTCCTCTACCAGCCAAGGAAATTTCCGTCTCCTCATCCGCAACAAACGCCAGGCTCAATTAAACAAATTACTGGCACCTCCAGGAATCGAACCTGGACCCGAATACAGAAATGGAGCGACAGCCCGCCGTGTTACCGAATATGCTCCGCCCACACGTGCAGACGGATAGACAGACGCTGTACTCAACTGTCACAGCGGTGCGTCTACCATCTGGGCTCCTTCAAAGCCATCGTGTGAAGTGCAAACCACAGTAACGTATGATAACGGTGTTCACGGGATTTTGATTAGCGGCGACACGGAGCAGCATATGGGCAGAGTGTCAGGGCCTTGGATTTAACAGATGAAACGAGAGTGAGGGAAGGCAGTAAAAGAGATGACGCCATAGCCGCGCGTGCCTCCCTCGTCCTCCCCATTTGCCAGGCGCCCCTTTCCGTTTTCTTTCCGCCGTTGCTGCTGCGTTCGCTCACTTGGTTACGTGACGCCACCCCCGCGAAACCCAGGTAACGGCGGCCAGAGTCTGGTTTCACAATTTGTAGAACCACGTCTGTGTAAATTCAAGTGACGTCGCAAGGGTAATTGTTGTGGTTCGCCGTTTATAGCTTGGCAGCTCAACCACCTTCCCAGTGTACATTGGAGCCAATTTTTTTTTCTGGATTACGGACATCGTTCTTCTCTCATAATGCGGCTTGCGAAGTAACATTCTTAAATAAGTTTATAAGCGTTGTACCGGTTACTAGATGTGTCTTATACTCGTGCTACACGGGCGTTTCAAAGGCCTTCCGTAGTCCTTCGAACGAATTCTCTGTCAAGTGCCCCATTGTAAATTCATAGGGCATACTTGTACGTGAGCGTTCAGCTGTCAGTTTAAAGTTGTCATGTAGATCAGGCATAAAACACGATAACGAGTGCAAAGCCACAACGCATTTACCCACCGATTTTCCCGCGCCCGCTCCAGACTGGCGCTGCAAGCGTGGTAATATCTCTAAACCGCTAACGCCATGTAACGTCTCAATCAACTGAACTGCCCGAAAGGCCGCTTCTTACATACGCAGCTCACGATATGACTGGTGCGTCAGTAATGTGAGCATAGCATCATAGTATTTCTTCTCTTGGGTAGTATGACTCGGCACGTACCCGCATTCACATCAACAAGTAATGAGGACTGTTAGACGGAATGTATTTTGCTACTCGTTTTATTGGTATTTTTGTTATTAGCACGTTCCAATTTCTCCTGCCACCCCTGGCACCACGAATTTAAGAGGTGCACCATGGTCATCTGGAGTCACACACTGGTAATGTTCGGGCAGTGTTCTCGACTCTGATACTGGAGCCCAGGTTCTAATTTAAGCAATGTTTTTTATTAAAATTTCTCACTTTTTCCCCGAGATTCCCTGGCGTCATCCCACCATTTTCATGCATTTTTTTTTGTTTTTGCACCCTAGCCCATTTTGTACGAACTTCTGGTGGTCTAGTGTCGGTACCGTCTGTGTGGTGAATTTTCGACGTAGAGAAATGACTAAAGCTAGCGAATTTAACGAATTCAGCCACACTAACGGCTGAACATTTTTGCTCAAATCATGATAGGTTGCCTGATAACTTGTGGGAAACGAGAAGACGTACTTGAAGCAAGCCTGAGTAACGCGTCAAAGTCGTTCTTTACAATGCACTGTCTCACTAGACCATCCTACGTTAGAATGGGGGCGAGTGCCCACCGCCTTTTTGTGGAAGAGCTGAAGATGAGATAAATTACCTTCCGAGAAGTTAACTTCGCACGCTATGACGTACAGATAAAAGTGACAAATGTCCGCGCAAAGCGGGTGTGAGAGCGTGATATTTAAAGCAAACATTCTAGAACGAGGTTTCACTTAGGTATAGGGCCTTCTGATCTCACGCTTGAAAGACTCCACGTATAAAAAGTGCCGCAGATCCCGGACCAGGACGGATTGCTGAAAACGTGACACCGAATAATGGCACTAGGTTTTCTGGACCACCATTTGGGCTGAAAGGATTTCCGTGTTCCCCACGACTAAGGCAAGAACAATGACTGCGTTAGCAGTTGGTATCACCTTATAAACGGGAGCGCGGTTTTGGTAGGCTATTTATTACTTTTTGCTTCTTTAGGTTGAAACAGAGCCAGCATTGAGATTTTGTTTTTCTGAGTCCTCCTTTTTGTTACGGTTTACGCTGTTACCGGAATTTATTTTCTCTCCCTGTGCTTTTATTTAATCCTTATTCAGTGCTACCAACTTTCTGCTTTTGCACTGTGACTTATATCATGAATGGAAGCGAAGAAGAGCCGGATAGAAAAGCGACCTAATTTCCAGATGGCTGACGTGCTTGGAATTCTCAAATACAGTACGACAAACATTTTTGAAATGTTTTCGTTCCTACGTAAATGCTGCGTACCCATAGTTTCTTTCACAAGTTCAATGCGGCACAGCGTATGCTCAAAGGGGCATAAAGGCAACATACAACTTTGTTCAATTAAAAAGAAGTACTTCTTGGTTATTCACTCGGCCCCATTCTTGCCACGAAAGACGTTTTGTAAGTGAAAAAGCGCGTAGATATAATGAAGAACTTTCAAATTTCGCGCGACAGTTACGCGCTAGGTGCAGTAGTGACGTAATATGGGACACCACTAGGAACAGGTATTAGTGGGTTAACCACGCGTTCGCATTCAAGTAATACAGTAATACAGTAAGGAAGCCCAACTACAAACACACGGTCAGGTTTCTTGGCCGCGTCTTAAGTTAGAAGCCACCAATTCCCGCAATTCTGTGACACGAGAGAAGTTGCCGGAAACTGGCAGCACGTGATTTCCCCCATATCCCTATTATGCGTTTGAAGCTTGGGATAAAATTGATATTATTGCTAGGGGCACAACGCGGTTTTTTGAATAAACGAAACTTGTATTTTGTCTTGATGTCCCCTTTACAAGTTCTCAGCCAATCGGCAATTGAGCGCGTCCAACTCACCGTGATAGTGCATAGTGACAGGGGGATGAAAAGCTCCAATAGGCGTTGGGACCTTAGAAGGAGATTGTATTGCCTTCGCTGGCCAGGTGTGACCGCAAGGCTCCAAAGCCTGCTCTCGCTCTTCTTCAGTCCGTCACCGTTGAATGTTACGGTTACACCACACACCACACACTGCGCTGTGTGGTGTCCCCCTTGTGTTCGTCACGCCCTTAGTTCGTGCATTTTATTTCATCCGGTCAAATGACCAACTAGCCCCGCGGAGAGCTTTGGTGATAACAGTTTTGCATCGGCTGTGCTGCAGGCAACTTCTTAAACACGTTATAGTACCCTGCGTTATTTTCATTGTGTTTTTTTTTATTTCACCTTGATCCACTAACTTTTGTTTAAGCAGGATATACCTACCAATACGGGAATTTTATCATTTTATGGCTCTTGATTTATTGACATTTGATTTTGGGAAAAATTGCGTTTGCGTTTAATACGTTGACAGCGAATTATTTGCGGTTACACGCGACTGCGGTCCCGCAAGCAGCAGTATAATATTAATGTAAAGGGCAATCGAAATACCCAGTACGCAGAACATGAAGGAGCAAAGCTCCAATGAAGCAAGTATTTCACAGTAAAGCTTTTAAGACGAAATTATTCTCGGCAACTTTCGTTACTGCGTGCTGCAATTCAAAACCCGGTTCATTCTGGTCTGCTTCTTCACAGTAGCGGGCCAGTTTATTTTTTGTGGCTCGTACGGGTGGCTTGAACGATTCGTAATAAATTCATCTGAGCTCCCCGGTGCTGTCGCATACTCAGCAATACGTGACGCTATTCTCCTGTTAGGCAGCAAAAATTACACAAATGCTTGCATGTTGAGGTAAGTTTTCTTTAACAGGGAAAGCGTCAACCAGCTTTTCTTGTTACCTCATAATCCAAAAATAAGAAACAGAAACTTCGGCATATCTGGTGACCTTCCCTCTCTTAAAGACCCAATATTTAATACGGTGTTGAAAAGCGGCGCCCAACAAAGCATTTCAAAGGGACACTGAAGGCAAGTAGCAAGTTGGGCTCAGACAAAAATTAAATTTTCCCGTAGCCCTCTCAGCGTTTATTCGGCGGCGAAAGATTTTTTTTTTTTTGCCGAGAGATTACGAATTAAAACAAAATGCAGGAATCTCACACCAGCGCGTAAGATTTGCAGGTACCAAAGAGGTACGAAACCATAATGATCATCGCGACCGTTTATGTTCACGATTGCAGCCGATTTGCTTACAATTCTTGACCCCCTCCAGTTGAACGTATTCACGATTGCCGGCCCACCGACGTCTCCTGACAGCATTCAGTGTGGCCACGTGGTCTCGGTTGGCTCTGTGTGCACGATTCCGTTCTCGATGCTTAGCGCGAGCCTCCAGGCCAGCCTCTCGAGGCGCGGCCTGTTCCTCGGCTGAGATAACAGACGCGGCCGGCATGTGGAGTCAATTATCACTCACAGCAACTTCGACATTCAAGCCGCGCGTGGAGGTACGACGCGCCCTGAACCTGACCATCAAACACGCAAGAGGCGTACGTTGTGACGTGCCTTCTAGTTCCGAGCTAGTGTTGCCAACGATACGGCGAACGCTCGAGGTTTCCTTTTTTTTTTTGTCCCCCTGGGGGGTGGTGGGCCCATGTCTGGAGGGGGCGGGGGGGAGGGCGGAAGTGCGAAAGGAAATTTTGCCAAATCTCTGTCAGTGGATACGCTTGACTTGACGAACGTGCACTCGTTCTTTTGGGCGCGAGGCACGCGCTCACGAGCACGCTATGACGCGTCGTTCTCGTTCGGAGCCTGTTGCCATGATACGGCGAACGCTTGAGTTTTTAGGGCGCAGCCCTATGGCGGCCGTCCCTGGTCTGAGCCGCGCTGTCAGAGTGACCGAGTAAACCATGCACTAGATCGACGAGTGAAAGAAAACCCGACCGATGAATGAAAGCGAAGGAGGAGAGCGTCCCGAAATTGGGAGGGGAGGGCGGTTCACCGTGGCTCGCGCGAGCCAGCGCTCTCCGAAAGTGTGCGGTGGAAGAGGAGAGGGGGCAGTATGCTGTGCCAGCACGAGACACTCAACGGCGCGACGCTTGGCGAAAACGTGTGAGAGGCGTGCGCGTGACTATGACGTGCGCTCGCTTAAGACGCAGTTCGCGGTCGCTCGTCGAGAGAAGCCACGCGTGAGTGCTGCTTCAGCGCACTGCTGCTGCGCCCAATTATCGCATTAGGGAGTATCGTAATCGCCGCCCAATTGTTTGCAGCCAACATTGGCCAATCCCGCATAAGTGAATAGGCTTGGATTGACCAACGAGCGCCCGAGGCACGCGGCGAACGTTGAAGACTTTTGGCCAATATCGGCCAATCTTCTTAAGTGAGTACGCTTAGCTTCACGAACGTGTGCTTGGGGCCCACGTGCACGAGCGCCTCGGAATTTTATTGGTATGTTTAACTCTGGACACCACACACAAGCAATTTGCTCAATAGTTCCTCGGTTGAAGCGCATTTCATCCCTCTCGCCATTTCATGGCGTTTTGCGTCACGGACGAACCACAGGCTTCGATCTGCAAGAATAAGGTTTTTTGCGATGACATTTTGTAGCTTAAATGCGGGAAAAACGAGTAGTTTGCGTGTTGGTGAGAAAAGTACAACGAGAAAGTAGAGCCGGTGTGTCGTACTGCAGAAGCTGCGGATGCTCTGGCTGTTCTGGAAGGATTCTGCTATGATGCTCAGTCAAAAAACGTCGCCATGCATGGATTGTCGAACGTCCGAAACCGTGTTCCTTCCGCCATGCTGTCCTTCAAAAGACAAACTAGGATCACCGAATTCCTTGCGTAGTAAAGGTACGCTTGAAAAATTGCAACTGTGCTGTTTCCTCGTTCATTCGATCATTCGAGATTCGGATAATCTGTACATTTTTTTTCACTCCACAGATCCTAATTACGACCTTGAACTGTATATATTGAGGGAGCGAGGGACGAGTTCTCTGAGACGGCGTTTTTTTAGCCCGTGAAAAGGAGCCGTTCCGAGGAGCGCGAGTTCAACCAACGATAATGATGATTCTTAACAGATGCTAATGGCGATGGGGCCTAAATGTATCAGGTTGGTAAGCGTAAAAAAAAATTTAAATGTGAACTTCTTGAGAGTTTTTCTTTGGTAACTAGTGACTATGAGGTACTTTCTTTGCAAAGCAGTTCACTTGTTTTCTCGGTTTTATACCGCCCACGTAATAGCAAGACGACAAAATTCTTTGAATTCCTTGAATCATACTTTCAGCTGGATTAATGACCACAATATCACACTCGTGCTTGGTCCTGATCTAAATATCAACCTATTAGAAATATGTGCGGCTCAAAATGAACTTAGTGAAATTATCGCAGTAAACGGCTTTGTTAGCCCTATAGACCAACCCACACGTGTCAAAGGAAATACTTCTACCTTACTAGACCTATTCGTAACTACATAAGTGAGGAATGCTATCATGCGGTGTTATTTGCGGCTGACCTTAGTGATCACTTACCTATATATCTATTCACCAACCAGTATTCTGCTAAGACTGAACAAGGAAAGCCCTTGTTTTCAATACGCTTTCAAGATATAACTCCCCACCACTTTAGAAAAACTTCGGCAGAAACTCGTGCAAGCTGACTGGCGTAACATATATGAAACGTTGGATGCAGAAGAAGCGTATAAATTATTTATTGGGGCATTTAAAATTATATATTCTGACTGTTTTCCTTTAAAACAAAAAACACAAGCTCAGAAGGGCTAAGCCATGGAGAACCAAAAATGCTTAACAGCGATACGTGTTAAAAACGCTCTGTATAAGCGTTTCATTAAAACCAAAACATGGAAGACCTAAAGAAATTTAAGCAATACAGAAACAATGCCAACAGTCTATTAAGAAGCGCTAAACGAAAAATATATCGACAATTTATTTAACGTTGCAGACTTGCAACGATCGGATGTTGTTTGGAAGCGTTTAAACAATTTCTTGCGCTTGCAGAAACATCACTCCATTGAAGATATAACTGTACATGGCAAATTGATGTCTGGTCATGAACTGGCAAACGCGTTTAATGACTTTTTTGCATCAGCTGTTAATAGTGTATACTCTCCTAACTGCCTAAACTATATGGGTCCAAGGGCGCGTGAGAGCGCGTTCTTGACGCCCGTTACTAGCCAAGAGGTTGCCCGACCGCTTCAGTCTATGAACAATACCAAGAGTAGAGATATTGACGATCTCCAGATACAACCTATAAAGTTCGTTTGGGATATAATCGCACCGGTTCTCGAATATATTATCAACTTGATTTTTATGTCCAGCGTTTATCCCAGTAAATTACAGGTCTCCAAAGTCTCGGTAATATTCAAGGGGGGCGATAAATCAGTTTTTTTCAAACTACAGGCCAATATCAATCATTCCTGTTTTGTCTAAATGCATTGAAAAGTTGATATGTGATCGGATGACTAGCTTTGTGCAAAAACACAAAATATTAACCGACTACCAATATGGCTTTGTTAAAGGTAAATCAACGGAAACAGCTCTTTTAATACACAAAGAACTAATACTGGAGTCTTTCGTAAACCAATCAAGCACGCTAGGCATCTACATTGATTTCTCGAAAGCGTTTGACTCAATAAATCATAATACGTTGCTACTGAAATCAGAATACTACGGCTTCCGAGGTAGTTTCCTTCAGCTCGTCCGTTCGTACATTACAAATTGGCAGCAACACGTAGTCGTCCATGGTGAATTATCATATAGCAGAGCTATTAACTGTGGTGTCCCTCAATGGAGTTTACGTGGACCGCTACTGTTTAACCTTTATATTAATGATATTGTATGCATTGACAATAACGCTAAATTTATTATATACGCGGATGATGCCAATTACTTTTTCTCGGGACGTAAGTTACCTGAAGTGATCGACGACGCAAATGCCGCTTTGCATAATTTACTTGAATGGAGCAATGCATCTTCACTGATAATTAATTCCAAGAAAACAAAGGCAACTCTCTTTCGCCCAAAAAACAAAACAGTCGGTGCTTTACCTAACGTTGTTCTTGGTGGTAACAATGTTGAAATTGTTCCGTCCATAAAAAGCCTCGGTGTAACTCTACATGAAAACATGCTCTGAGACATCCATACAGGCTCGCTATGGCTGCTATGACTCGCTCGCTATGACTGTCGCTCGCTATGACTGCTATGACTCGCTCGCTATGACTGTCGGTATACTGACTGTGCACAACATGACTGTGCACAATTTGTGGAATTTCGGCCACGAACTATGATTCTAAGTTGTTTTTTGGCGTCCAGTACCAGTGCTGCTACTGCATGCTGAACCTGTAGGAGGTGCATCCCCCGTCAAGCCTATTGTTGGCTTTTTCAATGTACCACTGGCATCATTTGATGTAGAAATGAATATCTTCGTCTTCTTCTTCTTCTTCTTCTTCTTCTTCTACTCCTCGGTGCACACACGATATCCACACACACACACACACACACACACACACACACACACACACACACACACACACACACACACACACACACACACCACATACTACACATATATATATATATATATATATATATATATATATATACGACAGAAATTAGAATTGGCAGTCAAGAAAACATCGGAAAGCAAAGGGGAGGATGTAGTTGGTCAAGATAAAGAATTGGGAAATTAAGAAAGTTGAGAAAAAATTCCCGCCAGGTGGGATCCGAACCTACGACCTCCAGAATACCGGTCTGGTGCGATAACCACTATGCTACTGGCGGGGCTACTTCAGCCTCCACTTTCTGGGATATTTATGTTCAGGTGTTTTTGTTTCCTGCGCTTGGGGGTGGTAGCAAGTGCCACTCGGATTACTCGGGGTGAAGGGGACCTTCTTTTTAACCCCCGGGCCGTGACTCGAGCGTCTACGACATGTCGAGAGTGGTCGACCAGCGTTGAACCCTCTTAAGCTCCCTATGGCACCAAGACTGCCAGAACAGAGGCCCTCGCTATGAATGTAGCGAATCAGAATAGGAAATGAGGGGCTCGTTGAAAATAAGACAGAAATAAGAATTGGCCGTCAAGAAAACAAAAAAAAACAAGGTCCCCTTCACCCCGAGTAGTCCGAGTGGCACTAGCTACCACCCCCAAGCGCAGGAAACAAAAACACCTGAACATAAATACCCCAGAAAGTGGAGGCTAAAGTAGCCCCGCCGGTAGCGTAGTGGTTATCGCACCAGACCGGTATTCTGGAGGTCGTGGGTTCGGATCCAACCTGGCGGGCATTTTTTCTCCACTATCTTATTTTCCAAATTCTTTATCTTGACCAACTACATCTACCCCTTTGCTTTCCGAGGTTTTCTTGACTGCCAATTCTTATTTATGTCTTATTTTCAACGAGCCCCTCATTTCCTATATATATATATATATATATATATATATATATATATACAGAAACATAGGTCGGCAGTCTACAACGCCAAAGGAGGCATAGGGGTGTGGTTAGGCTCTATTTTTTACTACGGTTAATTAAGTTAAGATTTTTTTTTAATATAAGGAAGAAAGAAAGAAAGAAAGAAAAACACGCGCCCAGAGTGGGGACCGAACCCACGCCTTTCGATTAGATCTCGAATGCCTTACCAATTCGGCTATCTGGGCGACTGTGTTCTCCTTCACTTTCTGGGCTATTTATATTTACTAGAAGTGTATCTGACGCTTGAGGGTGGTAGCCAGCGCCACTCTGACTACACGGGGAGAAGGGGACCTTCTTTTCAACCCCCGGGGCGTGACTCAAACGTCTACAGCCTGTCATGAGTGGGTAACTGGCGGGAAGCCCTCTTATGCTACCTAGGCATCAAGGCTGCCAGAACCGAGACCCTCGCTAGGCTTTCGCAGAATAATATAATAAGGAAATGAGGGGCTCGTTGAGGAAATACAGAAACATAGGTCGGCAGTCTACAACGCCAAAGGAGGCATAGGGGTGTGGTTAGGCTCTGGCTATTATATGGGCGATTTCAAAATTTCGACCATACGTGCATGGAAGGCCATTCAAGGTTGTAACAGACCACCATGCGCTGTGTTGGCTCGCCAATTTGAAGGACCCCTCTGGCCGTCTTGGGCGGTGGAGCTTGCGCCTGCAGGAGTTCGACGTTACAGTCGTTTATAAATCCGGCAGGAAACACTCCGACGCCGACTGCCTGTCCCGCGCCCCCGTAGACCCACCACCACAAGACGCTGACGAAGACAGCGCGTTCTTCGGGATCGTGACGGAGAGCGACCTAGCCGCCCAGCAGCGTGCCGACCCCGACTTACGCGTCATAATCGATTATCTCGAGGGATGCAACGTTGCAGTTCCTAGGACCTTCAAACGCAGCTTACCAGCATTCAGCCTGAGAAACTCCGTCCTCGTGAAGAAGAATTTCAGCCCCGCAACAAGAGCGAATTGCCTTCTCGTCATCCCCGCGGACCTTCGTGACGAAATTTTGGAAGCGTGCCACGACGACCCGTCTTCCAGACATCTCGGCACAGCGTGCACTATTGGAAAAATCAAGGCGAGGTACTACTGGCCCGGCCTCACCTGTGACGTCACCCACTACGTCCGGAGCTGCCGTGACTGCCAGAGACGAAAAACGCCGCCGACAAGACCCGCCGGACTTCTGCAACCGATCGCCGTCCCATCGAGACCATTTCAACAGATTGGAATGAACCTTTTAGGCCCGTTCCCTACGTCACGATCACAGAACAAGTGGATTGTCGTAGCGACAGTCTACATGACGCGCTACGCAGAGACCGCCGCTCTTCCGAGGGGGACTGCACAAGAAGTGGCAAAGTTCTTTATAAGCCAAGTTGTGCTGCGACATGGAGCCCCGGAAGTCCTAATCACCGACCGCGGAGCGGCATTTACTGCGGAGCTGATGCAGGGAGTATTACGCTACAGCAACACGGATCACCGAAGAACGCCGGCGTACCACCCCCAAACGAACGGACTAACAGAACGTCTGAACAAGACAATCGCAGATATGCTGTCAATGTACGTTGACGTTGAACATAAGACTTGGGACGAAGTGCTCCCGTATGTCACGTTTGCGTACAACACGGCTATCCAGGAGACGACGCAGCTGACGCCGTTCGAGCTTGTCTACGGTAGAAGGCGAACTACGATGCTCGACGCCATGCTTCCGCACGTAGAAGACGACGACCTCAACGCCGACGTCCACGGATATCTTCAACGTGCGGAGGAGGCCCGCCAGCTCGCTCGAGTTCGTACAACGGACCAGCAGCTGGTGGATGCGGGCCGCTACAACCTCCGACGCCGAGACGCCGAGTACCAACCAGGGGATCGTGTGTGGGTTTGGACTCCCATCCGACGACGCGGACTCAGTGAGAAGCTCCTGCGACGGTATTTCGGACCCTACCAGATTCTACGACGTGTCGGCCAACTTACCTACGAGGTGATCCCCGATGGTGATTCCGGAACATCACGACGACGCACGCGGCCCGAAGTCATTCACGTGGTTCGCTTAAAACCTTTCTACGGACGATAACGAATTTTATTTTTATTTTCGGACTGTCGCTTATGTTAGCATCGGGTCGATGCACTCTTACAGGGGGGGTAATGCCGCGAACCTTACATTGGGTTTGTTTATTTGTGTTTTGCTTTTACCACCCGGCTGCGCCGGTTTGTGTTATCTCTGAGCCAAGGGAAGCGCGTGTTCCATTCTTTCTTTCTGTGCCGCATGTGTTATCTGTCGTGATAGGGAGAGCATTCCGATCTAACCTGAACAGCCCAGAATAATCTTCTTGGATCTACTATGTTCTCGATGTGAATAGACGTTTCGAGAACCACGCGCGCCGAAAGATAAAAAGCCTGCAGTGCGGACGCCGGAGCATTCGATTCGACGACACTCGCCTGTGCAAGTCACTTTGTTGACCGCTGCTTCGCCGCCTCTGTATTCTTTTGAGTTGTTAGGGGAGCACAAGTTCGCTCCAATAAACGTGTTTCTCATTCAAGACAACTGCATTGTACTTGTCTTCGCGACAATATATATATATATATATATATATATATATATATATATATATATATATATATATATATATATATATATATATATATATATATATATATATATATATTTATATATGTATATATATATATATATATATTATTATATGTATATATATATATATATATATATATATTTATTTATTTATTTATTTATTTATTAGGGGCACACTGGGAGTGGTCCAGCCTGTTATTTTTTATACAGGGTGGGAGCGCTTAGCAACATTCCGGCAGCCTTTTGTTGTGCTGGAAACGGGATAACGGTTGTGTTTGTGGCGTGGCGCCGCGGCTGCAAGAACAAAGTTGCATGCATCTTGCCTTGCCCAGGGTACTACACTCCCCCATAAACTTTCCGGAAGACGGAAGCCTCCAAGCCCACAGAAGACAACCAGCCGCCTTCTTAGGAAAATAAGGAAATACTATTTTGTTACCCACAATGAAAGAATTACTCTAGCGAGACATTTCCTCGCCATAAATGCAGAGCTAATACTGCTATAACAAGCCCACATACTCGCTGGCGGGCAAAGGAATGCGGCTCACTTGATTCAGCTACAGGTTATAAGCTATGATGACAGTTTTAATGCTGTTCGTTTAGCAAAATGGTGGGTCTAGGCAAGCAAAATACTTAGGGCACTGCTGACTGACACGCGACTGCTCCCCCAACCACTCTGTCATAGATATGCTCTGCTCTTGCCGTGCTCTACAAACCTGCCGTTCCTGCAATGGTATACGCTTTCGTTCGTCAGTATTCTCGCCCAAACATGTGGAGGCACAAATGTGCCGGAACGTGAAGTGTAATAACCGTTAAAATGGTAAGAAATAGGACAAAAAACTTTTTGTGTTAATCTAGTGGTGACGTTCCTGTTTCATCATTTCTGGTACTTTTAGTTGCTGCTTTTGTTTTCGGGCCTTCGCGAATCCCCAGCATATAGTGGTAACACGGAAAAGTTTAGCACGCGATTTCTTCGCTTGGAAACACTAAAAACCGCCATGAATTTAGCCACTGTGCCTGCGACATGCGCTTTGCGCCGCATCTCGCAGAACGAAACACCAGCGGGCATCGTCTGCCGCGTTTCAACCCCATTCTCGGCTTTGGCGTCAACAGACGTGTTATTAATTGCACTTACATTATGCGGTGGCCCTCTTCTTGCCCTCGAGAACTTCGCTTTTGTCGTCTCGGCCGTGGCGTAAACAGCTATAAATAATAGTAGCGACAATTTGATGCGATCACAGGATAGAATAGAGAAAAGTAAAGATAAGAAAGCGAGGAAAGAGTAAAGAAAAGCAGCTTTGTTGTTGTTGATCCCGTCGCACACAACGCGACTCGAACACTGGTGACTGGCGCCATGCTGCCCCACGCCAGACAGTTTCGGTCCATTTTCTTCCGCTCTTCCTCCCACCCTAAAAATCTCATCGGATCGCATCGCGTCCGAGAGACGAGAAGCCTCGAAGGGAACGGTGAAGCGAGGAGGTGAGCGAGCTTGCTGTTTCGAGGAGCGAAGTCTGCGGCGGTTCCAAGCACTTCCAAGTTCCCTAGAATGGAGTGTGGCCGACAGACGGGTAGTGGCGATGGGGAGTTAGCCCTCGACGGCCCACACCAGCAGGGCGAAAGCCGGGCGACATCAAATCCAGGGCGACGGCCAGCGTAGACAACGGGCCGCCGAAATGAAGTCCCTCCAAGATCGCCCGATGGCGAAAACAACGCTACGCGATACCCGCTGGCTACGTACTTGAATACGTGCGTCGCAACCACGTGTACGCTGAGGGCGCATTCCGGCGCCGAGAGGAACACTTGTAGTACGTCGCTTACAGTGAAAGGAATCAACCCATGTTTCTCCACAAGGTAATGCTTTTCATATCGGTGGGACGGTCTGATCCGTGTGCTGCCATTGGTGGCGTCGCGTCCCCGTTACTAAGGCAACGCACATGGTAACCGGCATGCACGCCATGCTGGTGAATATAAACCATGCCTTGTTAACTTTGTACGGTAGGTGATAGCTCGTGTAAAATACAAATGACCTATATACGGTGACCTGTTCAAGACCTGCGCAAAGTATCCGAACGACCATCCAGCTTTAAAGATTGTTTTGCTTTGACCCTTTTTGATGTGTGCAGCTTCCTTCTCTTACCAAAAAGAAAAAAGAAGACCGAAAAACACTTTAAACCCCCGATTTCCTGTAAGGGCAAATTGACATTCCCACCATTTCATTATCTGTCGACAAGTCGTCTTCTCGTGTTCCCTTTTCGGGGAACAACTTCCCGCCACGCCTGATCAATTACGAGCGTGTCTCTAACCTCTTCGCCTCGGGTTGATTTTCACTCGGGGGTAAGTGGGGGCGTCGCTTGGGAAGTGTCAGCCGCAGATGCGAAGCAAGCACTTTCCCCAGACGATGTGTGTTGAATCGATTGCCCACCGGGCCGGAGAAGACGGACACTTGGCACTGACACACCCCAATGACATGAGGAGTCAGCTTTGCTTTCCACCAATCCGTCTTGTCGCCCTATACTTGAGGATGTCCTTAGTCGCGTTGACAGCTTGCGGCGCAAGCAGTTCGGTCATTAGTGGCCCAAACAAAGAACATGAAAGAGGAATGCACGTGACCGACTTAGCGCTTTTCGGTCCACCGAGCCGCCTGCTTGCGCTGAAAGAAATTGGAAAACAACTAATAACTTAGTGCAGTTTCAGGTATGGCCATTGATTTAGTAACTAAAATTGCCATGTCAAAATGAGCGAAGACATTTTTCAAATTGTTTGATAAACCAAGGCGGCGTTAAAATCCTCTACAATAGCTTTCTTGACATCCGCAGGTTAAAGCGCACATATTAAAGGGAAGCCTCAGGTGCTCCCACAGTGTGAAAATGCAACGTCCTTGTCACGTGCAGAAATTGGGTGCAACTCTAAAGCGAGTACGTGAAGTAATTACTATAAAATTTTAATTACTTTCAAAAGAAAATGAGGTATAATAGACATTGTACGGCAAAACGTAACTTTGAACACCTCAATGGCCAGTATCACATCACTTGGCCTCCACCACACGGTTATAAAGCTCACCGAAGGCCGCCTATCAAGCCACTAACTCCGTATTACCCGAAGTTTCGCTGCTGAGCACGGGGACGTGGATACGATTCCCGTGAGCACCAGCCGCTATTCTGACGGAGGCGAAAAGCAAAAACGCCCGTGTGTACGAGATGTCGGCGCACGTTGCAGATCCCCTGTTGTTCAAGACTAATCCGGAGCCCTCCACTACGTCTCGCCTCACAGCCTTCGTTGCGTCCGCGCGTTAAACCAATCAATCAAATCATCAATCAATCAATCAATCAATCAATCAATCAATCAATCAATCAATCAATCAATCAATCAATCAATCAGTTAGTATCACCCAAACACCCGCCGGGATATCCCCACTAAAGAGTCTCTACATCTCACGTCTGCAATTTAACGCCCATCAGCCCATCCCTAGCCAATGCCGAAGCCACATACGGTTTGGCCCGCATGAGACAAGCGCGAAGCCTGCCGCATGAGATTTATGGAAAGAGAGATATATCACCTGTACGAACTCAAGTAACTGCCCTAACGGTGAACATAAAGCAGCCACGCTCGCCACAAAGACCATCCTCCTCCTCTGTGCCGCAAGGCCTCGTCTACGTGGGTAGCTGGAGAGTTAGCTACCAGCTTAGCCGTCGTAAGTAAGAATAACCCGATCACCGCATTCTCAAGCTGTCTGGCATCTAGTAGTGGGTAGGACAAACGTCCCAAAATAATTGTAATTAGTAACGCAAGTTTTTTTTCCTAGTATGAAGAACCTTCTTTTGAAAGTAGCGGACAACCCAACGGCCATTTTATTACAAAATAGGCGTACGATTTAGCAGGAACGAATCCCTTTCACTTGGAAACCAGTTCGCTCGCGATGAGAGTGTATACATCTGGCGTGAACCTTGGTGATTGTCGGAAATAGAAGACAGCATAAACAAGTACGCTTCGGGGAAAGGTTTCCGGAGCCCTTATCACAGCTGGATGTAAACAATAGCGTCAAAGAGAGGCGGCAAAAAGGTGCAAACAAAAAACCAAAAGCTGTCAGCGGGGAGCTCTTTGAAAAAAAAAGAGACAATTTGAAACGTTAAGATAATTGTGGAGTTAATGAAAACCCCTAGAGCAGTTAATATGGTGACATACTAGAAGGTCATTGGAAAAAGCTTAATAGATGAGTGACACAGTTATGAAAGTCGTTATGTCAACTAAAAAATAAGTGGCCCAAGGGACCGGCCCTTGTGGCACACCCGAAGTTAAAAGAGACAATGTAGATGGAAAATCGTTTGCTGTGACGTATTGCGTGCTCTAAGACAGAAAACATTTATCCAGAAAATACTTTGTCATTGATGTTTAGCTTGTTCCATTTAAGAATACGTAAATCAAGTAGAGCTTCACCCTTTGGCGAAGTCTAGAAAAACACAATCATTAGTATCACCCCCATTGTGGTCACGGCAGCACGGCAGTCATGGCCCGTGGCTCACATGGAACGCTTGCTTTCGATGCAGATTTTTTGCGTGGCCGGACATCACGCCTGTCTCCAGGGTTCCGAGGAAGCTGCCCATGGAAGCCTGGCCTCCCCGGTTACGCACCATCCGCACGTCCTCAGGCCCAGACCCTTTGGACTGCCCCCATGCTGTTGTCCGGGGATATTGAGGAAAACCCCGGTCCTGTAACTCGCTCTTCTGCTAATCAAACGTGTAGCGATGTTATGTCCGTGCTCAGTGCTATCCAGTCGGGTCAGGCATCCCTGCTTTGAAGAAATTAAATAAATTCGTTCTACCCAGTTGCAAAATGTTCAAAACTTTGAAGAAATAACCAAAAGACTTTCCAAACTCGATGAAGACTGCTCAGCCAACGCCACCGTGAAAGAGAAAGTTGCAAACTTACAGACTCTGGCCGAACAGAACTGCGCCAATATTGCTAACCTAGTTGCTCGGATGGATGGCTCTGAGGACCGGCAAAGACGCTGTAATCTTGTGTTTTAGATGCGAAGCATCTCATGCTCGGGGCTGTGTACCTCCCTCCCTTGTTGTTGTCCGCCGTCCGCACTCTACTGCGCATGCGCGTCTCTTCAGCCCCGTCAGCGTTTGGCCTGACGTCAGCGCAATACACTATCAAAAGAAATAGTTAGGCGGCCCCCGGTTTCGATCCCACGACTCTCTGGCAGTAACGGGATGTAAGTGGCGCTCTTCCCACTGCGCTACACACCGAGACGGGAGCAGGTGCTACGAACGCGCTGTATGTCCTTCACTTATTCAAACTACGTCAAGAAGCTACTGATACAACGAAGGCACGCGAAGCTGAACGTCAACGGAAACGACTAACTGAAAACTTTAGGAGGAGGTTGGATTTCCCGTGGGAAAGCTGTGGCGGGAAGCGCCACGCACCTTGCAGCTCAACCAGAGAAGAGGACGAAGAGGGCGCGGCAGCGGGGTAGGGGCGTGAGCACGCAATATAGAAAGACAAGAACCAAGAGGTGTTCGATCAGGTAACGCGGGTGTCGGTTTTTTCGCTGTCTCTACATTTCTCTACATTTCTCTACATTTCTCCGTCCTCTATATGGGGGTTCACACTACGTTTCCATTCGTGCTCCTATACATGAAACAACATAACTGCAACACAATGGAACCTACACGGAACCCCCATGACGCTTCGCATCCTCCTTATGGTTCCCCACGGGAAGATGGTGTAATTTTTATGGCTTTGAAGATGCTGCTGATGAAACGTGGGCGCAGTCCGAGAAGCGCATCATTGATTTGTGTAGTGCACACCTCGAGATTTCACTCCAGCAGAGAGATGTTGAACGCGCCCATTGAATTGGTCGTTTTCATCAAGACAAACATATACCCATAATTGTGCAGTTCAATCATTTTAAAGACAATGAACAAGTACTAACCAATGCTAAAAAATAGGGAACACTAACTATAGAAAGTGAAGGTTTTTCCCGAGTAGCCGCAAAGCCCGCGAACTACCTTCTTGAATTTGGAAAGCGTCGCGCAAAATATACAGTCTCCGCTGTGGCAAACTAACCATTGGTAATAGCTACGGTAACACTAACCATTGGTAATACCTACGGCAAACTAACCCTTGGTAATACCGCTAACGTTTTTTATCATCCGCCGGCGCGTAACCTAAAACAAACTCTGAACTGCTGTCAATCGTATACACTAACATACGAAGCCTCTTGCCGAAGCGCAATTCACTTTGCAACCTTATCGACATGACCGAATGAAATATTGTTCTGTTAACTGAATTTTCGCTTGACCCTTCCATTTCTGAGTCTGAATTAGCAGCCTGTTTTCCCGGCCTCACCATTTTTCGGCGTGAACATCATGATAAACGTGGTGGTGGAATGCTCATTGCCGCTCACAGCACTTTAAATTTCACTGAGGTAACCGTTCACTCTCCCCCTGAAATAATGTTCGTTAACTGCAAATATTCATACCCCCCAGTTTTCACTGGAGTATTTTATCGTCCTCCCGACGCTGCTGCTTCATTTGTTGCTAATTTTTACGATGTACTTAATCTCTTGCATACCTCTTATCCTAACATTCCGGTTATTTTAATGGGCGACTTCAACTTTCCGGACTTAACCTTTCATCCCACATCACCGGGTAAAATAATTTCCGCAAACACGATGTTTATAGTGACTTGCGCTAACCCCATGCGGCAAAATTACGGTCTGGTCCCAGCCCTTTGTTTCCTTTCCCGGGCAAGTTACCGCCCACCCAACCATCCGCCTTGCCTTGACCCTCCACGGCCGTACCTGCGTTTTTCCAATGTCCCTCCCAGAAAATCAAAGGGGGTCCGCCGTACGCATGCTTACTTTCAAATGACCACCCATGGGCCGCTTCCGGAAGAAGCTTGCACTTTCGATTTAGGGGCATTACCCAGCAGTGAACCCTTCTCCCCTATTCACGATTTTGGGGCAACCCGTTTTTTAAAGGCCCCGTCGAAGCCCAACGGCACCTTCTTCAAGCCCGTAAACCTCTGAGCTGAAATAAAGGGGACCCTTCCCACTACCACGGATCTGCCGCAACCCGGCGCATTTTTCACCTTGGTTTCAATAAAATGCCTAAGGGAACTTGCAAAAAAAAAAACTTTGAACCGGGGCCTCCGCTAACACTTTCCAAACACAACGTTGGAAAAGTACTTTTCAACACGTGCCCCAAATTTTTTTCCCCGGTTTTCCTTTTCCCAATGGAAACGCTAAACGTTCCTTTTTTCTCTCCCACTTTGCCTTTAACCCCAAAAAGGGTCACGCAGTAAAATCCCCGGAAAAACCCATTTTTTGGAAAAAAAAGCCATTTTTTTAATCCTAAAAAACCCCCCAAAACCCCCAAGGGGCCCCTTTCCCCCTTTTAAAAATTTCCAAATTTTGCCCCCCTTTTTCCCAAAAAAGAAAAAAACCCCCCCGGTTAAAAAACCCCCATCCTTGAACACGCCGCCCCCCATGTACTAAATTCCGTCTTCTGCTCTGTCTTTACTTCTGATTCATATGATACGCGTCAAGGCTGCCCTCCCTTTGATAATCCAGTTATGCCATACATTACATTTGTTCCAACGCAATCATAAAATTAATAGATGCGTTAAAGCTTACTTTATCCGCCGGTACCGATGGTATCAATTCTAAAATTCTAAAAACACTAAGTTGTTAATCAGCGTCATTCTTTCACACATATTTCAGCAATCACTTTCATGCGGTGTGGTGCCGGAAGACTGGAAGCTCGGCATGATCATTCCTGTTCAAAAGATAGGTCCTGCTGTTCTCCGAGTAATTATCGTCCCATTTCTATCACTAGTGTATGCTAAAAAAATGGAGCATATCGTATATTCACATGTCGTAAAATTTCTAAATTAGGTTAATTTCTTTCACCTTAACCAACATGGATTTCAAAAAGGTTTAACATGTGACACTCAACTTGCCTTCTTTCATCAATGACCTCAGTTCAGCACCGACGTTAAAATACATGTAGATGCCATTTTCCTTGATTTTGAGAAGGCTTTTTATAAAGTTTCCCATCAAAGGCTATTTCTCAGGCTCTCTCTCCTTAACGTTTATACCCTGGTATTTAACTGGATATGTGAGTTCTTAACTAACCGCCAACAGTTCGTTTAAGCTAATAACCATTGTTCCTCTCTTTCCGCTGTGCCTTCAGGCGTACCTCAAGGTACTGTTCGTGGCGCTATGATTTTCCTAATCTACATTATTGACCTTCCTAATAACATATCTTCTAACATCCACCTTTTCGCCGACGACTGTGTAATTTACCGCCCTATCCGTAGTACTAACGACTCCGCCACCTTACAACCTCATCTTTCTCTGGTTCAGTCAGGGTGCGAAAAATGGCTAATGTCTCCTAATACTCAGAAAACATGTGTCCTGTCCATTCACCGTCGCCCTGCTTACTCACCGACTAAATACTCTATTTCTAATTCTGAAATTACACCAGTTAATTCAAGTAGATACCTCGGCATTACCATAACTTCAGATATCACCTAGTCGTCCCTTGTCATGAATATTAGCAAGGACGCTAACGGTGTACTTGGCTATCTTCGAAGAAACTTTCGCCTCGCTCCGCCTTCCGTCAAACTTCTTACTTATGTAACACTTGTCCGCCCAAATCTGTAATACACATGTGCCGTTTGGGATCCCCATCAAACCACTCTTACTAACGCACTTGAATCGACCCAGAACCTTGCAGCCAGATTTATTTACTCAGATTACTCCTATCTAACCAGCGTAACCAAACTCAGATTTCGAGCTAATTTTCTTGACCTAGCGTCGTGGCGCAAAATTCAGAGACTATGCCTTTTTTATCGTTTTTATCATTCCATACACCTCAACCAGGCTTACATTCTTGCTCATCGCCTATCGTGTCGACTAAGTCATTCCAAAGCTGTTCATCCCGCTCGTGCGCATACTGCCACCCACCATACTTAATTTTTTCTTCAAGCATCTAGGGACAGAAATGATCTGCCTTCTGACACCGTGCACCACTCCTGCATCACTCATTTCAAAGAAGCCATCGCAAAAATTATCCTTCAGTGACTTGTTTACCCCCTCCTGTAATGCCTTTACCGAGGCCTTTGAGGTATAATAAATAAAGCTACATATAAAATTATTGGACAGGTCGTTCCTAGAAGAATGCAACTGCTTTTCAGATTATAATTTTTCCTAAGCGATGTTAACAATTACCGAAAAACAAAAAAAACTTGCGAGAGGTAAGGCCGCCTGGTAGCAAGTGCACAGCACAAAATACACGCGCCGTTTACCAAGAATTTGGTAGGCGTCTTTCTCCCTTTCTCCACTGGTTGTTGCATGTATATATATATATATATATATATATATATATATATATATATATATATATATATATATATATATATATATATAGTTAGAAAATGAGGGGCTCGTTGAGGAAATACAGAAAGATAGGTCAGCAGTCTACGACGCCAAAGGAGGCATAGGGGTGTGGTTAGGCTCTTTTCTTTTTTACTACGGTTAATGAAGTGAACTTTTTTTTTAAATATACAGAAGAAAGAAAGAAAAACACGCGCCCAGAGTGGGGACCGAACCCACGCCTTTCGATTACATGTCGAATGCCTTACCAATTCGGCTATCTGGGCGACTGTGTTCTCCTTCACTTTCTGGGCTATTTATATTTACTAGGAGTGTATCTGACACTTGAGGGTGGTGGCCAGCGCCACTCTGACTACACGGGGAGAAGGGGACCTTCTTTTCAACCCCCGGGCCGTGACTCCAACGTCTACAGCCTGTCATGACCGGGTAACTGGCGGGAAGCCCTCTTATGCTACCTAGGCATCAAGGCTGCCAGAACCGAGACCCTCGCTAGGCTTTCGCAGAATAATATAGTAAGGAAATGAGGGGCTCGTTGAGGAAATACAGAAAGATAGGTCAGCAGTCTACGACGCCAAAGGAGGCATATGGGTGTGGTTAGGCTCTTTTCTTTTTTACTACGGTTAATGAAGTGAACATTTTTTTTAGATATACAGAAGAAAGAAAGAAAAACACGCGCCCAGAGTGGGGACCGAACCCACGCCTTTCGATTACATGTCGAATGCCTTACCAATTCGGCTATCTGGGCGACTGTGTTCTCCTTCACTTTCTGGGCTATTTATATATACTAGGAGTGTATCTGACACTTGAGGGTGGTAGCCAGCGCCACTCTGACTACACGGGGAGAAGGGGACCTTCTTTTCAACCCCCGGGCCGTGACTCCAACGTCTACAGCCTGTCATGAGCGGGTAACTGGCGGGAAGCCCTCTTATGCTACCTAGGCATCAAGGCTGCCAGAACCGAGACCCTCGCTAGGCTTTCGCAGAATAATATAGTAAGGAAATGAGGGGCTCGTTGAGGAAATACAGAAAGATAGGTCAGTAGTCTACGACGCCAAAGGAGGCATAGGGGTGTGGTTAGGCTCTTTTCTTTTTTACTGCGGTTAATGAAGTGAACATTTTTTTTAAATATACAGAAGAAAGAAAGAGAAACACGCGCCCAGAGTATTCGACATGTAATCGAAAGGCGTGGGTTCGGTCCCCACTCTGGGCGCGTGTTTTTCTTTCTTTCTTCTGTATATTTAAAAAAAATGTTCACTTCATTAACCGTAGTAAAAAAGAAAAGAGCCTAACCACACCCCTATGCCTCCTTTGGCGTCGTAGACTGCTTACCTATCTTTCTGTATTTCCTCAACGAGCCCCTCATTTCCTTACTATATTATTCTGCGAAAGCCTAGCGAGGGTCTCGGTTCTGGCAGCCTTGATGCCTAGGTAGCATAAGAGGGCTTCCCGCCAGTTACCCGCTCATGACAGGCTGTAGACGTTGGAGTCACGGCCCGGGGGTTGAAAAGAAGGTCCCCTTCTCCCCGCGTAGTCAGAGTGGCGCTGGCTACCACCCTCAAGTGTCAGATACACTCCTAGTAAATATAAATAGCCCAGAAAGTGAAGGAGAACACAGTCGCCCAGATAGCCGAATTGGTAAGGCATTCGACATGTAATCGAAAGGCGTGGGTTCGGTCCCCACTCTGGGCGCGTGTTTTTCTTTCTTTCTTCTGTATATTTAAAAAAAAATGTTCACTTCATTAACCGTAGTAAAAAAGAAAAGAGCCTAACCACACCCCTATGCCTCCTTTGGCGTCGTAGACTGCTGACCTATCTTTCTGTATATATATATATATATATATATATATATACTGATACGGTAGTGGTAAGTAGTCAAAGTAAGCCCCCGCTGCCCCCCGCATGCACGCAGTTTGAGTTGCTTTATCCGCAAAGCAGAACATTTAACTGACATTGGAACTGAACAAAAGCCTACCGCCTTTGCGGAGACATTGTATTTGATATTATTTGCTATCTGACCTTTGTGCCTTGTTTGAAAGCACGTGACCACCAAAAGTTCCGCTATACAGATATTTTCATGTACACGACGCGGCCCCGATGTTTTTTTTTTCTCCTAAAATCCCTTAAAGGAGCACTGACACCAATTTCCGGCACTAATATTATTGCACAGTTCGCTTCCTTCACTCAACAGAATACCCTGGCTGAAATATGAGCGGCCTGCGACGCGCAGAACATAGTTAATTGGATCTCATTTATCGCGCCGACGGAGCAGTACGCGGAGCGGCACTCAGCGAATGGACATCAGCGTGACATCACCCCGTGAAGCCAAAAGAAGTTGCGCGACAGCGCTCGTCAAAAACTCGTGACGTCACTTCAGGCGCGCGGCCCCACGAGCGGCGAGCGGGCGCAACGCCCTCTCGAGCGGGCATCGGTGATGTCCGCACAAAGCGGTGAGGTCAGCCCGGGATTCTGTCATATGCGCCGTTCGGGGTGAAAGCGCGGGAATTTGAAACAAACGATTTTCAGGCCGTTCAATGTAATTAACTATCGCGCGCTGAAGTATTTGAAGTGCTTTTTCAGGTTCGCCAGATCATTAAGCATCGATAAAAGCAATAAAAATGTAACATAAAATTTTCGTGTCAGTGCTCCTAAAGCTAGCTACACCAACTCCATGCTTCGCCATTGAATATTCGTGATTGCACAAATAGCCGTGCCAGAGTCTGAATGAAGGGGTGTACCCGCCGCGGTGGCACAGTTGCTCAGGCTTTGCTGCTGAGCCCAACGACGCGGATTCCTTTCCCGGCCGTGGCGGCCTCTTTTCTGATGGAGGTGAAAAACAGAACCGCCCCAGTGTGGAGCTTTTGGCGTGCCTCAGAGATCCCCAGGCAGTCGAAATTAATTCGTTGCCCTCCACTCCGGTACGCTAAAGCCCTGTGTACTTTCGGCGCGTCAAACCCCAACATTTAAATCAGCGGGGGGTGCTATACCGGTTTCCGCGCTTTTGGAGTTGTCTTCGTTATATAGCAACTGCTGTTGCTTTGAGAGCTACATTTGCATTAAGACATTAATTTACCGTTGTGAATAAAGCTACGTTTTAGCTTGGGTGTCTTTTTAAGACAGTCGCAGATTGTTTACTTGTGGCGCACGTTGATACAGTCTGGAGTTAAACACGATTTGAATACGGTAAAGAGCAATATAGGCGAATATTAGGACGATTAACCTTGCACTAAGTACCATACTGCCTTGGCGACTGTGCCATTGAGGAAGACAGCAGGCCGTTACGATCTAAACGTAAGGGCATGTTGAAAAGTAATGAGATGCCCTCAGAAACGTTGTGTATTATAACAACGCGGCAAGGAATTCTCTTAATAGTATAAGCATCATGATTTTTTGCCGGTTTTAATATTTCGGGCAAGGGAACAGAGGATATGCTGTCAATACTTCGGGAGAAAATATTGTGAATTTTTTTTACTGTTTTTGCATAATGGCTTAGCAACTGAGCCCTCGGTAGCCACGTCATAAGTTTCGACAACCCAGAAAGCTCTGTCTGTTCTGGTGGCCATACAACGCAACAACTGGCTGCATTTTACTGCGTAGCACCCAAAATAACACGGCGTGTCTTTTCGCCTGATTGAAGCCACACCTAAAAACAGCATTCCTATCAGTGACAACAAAGACTAAAAAAGGCAGTAAAGACGGGATAAAAATGTTCGCTAGGAAGATATCGTGGATCGATGATTGGAAGAAGGCCGCATTCCTTCGGTGAAAGACAAAGCGGTTCCCCCTCTGAGTTGTATCAATGTTGTCCATTACGCCAAACAGCCCACGGAGAGTGTTTGCACAGTTAGTGGGACCCTCAAAGGAGTTCCTCAACTCCTGGTGGAATGGTACTGTTTCGCTGATTATTGCTGCTGCAGGCAAGCGTGGAAAGAGCGTTTGTGCTTCGCTTGCTCTCCGGCTTCTTTCGTGGCCATTTTTGTTTTGTAGTGAACTCCGCAGGGAAACGGCGATTGACTATGCCCTCGGGAACAAAATACGGCGAGATTAGTTGGGTGCTTCCGGCAGAATGTCTTTGCGCTCCCACAAGGGGGCGACCAGCAATTACTCTGTCATCGCAGCCGTCTGCAGCTCACAGAATACAAGTATGGCCAGCGGACTGCTTATGGGGGCATATTATAAGTGGTTTTCGGTTGCCGTTGCTATATAGGGTCGCCTGGTTTACCAGTGTAATTTATTGAATGTTTAGAAGCGTATGAATACTTTGTCCAGAAGCACCATCAGAGAGCAAATGAACCTTACTTCCCTCTGTCCTTGCTCAGGCAGAGCGGAGCATAATATTATTTCGTAAGGTTGTTTTGCTCATGCTCGTGGGGCATGATGATTCGGAGAATCAGAGCCTGAGCTATGCATTTTGTTTTTTTTTCGCAAGCTCACCAAGTGAGCAAAACAGTTAACTGAATAAAATTCATGTTTTAGGCACATCGCCAGCCTACACCTACAGGATAGTGTCACGGAGCATGGCGGACAATACCCCATGGTGTCACAGCCCACCATCCACATCAACGAGGGCGACGACGACGACAAAGGGGCAGCTGATATGCAGCCTGCGTGCGCGCTGTCCTCGCCGCTTGTAAATAATGTAAATAGTATTGTTCGCCTCCTTCATCTACCATGGTTCGTCTCATCTCTGTCCGCCACAACGTAACAATAGTTTCTCCAAGAGCTGTGACTTTGGCGAACATTTACTATAATATTGAATGGATATGCACTCACGCTAGCATACAGCGTCCAACTTAAGTGTGCCACAACAGCTTACGCTACTGTTGCGGAGTCTTAGGCTTCAAATAAAGATGAAAATGGACGCCGTTGCCCTGTATTTTTCAACTAATATGACAATGCTTAGTGTTCTTTCTTATAATGTTTTCTATATTTAGCCTTTAGAGACTCAATATTTTTTAACATACTACATACATCGCCTGTATGACGAAGCGTTTGGAACTACGATAATTGTTCGTTGTCCCATGCGCACGTTACTTCACTCACCTCCTATTAAGTAGGTAAGCATACTGAAAGAAATAAGTATGTATTTATGTTTTTTGTACGATGCTGTTCGCTGGGGTGGAACATGCCAGACGGAATCCTATTGTGAGTTGAGACAACAGAGTTTATTTTTCGAAAAAATAAAATAAGTGTTCTACTTGTGTACAAAATAGCATAAAAAGTGAAAAAAGTTTTGGGGCTTACGTGCCTTCAAGGCAAAACCTTATGATGCCAAATACAACTTGTTTACTGTTACATCGCATTTGCAACGTTTTCTTCTCTCGCATTAGCATTGATTTGTTCGACGTGACATACTTTAACGGATTTTTTTTTTGCTACATCAGGTTAGCGTCTTTTTCTTCGTGGTCCTTTCTTTGCTTGCGGCGCAAATATTTCAGCAAGCGGACTAACACGCGCCCCAAGTTCCACAGAACCAGGGTTCGCGGTGCCTTCGCGTCAAGTGTCAAGCGGTACACACCCTCCTACAATTCTTTTGTTTACAATTCCAAATTTTGGAATTTAGTGAAGCAAGCACCTTGGCCCTCAAAGCTCCCGCGTCCAGGCCAATCGGCAAGGTGCGTATAAGCCACAATAAAAGAAACAACATATTTTGTTCTGCGCATGCAGCCAATATGTGGATATACTACAGTTATAAAAACACGATACAGTACAGTTGGTAGTGCACTGAGCTGCTACTCTACAGACCACGGTTGAAATCCTATCGGACCAGACGTGTTTTCTAATTTTTTAGGGGCGAAGCTCCTCTTGCTCGGGCCCTGTCCCGTCCCTTGTTGCTACCAAGCACGGCGGAATGAAGATGATTGTGGCAGGATCCCCCTAGGGATTGGCCAACCAAAGATTGGCCGAAGAGGTCAAAACGCTCAAGGCGTTCGTTGCTACCCAACAAGGAAGAGAGGAGGAAGAAGAGGTTGTCGTTCGTCGCCTGCGAGCTAAAGACACGTACCGGGGGTCCGCGACACAAGACGCTTTGCAGAAGGCGACGGCCAAGGTGGCTACAATTTCACACACCGAATTCGCCAACTTACCCATGGAGATTCTCATCGTCTCAAACATGCCCTACATAATCACCACAAACATCGACGTCGTCGACGGGCTTGTCAACAAAGCGCTGAAAAACTTGAAGTGTCAAGTCTTTGTATGATGTGTGGGCAAATGTTTCACGGTTTTACCGATAAGCATTTGAGCGTCGCGCCTCTCATCATCATTCACTTTGTGGAGATGGCCGGATTTTTTTAATTTTTACTGCGGCGGCAACTTTCTCGACCGGGCAACAAGAGCTGCAGCAGAAAACACCGCGCTTTTTCGCAAAATAGGGCCCTTGAGGCTTTGTCGCCTTAAAATTCCGCCATCCCTCCCGGAGCAATCAGGTCGCCCGGCGCTTCAACGCATTTTCCTCCCGGTCTTCGTATGATTTCAACGCACGAAAGTGGCAGACCCCCTGTGCTTCCGTTATTGTCAGGGACCTAGTAATCGTAATAGGTTTGCCAGGGAGCCAACTATAGACGGTGGTCTTTGGTGTGTCCTTGTCTGTCTATGCTAAGGTGTGCAAAAAGAGCTACAGATTCCTGACTAGTTTCCTTTTGTAAAAAACCAGTCCGTGCGTCCAACACCCCTCGTCTAACACAGAAATATCGTAAGTTAAAACTCTGAGCCGTAGAAAGGGCAAAGGCAATTAAGAATAATTTGACGTGATAGTTTACCCTATAGCGTCCCCTGTCCATTAGCGATCGCACTTGTAAATCATGTACGAGAGGAGAAAAGGAGGTACCTTGTATAGTTCGAAGATACAGGCGATGAGATTCACTAATGCGGCCGGTTGGTCCAAAAATTGGCATTGTGGCGTCGCGGCTGTAATAATAAGACGAGTGGTCGTTAGTGGTGAAGCGATTTATTTACAGAGACAAAGAATGTATTTACAATGCAGCCATGACAGGCCGAGCAGAGTCTGTGCCACCCAGTGGTCGACGTGGGTCGCCTGGAGCCATGTGCCGGCGTCCACTTCTGCTTCACCTTAACATTTCACCCTCGTCAAAGGCGACCGTCCCGGTCGAGGTCACACTAGTTGGACGTGTGCAACGATGATGAGATGAGATAGGAATATACGTTGAAGTCCTTGCCGCCACCCATGATGATGAGCTTGATGAACATCTGCAGGGTGGCCAGGACCTCACAAAGAAAAGTCCCCATGAAATTGCCGAACGTAGCCAAAAAATGTCGCCACCTTAAAGTCGCCATTTCTGAAAAGCAGCCGGAAAGCTCGCCATTTTCAGCAAGGCGATGCTAGTGAGTAGTTTTCGATTACCTGTACAAAAAATACAGAGCTTCCGTGAAGTTCTGCATTACATATGGTATTACAAAGTGTATTCCAGTGCTGTGGTCCGGGAGAGCTACAGTGGCGTTGTACTGTTTTAATTATGGAGGCTTTGGTACCAAGCACTGATTTTTGTGAAATACCCCAACAAATGTTCAGTTCGTGCCTTTCGTACGTATACCTTACCATTTACCTTGCGTACGTCCAACACCTGCCGCGCCCCTCACAGAACGGGACCAAAAAATGGGATAAATATTGCTGCGCAGCTGTATCATCTTACGATCCGTGCAGCTTTTCTGCGCGTATTTTTAGTGTTTTCTTATCCAAGAAGCTCCACACTGGTACGCAACCTACTATCTGTTCTATGATGGTCAAAAAGTTCATCCTAAGGGCGCATAAAAACTCCGAAAAATTGCAAGAAATGCGGTTTTAAAATTGCGCATTAAGGGAGTCCTTTCCCCTTACAGCCATTGGGACAAATTTCCATTGGTGGCGGCAAACGCCGCACATTTAATGCAGCGTCAAAAAACAACAGATCACAAGAGAAATGCACCCGAGGAACCTCTCATCTTTCTATTCAAGATGCTCCCTGCTTACTGGCCAGTCTGCCGTGACTACGCTAGAACAAAATCAACTCGCAACACCAAACTGGATTCTAGAAATCTTTTGATAGCCCCACACTGATTTAGTTGCTAATAAGTTGCATTCACGAATTCACGTGTGGGTACTTGATTAGCACGATGAAGTGAAAACACCCACCCCGTTTTACGAGATTTACACACTCGTCAACAAACCCGAGGTAATGGAACAAAATCCGCTCCAAACTATGGCGAACCTTACAACCGTGGCCTTTGTTCGCCGCGCTGGAACCTGCCTTTGATCTTGACTTTAGCTTCAGCTTTATATCGTTCCTGTAGTAACATACAGTCATGCAATCTATTACTGGACTTGCACAGCCCATAATAGGTAAAGCTGTTGCAAAAGTTTTGTTTGCGATTCATCAGCCCCTTTTTACGCACGCATAATATTAGCGTGTTCAAGACACGCCAACACAGGGATGTAATATTTCTAAATAATGATAGCCCTTTCATATTCCTTAAATGATAATAGAGCCATAAAAAGCCACCACTAGCTGCCAGCGTCAAATAGGACCAGCCGCCAGCACCATTGATATAAAGAGAACGAAACATTTCCTCCTAGTAAATTTATGCTATATGCAACAGACACGACCACAGTGCAAACTCTGAAACTCCACATAATAGTATTGTCCCGTAGCCAAGGACGAAGCAGTTGTTTGGAAAAGAAACAAGTTTATTGGAGCGAACTTGTGCTCCCCTAACAACTGAAAAGAATACAGAGGCGGCGAAGCAGTGGTCAACAAAGTGACGTACGTGCGTCGGCGAGCGTCGCAGAATCGAATGCCCCGGCGTCCGCACTGCAGGCTTTTTATCTTTCGGCGCGCGTGGTTCTCGAAACGTCGATTCACATCGAGAACATAGTAGATCCAAGAAGATTATTCTGGGCTGTTCACATTAGATCGGAAGGCTCTCCCTATCACAACAGATAACACATGAGGAACAGAAAGAAAGAAAGAATGGAACACGCGCTTCCCTTGGCGCAGAGATAACACAGACCGGCGCAGCCGGGCGGTAAAAGCAAAACACAAATAAACAAACCCAATGTATGGTTCGCGGCATTACCCCCCCTCTAAGAGTGCATCGACCCGATGCTAACATAAGCGACAGTCCGAACAAATGAAAATAAAAGTTCGTCATCGTCCGTAGAAAGGTTTTAAGCGAACCACGTGGACGACTTCGGGTCGCGTGCGTCGTCGTGATGTGCCGGAGTCACCACTGGGGATCACTTCGTAGGTTAATTGCCCAACACGTCCTTAGAATCTGGTAGGGTCCGAAGTACCGTCGCAGGAGCTTTTCACTGAGTCCGCGTCGTCGAATGGAAGTCCAAACCCACACACGATCCCCTGGTTGGTACGCGGCGTCTCGGCGTCGGAGGTTGTAGCGGCCCGCATCCACCAGCTGCTGGTCTGTTATACGAACTCGAGCGAGCTGGCGGGCCTCCTCCGCACGTTGAAGATATCCGTGGACGTCGGCGTTGAGGTCGTCGTCATCTACGTGCGGAAGCATGGCGTCGAGCATCGTAGTCGGCCTTCTACCGTAGACAAGCTCGAACGGCGTCAGCTGCGTCGTCTCCTGGATAGCCGTGTTGTACGCAAACGTGACATACGGGAGCACTTCGTCCCAAGTCTTATGTTCAACGTCAACGTACATTGACAGCATATCTGCGATTGTCTTGTTCAGACGTTCTGTTAGTCCGTTCGTTTGGGGGTGGTACGCCGTCGTTCTTCGGTGATCCGTGTTGCTGTAGCGTAATACTCCTTGCATCAGCTCCGCAGTAAATGCCGTTCCGCGGTCTGTGATTAGGACTTCCGGTGCTCCATGTCGTAGCACAACTTGACTTATAAAGAACTTCGCCACTTCTTGTGCAGTCCCCCTCGGAAGAGCGGCGGTCTCTGCGTAGCGCGTCATGTAGTCTGTCGCTACGACAATCCACTTATTCTGTGCTCGTGACGTAGGGAACGGGCCTAAAAGGTCCATTCCAATCTGTTGAAATGGTCTCGATGGGACGGCGATCGGTTGCAGAAGTCCGGAGGGTCTTGTCGGCTTCCAGAGGTTGTAGTGGGCATGAAGGGTGCGTACCCAGCACCTCCACCAGATGTCACGTAGCCAAGGACGAAGCAGTTGTTTGGAAAAGAAACAAGTTTATTGGAGCGAACTTATGCTTCCCTAACAACTGAAAAGAATACAGAGGCGGCGAAGCAGTGGTCAACAAAGTGACGTACGTGCGTCGGCGAGCGTCGCAGAATCGAATGCCCCGGCGTCCGCACTGCAGGCTTTTTATCTTTCGGCGCGCGTGGTCTCGAAACGTCGATTCACATCTAGAACATAGTAGATCCAAGAAGATTATTCTGGGCTGTTCACATTAGATCGGAAGGCTCTCCCTATCACAACAGATAACACATGAGGAACAGAAAGAAAGAAAGAATGGAACACGCGCTTCCCTTGGCGCAGAGATAACACAGACCGGCGCAGCCGGGCGGTAAAAGCAAAACACAAATAAACAAACCCAATGTATGGTTCGCGGCAGTATATACAGAGCGGGAGCAGAGTGGTGCTTACAGCCAAGAAAAACTCACTTTCGTAGTTGGAGTGCTCGCCCGTTACTTCAAACCAAAGCGTAGTTTTCTGGCTGGAAATAGGGCCAATGCGGCAAGAGGGTTCATGCGTTTGGGTGGTGGCGCTGCCCGTAACCCCAAATAAAGTAAGTTTAGCTCCCACACTTTACTCTAAACTTGCAAACTTTCATTCGCATGGGGACGGAGGCCATGCAACCGCATGCTGTGCGTGACGGCCACAGCCAGCCCTCCGTGGTCGCTCCTCCATTCACGCCACAACTCAAGCCACACTCACTACCGCAGGACCCGGCGGGTCAGCGGTGCCCGTCGAGCTTGAGTTTAAAACTATGCTTTGTCCGCTCAATGCATAATACCCGTCCGCCGCAGAACCACAGCTCCGTGCGCGACAGTACTTGTCACCCCTAATGTAAGCGGAGCTCAATTCGTCGCCCTGTGAGGTGCATTCTTCGTTCTCGTGAGTTATCGGAGGCGTCAACGTGTCCCTTGCATACTTTTCGGCTTCACGCGGGTAACCTCCGATGCAAAGTTCCAATTAATATTGACCGGAAAGAAAGTAAGGGTTTACTCCATTCTCCTTGAACATTCGAATTGGTATACGCATGCCTGTCATATGTTGATGTACATCTGTTGATTTGTTCGTGATGGTCGTTAAATATTGCTTCTTGAAATTTAAATAAACCTGCGAATGATGATAGCCATACAGTTCGGAAACGACGTCCACCCAAAGTACAGAGATATGAAGTAAGAAATACGGGCGAAGTTTCGGGTCAGGTGAGCAAAACTACAAAAAAGTGGCCGCACGACAAAAATGTACAAAAAGTGACCGCAACTACAAAACAAAAAAGTGGCAGCAACCAAAAGTGAAGAGATATCAAGGAAAAATACAAGATGGGAGAACTTTCAGGCAAAGTATGAAAAGGAAATATAGGTGACCGCATCGATAGATGAATCGATAGTTCTCGTTTCCTTTGCTGACTCTGCGGCGCCAAAGCCGTCGATTTTAGGGGATGGTCAATCTTTGGGGTATTTTAATAAATTGAATATTTCACCCCTAAACGGGGGTGGGCGGTGTTTCGGGGGAGGGCGTTCTCCCGAAACTTTACGTTATGTGGAAACATTGCTGTTTTGATCCAGGTTAACAAATAAAAAAATTTGCCAACTTCACAAATACGAAAGCTTTGCTAGCGGAGGAGATAGGCACGGAATCTCAAGAATCACCGCACTGGACAATGATTTAAGTGGTAAGTAGTACAGGCGCCTTGCAGAACCCTAAAGCCTTCCCCTCATCCGGGACTGTGCGGGCCATTTAAACTGCCAAATTCACAACTGGCGTAATCTACTGGCTCTATGAAACTGCCTTGATCTCAGTGGCCCTAAGTGAAAGTACAAGTGCTGCGAATTTACACATGCAATTTAGGGAGTAGTATCCAAAAAACGACCACTGACAGAAATGGCTTGAACGTGTGTTAGCCGAGTTATCATTCTCTGAAAAGTGCCAGCTATAGGCCTGGGTCTTCCGATTTTTACTCGCACCCTAAAGCACTGCGGATGCTTCTAGCTGAATACCTCGGGGGCCGGGGCAAGCCCAGCGAGAGACACCTGTCAAAGGCAGTGACCACCTTCCAACATACCTGAGGATCGAGGGCTTTGATGGTTTTCTTCCTGGGAAAATCATTCGACGAATAGACTGGAAGAGGTTTAAATCTCGCATGGAAGATCTCTGCAGCGAAGGGCTCTCCTCGACTTTTGAAAGTGCCGTAATCAGCACTGCGCAAGATTCCGTGCGTTCTTTCAGGGTGCATCCCAAGCTTACAGAATTTGACAAGGTGCCAAAACATCTCAGAGCTATTCGTCATCGTCCAGAACGAAGATACAGGCGCACTAAGTCTATTCATGACCTTCGGGAGGCCCGACGTACACAGAAAATAATTCAACGTCGCATCGTACAAGTACAAGCACAGCGCTGGAAATTGTTATGCGAGAAACTTGATCCTCGGAAACCTCTATCTCACATCTGGAACACTGTCAGGGGCCTTCGAACAACAACACAGCAACGTCGGCCTTTCAGTGCTTTGGCGCTTCATCAGAAACACCGAGAGGTCGACGTAGCGGAGGACTTTTGCTTAAGAATCGCCAATGGTCCAGCTTCAACCAGCCAAGCGGACATACGTCGTCCCCGTATCACGCGACTCCTGCATGGACGTCCCATTTTCAATGGAAGAGCTCGATGCGGCGTTACATCTGTGCCGAAGTAGATCTTCACCAGGACCAGACGGAGTGACGTACGCCGGCCTGCGTCACCTCGGCTAAGAAGCCCGTCACACCAGTGGCTAAGGCATGCGCTGCTGAGCACGAGGTCGCGGGTTCGATTCCCGGCGCGGCGGTCGCTTTTCTGATGGAGGCGAAAAGCAAAAGCGCCTGTGTACGAGATTTCGGCGCACGTTAAAGATCCCCAGGTGGTCAAAATTAATCCGGAGCCCTCCACTACGGCGCGCCTCATCGCCTGAGTTGCGTCGGCGCGTTAAACCCCACAATTAATCAGTCGACACTCTTTTGTATCGGCTGAACCAGTCATGGCAAGATGGTTTAGTCCCTGAGGATTGGAAGGGCAACCGCCTGGTCCCAGTTCTTAAAGGAGCCATGAAGAGAAAACACAAGTTTGGTCATTCAAAATATTGTTCGTTAGAATCATACTGACACCACTTTTAACGTAAACTTCGCTCAAATAGCTACATAATTAGGAAAAACGGGAATGGTCATGCGAACCACCAGCTCATTTCCCACAACAGAACCTATGTCGTCACATGAGCTAAGCTCTGCGATTGGCGGAGGCTAGCAGAAGCAGACGCAAATTAGGTAGAACTTACAATAGACGAACGAGCGATTTGCGCTTAAATTTAGGGCACATCTTACAAAGCAATAAGAATGATGGGACAAACAGTGGAAGTTACGAAAGCAGATGTAAACATAGAAGTACTGATCCGTTCTGTGTTGTACTGCGCACAGCACGCTTGGTTTAGCTGCACAGCACTACGGGCTTGGGGTGTCTCAGACGACACTGGCCGATTGACGCAATCAACGGTGTCTTACGTGACCCCATTGGTCGAGCGAGCACTGTTTCAGGGAACGAATATTTCTCCCAGAAAAAAAACAAGCCAGGTTTAAATGCGCGCAAAAACAAACCAAACGCTTGCCACGGTATGGTGGCGCCATCTAGGTTCGGAACGTAAAGAAACGCGGGAAAAAACAACACTGCTGTACAGGGTGGAGACAACCTTTGAACGGTCCCGTGCCGCCGCAATTGGGCCAACGGGCTCAACGCGTTATTGCAGGCAAGTCTCCCCTTGACCCGGCCATCATATCGTCCTATAGCCCTTGCAAGCTGTATTGGAAATTAATGGAAAGGATGGTTTTAGGTCGTTTCGAATGGTACCTTGAGCACCATAAAATTTACCCCCATGCTATGGCTGGATTCCGACGCGGACGTTCATCCATCGGCAACGTAATTGACCTTGTCACATCGGTACAGCACAACAAATCACTCAAACGTATGTCAGCCGCTTTGTTTCTAGACATAAAAAGAGCGTACGATAACGTAATACATGACGCCATTCTGGGCGGCTTACAAGATGCAGGAGTCGGTGGACGGACATAAGATGAATCCAAAGCTTTCTATCAGGAAGATATTTTTTCGTTGAGACTTCAGAGGGCCCAACATCGCAGCACTTTGTTTCTCGTGGAGTTCCGCAAGGAAGTGTGCTTAGCCCTACATTGTTTAACCTCACGTTGATAGGACTTACTACCGCATTACCAACCAACGTCCACCTCTCCATCTATGTTGATGACATCTGCATTTGGGCATCAGGAGTTTCACGTCCTCAGGTTCGGGCCCGACTTCAGAAAGCCGCAACACTAACATGTTTGCTCCTGCGTCGAAAAGGCCTGGAAATATCTCCGGAGAAATGTGCACTGGTTGCTTTCACCCGCAAAAAAATGTCGCAGTATAAGATTTCTTTAAATGGACAGCATATTCCTTACGTCAAAAGTCACCGTTTTCTGGTAGTTATCGTGGACCCGGATTTATCATGGACTCCTCAAGTTTCATACCCGAAAAAAAGGCTAACTGCAGTGGTCCAGCTATTCAAGTTTCTGGCCGGAAAGACGTGGGGTGTCTCCGTTCACTCAATGTTACGCCTATACGATGCCCTGTTTCTCGGTGTTTTGAGTTACAGCCTGCCTGTATTGACCAACACATGTAAAACCAACCTACAGGCAATTCAGGCCATACAGGCCCAGGGTCTTCGTAGATGTCTCGGTCTCCCGCGTTGCGCCTCAACTGTGGCCACAATTTGCGTTGCAAGGGATCACCCGATCACAACCCACATGACCGTGGAGACACTGAGGGCACACAATAGGCAACTCACCCGTTTGCCCCATCACCATCTTGCATCCCTGCCTTCAACATGACCGCAGGCATCTTTTTGTAAGGTGGTAGCCGCTCGCAGTGGGAGCTTGCCATCGAGCTATGCACCTCCGTCTGGGCCCTCGTCGCCACTTTGGTGCCTGTCAAAGCCACAACTGCGGTTAAACATCCCGGGAATAGAAAAAGAAATGGGGTTCGGTCGGCACCAGAATCCCGGGACGCTCGCCGCCGAATCTGTACACAAAGCAGCCGCGTCGGCGGATTGCCTCGAAAGCGCGTCAGCCCTATTTCATATTTGCCGCGCTTTCGAGGCGCTTTTTTTTTTCAAAGAAAGTGCTACGAGTTGTGCCGCGCCTCCGCCAGATGGCGCCACGGGTCCCGCGACCGAGAGAAGACGCAATGAAACATCCCCCTCGCGAGGGGCACGATCAAATGCAGAGCATTTCCGGGGGCGCACGACGTTAAGTAGTTTGCGTTACGTTAATGTTGTTGCACTTGTGGCAACTGCTGACGAGAGAGCACTCGTCAGCAGTAATTTGAATGAGTCAACGATATAAGGCACCTTCGTAGAGTCCCATTCTGTGTCGGCTTTGTGGCGCAGTGGGTAGAGCCCCATGCACAGTGCGTTCCGCCCGCAGGGTCGAGGGATCGAAACCTGGCGCCGGATAGTATTTTCTTTTTTATATAGTAGGGAGGGGTGCGGTGCGGACTACGGACGTCAACGCGGGTGACATCGTGAGTTACTGAAATGCTCTGCATTTAAAAGAAAGCGGACCTTCCACCTAGCGGTCTTCAACAGCTATCCCCACTCTTTCTACGTAAGGCATACAGAGACCGGGTCCATATCTACACGGATGGGTCGGTCACAACGTCCAGTTCTGCCGGCGCTGTTATGGTACCACAAAAGTCGACCGAAATTCATTTTAAGCTTTCAAACTCGACGACGTCAACCGCTTCTGATTTGGCAGCTATTCGGGAGGCCCTTCTATTCATCCAGCGGGAATCGCCAGAAAAATGGGTTGTGCTGTGCGACTCGAGGTCCGCTCTTCAGTGCATCCAAGGTGCCCTCCGCCGCGGCCCATGCGAACAACTTGTGGCTGAAATCCGGTGCTTATATGACACATTAGTCAGGCATAGACATGATATTGTTTTCCAGTGGCTCCCAAGCCACTGCGGCATTACTGGGAACGAACAGGCGGATAAAGCGGCTTATGGCGCCCACACAAGTGCAAGATTGACCAGCATTGCTCTATCACGCACTGATGCAGCAAGGTCGCTGCGGTTCATTGCCCGGGAAGTCACTCTCGCTAAGTGGAATACACCTGAGTTCTCAAACGCTCGTCTTTATTCGCTCGACCCAGATTTGCAGCGCCACCTACCTAATAACGTGCCACGCTCGGACGTCACCTTACTTTGTCGCCTGTGGCTAGGTGTTGCTTTCACCGGTGCTTACGCCTACACCATTGGAATGGCCAACAGCCCTGCTTGTGATGCGTGCGCCACCGACGAGACGATTGAACACCTTCTGTGCCATTGTGACCGCTTCATAACGCCGAGGCAACAGCTCTCCACCACACTTCGCCGACTCGACGACCTCCCCTTTATAGCGCAGACAATTTTCTGCCATAGGCGTTGACCGTCACAGGCCGAAAAGGCTACAAATACCTTACTGCTCTTTTTGAAGGACACGGGCCTGTCTGAACGATTGTAGGGACATTACTATTATGCAGCGGCCTTAGTTCGCCAATTTTATCAGTGGACCGTATTAGTTTTGTGCATTTTCTGGTTGTGTGCGTTGTTTGTACCCTTTCTAGTTGCCTGGGCACGCCTTGTGTTTTTTCTACTTTTCTTTCTCTCATTTTCTCCCTTAATATGTACCGCTGTCCCTTCTTTCCCTTTCATTTCCCGTATTCCCTCTCCCCTGAGTAGGGTAGTCAACCGGACAGTATTCTGGTTAACCTCCCTGCCTTTCCTGTACTATTCCTTCCTTCCTTCCTTCTGCTGTGAGATACCCGCAGTCATTAGCTTGAATCGGCAGTGCGTCACTCTTCTGTTTTTGTAACAGGCAAAGCGCACGCTCCACCTACTACTAGGGAGGCATTTGAAAAGGTCGCTCGTTATGCCACTCCTGTGCTATTATAGTCCGGCCCATATGTAATACGGCCAGACGGCCACTCCTGGCTTGGTGGTCAAGGCAGCCCCGGTTAAACCAGAAATATTTGTGGGATTATGGTTTAAACTGTTCGGCGTCCCGAAGTCAGAACTAAAGTGAAAATCAATTTTTATTCAGTATTTCAATGTTGAAGGCCACCCTGGCATAAAACACTGGCTTATTCAATATACGAGCTATATTCTAAAAGCGATTTCTAAATCTTCAGCAGATTTTCGGCACATAGGGGTACCGTATGCGCACCTTCTCTGTGATGGTTGATTACTTTACCGTCGTTACTTGGGGCAAAATTGTGTATTCTTTATAGCAAACGCTTTATCTGTGTAGTTTTGTTTTCTCATAAAGCTAGGCATTTAGCCCTAGGCTGGACCAACAAATGTTTAAAATATCCAGGCAGTGCTCGGAAATACGGCCTAAAAACCCGTGTAAAGAATGCCCACAATAAAGCCAAAGTGACTCCATGCGTGAGTCTGTTTGTTTAATATACACCGGTATTGCTAAACGTCTTGGGATGAAAAGGTCTCATGGAATGACATTGAAACTAGAAATCCACTTTTTCCGGTACATACGGGGCTTTTTTGGTATATACAAAACCGATGTATGGAGATCCACTCAGGTTGAGTAATATGGACGGAGAGAGGGCTTTTGTTCTTACGACCGTAACATTTTTTACCTAATGAACACACTGTGGTGCCTATACATATATTGGCTGTGCCAATTATTATTATTGTCTACACAATGATTATTGAGTTCGTGGCAGCGCCAGTATCAGCCTACTCACTTGCAAAGAACCCGTAGAATGAACAGCGCGAAAGTGAATTACGGAGGAAAGAAAACAGCACTAATTTCCCCGCACCACTGTACGCTAAGTTGATCAACATGCTTTTTATTTCAAATCATGCATTGCAGGACATGAAGAAATGCCGTGAACACCCTTCAGCAAATAACAGCGATATTTACCGTAGCATGACGAGCAGGAGGCAACAACCATGAAGGGAAAAGTCGCAAAAGCGTGCATTTGCGCTTGTTTTTTTTTATTGCAGCGGCAGTGGAAACCCCGGAAAGCATCGCGAACTGTTCTATCTGCACAAACACAACGATTATTCTTTGGAGACCACTCAGATTTATTATTTTGTCCCTCCGAATAGATTGAAGCCGTTCTGCTGCTGGCTGGGTAGTAATCCTACGCTGCCACCCCGAGCTCCTCGTGACAGTTTGAAATTTCGAAATTTGCGGTGTTTCTTTAACTATGCACTTGCTGAATCAAAATCAACCGTGGATGATAGTTGAAACTAAAATAGTGCACCATGATAGCAGATAGCTCCCGCATAAAAGTGTTTTCCTTCTTTACAAAATGTTTTTTGCTGCCTTGGCACAAAAATGGTGAGTAGTTCGTGAGGTGGCATACAATAAAAGATAAGCTAGATTAGATTTTGTTGTTGAACGGACAAATAGTTCTGCGAAATCAAGCTGATTAGCTAAAGTAAAATGCAGGTCATTATCAAAACGTATGTTATAACCTGTATATGCCACGTTACTCAAAAATGGACATTTCCCAAAAAAAGTTCGGTTTTGTTGCTAATATCAAACACAACTGAAGTGAAGGGATTCAAAATGGCAGTGCACAAGAAAGGTCGCCGTTGACTGCTTTCTTGCAAAAGTGTTCTTTTTGCGACTGCCGGCGGACTTCCCTAAAACGGGAACTGACATTTTCTGACGATATACCTACCTGTCGATTATTAAACAAATCGATACTTGCGCTCAAACATGCAGGATAGATTAAGAGATATTTGTAATGCGGCATTTTATTATTAAAAAAAGTGAGTAAAAGTGACACTTACTGCTTTTTTATTTCTTAAAGCTTCCAAATGGGGGCACATTTCAGTGCGTGTTATTGCTGTTTACACTGTTCAAGCGTATTACTCTACCTCGTCAATCACAGTTACCTTTCTGTCCCTGTCAGTAACTGCCGTTCATGTTTGCATGATAAGAGTTGGCCTTCCAAATATTACGTATAGAAAACTTTCGAGGGAAACAACGTTCTGCGGCAATGAGAATACGGCAAAACGAACCCAAGGAAGACAAAATTGCGTTTGGCTGTTTCAGAAATTGCAATAAAACTGTGCCAGTTTATGGAAGAATACGAAATGCAATCGGAAGGTCGTGTCACAGAGGAAAATAGTATCATGGATGCTAGAATCACCTACTCGGTTTTAGAGGCGCAGGCCTGCCCAGAATGTAAAAACCTTATACTGAAGCGCAGGGAGAACTCGCCCTATGGGGGCACAATTCGCATGCGCCACCGCATGTAGAAATTGTGCGGGGCCTACGGCATTTGCATTCGTCTTCAGTAAACGCAGGACGCATTGTTCAAAATAGCAGTCGCAGTCGGCCCACGCTATGCACCGGTTAGACGAGGGACTTGCATGGGCTGTGGCATCTTCGAAAGTTATGACCAAGCCACTGCTTCGTTCTCATTCCACCAACAAGTTGTTTTTCAATGACTGCAAAGCCCAGAAAAAATCTGTAGGTGAACTCTTGGCATCCAGTAGCAAGGAATGGACCCGGCCATGACTCTGGTTGGTTTTAGCTTTCTACAACTTTAGTTTTCTTTGCATAAAATGTTGGTAGAACCCAACCCGTGTATTTCTCAAAACATTTTTTTGTAGGGCAAAGATGATTAACGTTCGAATAAATAGATATTTTTCTCTAAATTTTGGATACGTTTTCTTACAAATGAAGCTTTAAAAATGAACTAGCACTTAAAATCCCAAAAAGTTCTGTCGTTGTAAACTTGCCACTAAATATTGAGGACCTACTGCGACGCAATATTTTGGCTCTATGGGATAATAACACGGACGACAACCCGACATTCGTCGCTGAGTGCATAGCGTGCAGACAAACCAACACCGTTGCCAACTCAGTTACCTTTGGCTTGGTCATATCTTTTGTTGTCCCTCTCCGTGTGACAGGCATATTTGAGATAATTATCATGATAAAATGTAATATAATTTTTACCGCTTTGAATAACACAATATAATAGCATATTACACTTCCCATTAGAACGCAGACATTCCGCAATAAATTAGGTTCACAACCTAAACAGATTCCGGAAAGTGTGCTTAGATATAAAACCAAACAGCGTTCACACCGCGCTTAGCCACGACTTAGAATGGTGAAGTTATTATTAGCTTGGTCTCAACCCAACCGCCCTGTATTCTCCGATTTAAAAAATGTGCACATTCATTAAAGCAAGGATGTATCGGCAATGTCGGAGGCGGGATAACTCGTAGACAGCTAGGGTAATAAAATGGCTTCCGTGAGCCGATTGCAGGGGTAGGGTACGACTGGTATACCGTCGCAATGACGGGATCAAAAATCGGAGCAAGAATAAATTCGCACCACGCAACGTGACAGCACTTAGGAGTCCATGAAAGAGGCGGCCTGGGGCTTTTTATTTTTACTAGATGAGTATAATTGGGATAACTATTATTATAATTTCTGTTTAGCACAAAAAGTTCCGCCTGTTTCGTGCGAAGAACAATGACACTGAAGGTGAACCCGAACACGTAGATATAACAGATGGCGAAATTTATCCTCTTGCTTTCGGCGCAAATCCGGAATACTGCAAATATAAGTTACACTAAGAATGATGATAAGTGCTTTCTTAAGTACGACCGAACAACGGAAATGTTCGCCGCTCGAAAAGTATTATAATTTCGTTCTTATAGTTTCACATTTTCTTTTTATTGATTTGCGTTTTGGCATGACTACGTTTTGCGGCAACTTAGCGAAATTCTTTAAACGCAAGTGCGACACGTTGCACGTGTCACGTATTTAATGATTAGAAAAGGGCTACTCCCACACGAAGACGAATGAAGAGACACTCAGGACGAAGTGCTTCGTCCTGTGTGTCCCTTCGTTCGTCTTCGTGTCTAAGAATTGCTTTTCCAATCTTGAGCGTATACCAACAAGCGCAACTCGGAGTTCGTCTACATATTTAATGGTCTAATGTTGGTTCCCCTTCACGAAGCGCGCGCCGGCAGGCCGGAGGGCTTGCAGAGTCCCCCGAACTTTGTTTTTACACCCTCTTTCTCTCTCATGTTTACATTAATGGGATAATTTGCGAAGATTGCGGCGGTATACCGTGTTTCTTTGTCATCTTTGTTAAGGCTTGAACAATAAGTAACCAGGACTGTCGATATCACGTATTGGGGACTTAGTGCTGCCGCAAAAAAAGAAGAAGCTAATTCATAATCATCGCAAATGAACTTGAATACGCGCAAATGATAAAGGAACGGCTAAATAAACAAGATAAAGCTGATTTAACTGTCACCGCCAAGTTGAGGTGGCGATGTTACGAGGAACCTGTCCACAGGAAGGTTGAATTCCCTTGTGGTTTCATTTCGATTGTCTAGAAAACATAAAAAATAGTCAAACTGATGCTGTCGCCTGCATGAACAAAGGCGTAACATTAAAAACAATCATTAGTGCGACTAGTCACTTCTCAGAAGAGCTAAAATACCTACCCCTGGGTTTCAAGGTACTCACCTAATTTTGATGCTATACGACTTTCTATTTGTGTGGCGCAAGACAAAAGTGTTCCAGTTTAGTGCCTTTTAATAGAGAGTAGCGTGAAATTTTCGCTCCAGAATTCCAATTAAAAGCCTTTGTTTTCGAAAACTAAAGCTGTGGTCGTATGAACAAACAATAGTCTACTAGTGGGAACAAATAAAACATCTTTCGGTATCACTTTGGAAAAAAAGGCTTTAAAATGCGTACTCATATAGGCATTTGCTTTGAATACTTTCGCTTCAATTTTGAAGGAGACAGCATAAACCTGGGCGAAAAGAGCCTGATAGCTCTGCATTCCACGTACTGCAAGCAAGCTGCTAGTTATTCTTTACAATCACACAAAAATGGCGTTATTTGTCATATCCTTATATGTGCCTTGCAATAGATTTTTGTTGGCAAGGCAACGTCGACCACCTTCACCTTGAGATTAAGGGGAATGACAGCCAGAGGAAGCACTGGACGCCCAGTAGACCCACTGGACACAATGCAAGCCGCAGCAAAATTACCGGTGAAGCGGGAACGTCAGCACCATTTGGCCGAACTGGTCGGAGAGAAAAGGCGCCAGCCCCGTTTCAGGCCGTCAATTACACTACGGGGAGTCTGTCTGACTGCTACGCTTCGGAACCCAACAAGTGCAAGGGCACTTGGCTTTCGGCTTTCACCTTCGGATTTTTGGTCTCCCGGCTTGTCTTTTGAAGCCTCTGTGGGTGTTCGCTGTGGTGAAAGGAAGGATGCGTTCCGTTGCTTCTTTTTTTAAGCAGAAATTATTGGTCGTCTACCGCAGTATCTAAAGGGGTTCGTCAGTGAGTCTACGGTGAAACGTACCTGATAATTTAATTAGAAAAACGTTTCTTCTGAACCAGGTGGAGTTACAAAAAGTATATACCTCGCGCGCAGCGGCTGTCATAAATGGAAGTACACGCGAGCGTAGGGCACTTTATTGGTAGATTTAAGAACGGCTTCCTTGAGTAATCCAGAGCCTGGTATGAGTATTTTTCTTGTTTTTTTTTGTTTTTAAAAATAGTGTTTGACCAATTTTCTTCATTTGCGCCATTATAACTATTAAAGGTGCAAGTTCCGCGACATGTGCATTTTAGTAGAAATGCAGGGCGTTACACGTTTCGCCAGTTTCGCTTTTTTAATATTTCTTTTATTTGCTGGTTTTTCCTATTACATTCAATCAATTGTCTCCATTTACGCAATTATCACGATTAAAGGTGGAACTTCCTCCAACGCTGCCTTATTGTGGCAACACTGAGCGTTGTTCTGTCCTCGCTGTGGGCGTACTCAGCAAAGAACGCTAGCTATAAATTATCCTTAAATTGCCCACAACCCGATAGCTGTCACCGCAAGCTGTGACAAGCAAACAATAGATAACGCCACATGGCCAAGCGCCAACGAAAAAAATTCCCCCGCACCTCCCCGAAGGGAATCGTGCAGAAATGCGAATGCATTGGGTGCACCGATGAGTGTGTTGCGAGTAATGGCGTAATTAATGACGAGAGTGTGAACGTAATCATTTATTTCATCAGCACCTGTTTGTGTTATCGTTGTACCTGACGGCCACAATCACTACCTTGTGATCGCTAAAGTGTACGGTCAAAGGGTCTTTGAGAAGCATACGCGCGTCACAGTTTCGCGTAAAGACCAGATCAATGCAACTCCCGTGAATGGTAGTGGGGCACGTGTCGAAGCCGGCAGAGAGACAATGCATAGAGTGCCTGGTCTGCATGTACTCGACCAGCCACTCGCCACTCTTCTTGCGCACGTCAACGTTGAAGTCGCCAGCCAAGACTATGGGGTCAGAGGGTTTGGAGCGCACGCGCACACTTTCCATGCCGCGTCCAGCTGCGCGGCAACGGCGTCTCGAGCGAGGTTGGGCGCGAGGTACACGGTCACCACAAAGACTCCGTCTCCGGTGTAGGCAAGGGTGTACAAGTCCTTGTACGGAGACGTGTCTCGAACGGGAGACGTGGCAACGGCGTGCGATATCAAGTTCCCATACACGTTAGACACGAGACTAACACCGCAGTACTCGCCGTCCTTGCCGCTTCGAGCAAACTAGTACAGCTCGCTTCAAGCGCATGCGTTCGGCATTGAGCGCGGAGAGATAACACCTGCGGGCGCACGCCGACGGAGCACGACAACCCCCGACTAAGAAATGCATTCGCATTTACGACGACGACGACGACGAAGGCAGAACTACGAGGCGCGCGCTCACGTGCGCTCGCGCTGGAGGAATGCAGGCGCACGCCGCTCGATGGACGCAAGACAACCCCCGACTAATAAATGCATTCGCATTTAAAACCGAAACGTTGACCGTGCCTGGTCACGAAATAGACACTTTGGACCATTGAAACTTCGGCGTCGTCGCTTAAAGTGAGCAACACCCTGCAGTCGCGTGCTCTGGCGTAGAATCCTTGGGCTACACTAACGAATAGATTACCAGCACCGCTGTTTACGCCAGCAAAATCCTGCCCAGACAGGAAGCCCCGAGAGCCTGTGAGCACGTGCCTAGCGGCGATCGCCCGCGTCCTCTAGGCTTGCGCGTCGGCTCACGCCACATGCGGAGCTCCCGTCCTTGTCCTTGTGGTCGTGTACCGTACGGTACACCACGGGTCCGCCGCGCTGAAGATGACGACGACTAATCTGTCAAGCCATGTCTTCACAATACACCCGCGGAGACGGCCACCGGACCAACTGATGTAGAAGTGGGGGTCTACCGAGGCAAGGACGCGCAGCAACACAGTTTGCTTTACGCGGCTGAGCCGTCGGAACACGACCACGGAAGGAATGACGACGATTCCTACTAAATAAAGCACTGCGCAGTCGCCATTCATTGCAAGGTGATCACTCGAGTGGCGAAGACACAATCAGCAGTGCCATGTTACAGGTTGTATCATGGTTGCATCGCGCAAGAGACTAGGAGGGGAAGAAGGCTGCGCTATTTTTATTTCCAAAGTTCTAAAATTGTAAAATCGGCCGCTTTTCAGCTTCAAAGGCCCGCAATTCGATGCTCCCGCGATCATCTTCAAATTGATCGCTACTGCACGTACTTTAATGGTCTTTAGTTTATCGTGCCGTCCAAACCAGTTTTACACTTCTGGGGTCCGGCTTCTCCCTCACTCCTGAGAGCCGCTGTCAATGTAGGGAGTATCTAGGTCGATCACCAGCTCTGCTGGTGCTCTAGCCTTGCACCACTGGTGTAAGCTGAGCCAGTTTTTCCACCCACCTTTTTTTTTAAATAACCCTTTCAAGCACACCCTAATCGTCTTTTCAGAAGTCGATTTTTTGCCGAATGTGCTCTCCCGTTCCTGGAAAAAATCAGGCAATGCAGAGCAGCATAGCAGCCCGTCGGCTGCACCTGAATGAATAACATTTTTATGCTGAATTTTTACAGCTGAAGGGGCTTGACGGGGAAGTGAGAGCGTTTGCACTTGACCAAAGAGTTTTAGGGACTCTAACACCTGCTTAAGAGTGTGCACAGGCAAAACGGACGGCAAGAAAATTCTGGTAGAAAATCCTGCCGTTGGTAAATCAATGCCACAAATTAGTTTTACAAAAGCTATGAGCTCAAGCAGTACTAGAGTGTGAAGACGGGCTAGTTGGTTCATACTGAAGGCAAAAAAGAGCGCAAAGAAACGGCACGAAAGACGAGAAAGAGACAAACACGGGCAGCGCCCATGTTTGTCTTTTTCTTCTTCCGTGCCGTTTTTTGCGTCTTCAGAAGTCAAGCAGTGGTTAGGTTCGAGATCACAACGTTTTGTTCGAATACAGTCACCTGGAATTGGCGCAGAAGTTTGTCAAACCGAAGCAATCTTTATGTGAGTATCTGAATGCATAAGCTGTCTCCGTGGCAAGCTATTCGTACTGGAATTATTGCTTGTATGTTTGCCCATCAAGGTGATACACGGAAACGCAGGAACCACCAATATATACACTATAACTAGCTTCCCGAAATAACTGCAGCGCCCTTTTGAAGTCTCGGAGAGGATCACACTCTTCTATGCTCCTGACTATGGCAGCGCCAGGTATACAGCGACTGCAAATGTCCACTCATGCAAGCCGTCGATGATTATGGCACTCCACGCAGAATATAACGGCCTTTTTTTAGAAACACGCTTCACATTGTTTCTCTGTTTTACATGGCGCTTTGGCATATTTGGAGGTGATCAGCTCCTCGGAGTGAGCTTTCGAGTCATTTCCGTCTTTGTTTATGCCCACCATACAGTTTTGGAGTCCCCGTGCTCTGACATAAAACGACGGCGTACTTACAAACATCTAATATCGATTCAGCCCTCCTTTGTTGCAATGCTCAGAACAAGGTTATTATTTGAAGACAACGATTGAATACGTGGGATATTCACCTTGTCACCTGTGATCACAGAACCCGTTGAGATTAAGCTTACCATTAAAAATTTGGAATAATTATTCATATCATGGCTTCCTGATTTCGAAACGCGAAATTCAGAATATGACCTCAGTGGTCCAAAATCATATGTTAGGCCACATTTTGCTTTGCAGTAAGGGAGGAATTGTACGGTAGTAGTGTTACTTCACTTTTCTTTAGAATTAATTTGTGCCCTCTAGAGAAACGAAGAGAGTTCTTAATATAATGTCATTCGGAGCTTGGAGGGAGCAAGACGTTATTTCATGCAGAGAATATTCCTGACTCAGATAGCAACGCCCGTGATAGAACAGCATTTTGAAGAACAGTTTTAATGATGATTCCTGAGGAAACCAATTGTTATGCAACCGGCTTTTTTAGAACACACCAGATTAAGCGGTGTCTATTGAGCCTTCACAGGTCTCAAGGATAGATGCATGAAAAGATTCAATGTGCTGGCATCCAAAGTGCTGGAACACGTACGTGTTGCTAGCAGCACACTCCTATTCTTGGCAGCATAGGACTAAAGGACTATTGGTACGGCCACAGCATTCAGGAGGGATTCACATTACGCAATTACCCTCCTTGGGCAGCCGTGGAAGCTCTTCCACGTAAGCTTAAGAAACCCGAGAAAAACGAGTATTGCGAACAAGGACAGCAAGGAAACTTTATTAGGAAACCCGAAGAGTGTTCATTCCTTCTTAGCTCCGGCTGAAAGGATTTCCGTGTCTAGACCCACTAAAGCACTCCTAATCAGAGAGCATGCGTGCCCGGCCTTGGGAACTCACTGCGCCACTAGTTTGCTTCAGGGAAATGTTTCGACACTTCCTTTGCTAGCTTATCAGGATGATGAAATCTGAATGTGTCTTTCGTAAGCTAAGGTAGATTTTTGTGATAACTTTCACTGATGGGGCCATTTTGGTGGTGTTATTCCTTCCGAGATGCGTTATTTACGCCATTTCTCGGGAGAAGATACCTTAACGGCCCGAAGAAACTTTGGCTCTGAAGGCTTGCATCACTTGTATCAGAACAAGCATTGGGCTGTAGATATTTACTGGCCTTTATGGCCGCTAGACCCGTAAAAGGGAGCAGGCAATTATTCTACAGGCACTATTGCTCAACTCCTTACTTCGGAGGCGTTATCTTGCACCATCACGCGACCTTCATCACGCTCATAGTAGTATTTTAACGATGTAAAGTAGAAACGGAATTACGTTTATCTAAATGAAAATACTGTGTCGTAGTTATGGAGGCAACGAAAACAAAACACGTTTATTTCATTAAAAGAATGCTTAGTGCCGAAAAAGTGATACCAACGTCATTCCTGAAAAAAATATTCTGAAAACGTCTGAAAAAATATTCAGCTTATTACGGAAAACACATAGTGGTGGTGACTCCTCAGCCCAATTCTAATGATTTCTTTATGACGTCACATAATCTTGTTTTTTCGATTGCCGGCCGTTGACCTAAACTACCGCCAAGACAAGGCTGGACAATTACAGGGGGGCCTCTATATGTTTGATCGTATAAGTTGCAGTTAAGCTGCTAAGATAAGGTGCACACAAGACACAAGCTACAGTTAAAATAAGTTACAACACAGGTATGCGCTGTTTCTTAGCTAAGATAGCTGTTTCTTAGCTGCTTCTTAGCTAAGGTAAGCTGTAGCTAAGATAGCTGTTTCTTAGCTGCTTCTTAGCTAAGTTAAGCTGTAGTTAAGATAATAATACCATGGTTTTTAAGGGGAAATATTGACAAAATTCAAGTTCGGTTCGTTTAAAAGTCGCTTTTGCCTCCAAAAAACAATACCGACAAATATTTGAGATAATAAAGAAAACACATTCAAGAATAGCGACTCCTCAGCCACTTCTCTGCAGTTTTTACTATGACGTCCCAGAATCTTGTTCGTTTGATTGGCGGCCGCCCACCTTAGCAACGACCAAAACCATGCCTGGGAGATTGTAGCAGGGTCGCTAGTTCCGTTTGATTGGATGACCTGAATGCTAACGCGCAGATAGCACACTGATAGAAATGTTTTAGTGAAATTCCACAACACGCCACTTCTGCCCACCTAACGTCACTATGGCGTGAACTTTGATAGGTATTCAATGTTGAGCCTCCTCGATTTACCAGACCTGAACCAGATGTGTGCAGTCCGAGGACTGCCTTCGGACGCAGGTCTCACGGAATACACCATAACATCGAGCGCGAGATCGCCTCCCGGGCAGTTTGCGGATGAACTGAGACTGATAATGGAGAAGACCCATTACTTGCCGTTTTTTGGTTAAATAAAACGTCTTCCCTGCCTGAATGGACCTGAGGGAACTACCATAGTCTAGTTCTTTCTAACTGAACAACTTTGTATTTCGTCATCGTGGCTCCTTTATGCTGCCACATGTTACGTTACTCCTGCATAATGCGTCACTGCAGCACGAAATTGGAAATCGTGTCTGGCATTTTTCTGGGTAAAAAGGTATTCGGTGGATGCATTGGAGCTGGCATAAACGGCTAGTCCTTCCAAATCAAAGAAAGTGATATTTTGTCATGAAGCCGCCTTTAAGATTCTAGAGAGCTCACGAAAATCCGTCTCTTTTCATCTTTTTACGTGCGCTTATTGTTGAGTCTACCCCTTCTTCTTTCACAATCGTTCATTGCCAATCAAGCCAGGGCCTCCTGCGTGCCTTTACAAGAAACCCCGTAGCAAAAATATACTTGCACTTAAAACTCTGCTAACAATCCACGCAGTAATAATTAGTTAATTACATTGCAAAATCACGGAAGCTTCCGAAAAAAGAGCCCCTAACACAAAAACAAATTTGCACCACAGCCACGGCTCTAGCGTGAAGCTTTCACATCGCCAATTTTTAAATTCTGAGGCAACATTTAATGACCCTCGAGCATTTGTGCTAGTATAAGGCTACTCAAAGGCGGCGCACACTTCTGCTCTCCTCACCCCACGCGGCCTCTCCAGCATTCTTAAGGAGCCCACCTAGTTTTGGGTCGAACTTTAGGCCCATGTCAGCGGCCCAGGCAGCGCGCGCACATCCTCCCCCCGTTGCCAAGGAAGACGAGGAGATTCCTGGCCAATCCCCCACGTGGGTATGTGATGCGGACATCGCCGGTGGACGCAGGTTCAGGGTCGCTTAAGAAGTGCGTTGCACTTAATATTATGACCATCAAGCATTTGTGCTAGTAAAATGGTAGTCAAGGGCGGCGCACACTCCTCTAGAACGTTTCGAGAATGGAGACTTAGGAATTGTCAGTTTCGGGAGTGTTAGCTGGACAAACCGAACATTAGCGAAACAGTGCAGGCGTAGCAAAGGTATTTATTAAAGGCGAAGCCGTTAAGCAAGTCCTTAGTGTATGTGTGATGATACCAGGAAACGTTGACGACGAACAAGTGCAAAAACAAGGTCAATCCCCCGAACGCGGGTATGCTCCTTAGCAGAAGGCAATAGCGTGATAGAAGTGCGGGCAAAAAAAGGAAGACGTTGGAGAGGGAGCGCAAGACCGTGGGCACATGCCAAAATCTTTGAGGACATCATCATCATCATCACCGCCGGTTGGCGCGAACGGCTGCGAATTGAACGCAACCTGGCGCTGCGAGGGCAAGCCCACCAAGTAAAGGTGACCGTGCCGTAGCGCCGGAACGTCGACAGCTCCTGCCTGGACAGCGGGGTCCGCGCCTTAGGGCCGGACACCCGTCTATATCCAGGCACCCGAGCCATGCGATCGTTCCCTTCTGTGGGGGCCACCACGTCGTCGGGCGGACCACCTGCTCCTCCCACATACCAAGGTACCCGTGCGGTGCGCCGGGAAGCCTCGGCTCGTACGCCCTCCTTGGATTCGGTGACGTCTTTGGTGTCCCGTCCCAGCCACGATGTAGGGTCGTCTATTTCTCCGGCCAATGAAGGCAGCGGCGATACGGCACCATTGCCTCACATCGGTCTACGACCCCTGCGACGACATCGCCATCGGCTCACATCACTTCTCGAAAGTCGACGCCTGATCACCGAAAGCTCTACCAAGAACAATTCTCTGGGAGAACGTTCTTATCCTTCTTATGGAGACTCTTGTTTAGCTGGTAAACTTTAATTACTCCAAGGACTAGCACGACTAGTACCGTAGTCATCAGTTTTTCTGTCTTTAGTTTTTCTGTCTCGCGTTGGTCTGCCGATAAATGTTGTTCTCCCGTTTGCTGGAACTTCGTGTTGCTTCTCTATCTTTGGCCGTCAAGTGTGCGTCGTCTCGTTGTTCACAACGCCCGAACGCTGACATCATCACAGTATGGTGTCCGAGTTAAAAAAACCCATAAAATGCCGAGCGCTCGGGTGTGCGTGGCAAGCGGCGATCGCCGAGCATCCCGCGCACGTTTGTCAAGCCAAGCATACCCACTTAGAGTGATTGGCCAAGATTGGCCAAAAGAACTCCAGCGCTGGCCGTAATACTGGCAACACTTGATCGGAACGAGAAAGACATGTCATAGCCTCCGCCCTCCAAGGTGATATCAAATAATTATCACTTTTAAAAAAATGAAGGAAGCTCACACATATAGCAACAACGATGGAGTATAGGTCGTTGCGGCAGCGAAGAAGAAGCAAATCGGCTGCAATCGTGGACTTAAACTGGTCGTAGTAAACTGGTCGTAACTGGTCGTAATAGTTGCGTCAGGCTTCGCTAGCTTTAAGTCTTACGCGTTAGTGTGGGCTTCCTTCATTCTTTTGCTACTATCGTAAGCTTACCTGCAATACTTTAATTTGACTTACAGTGAGCCGTGGCCCAGGTTTTAATTAAACCGTATTAAAAATATTATATTATCATTATAGCCCTTATAACATGACCTTGACACTTTATTTAAAAAACGGCAACCGAAAAATGTCGCGCGACACATTCATTTGTACTCTGACCCCGTTCGGGAGTAGCAATCGGGTTATACAAAAATGAGTCCGATAGCATCCCCCCGCTAGCGTTAATGCGGGGCGAAAACACTGGTATACTAACTATAGACAACAACATAAAATTTGATTCACATTCTATTTTTGCACCCATGCAAATAACCAAAATATGGCTTAAGCCCGGCATGATCCGTTGCAATGTTTTGAACCCGTACGTTACGTTAAACGCGTAATACTGCCAAAAGGTGCAGGGCTCGTGGTGCAAGCTACAGTGAATAAGCCTGTGGTCCCAGTATGAGCGATACTGGTAGCATATGGTGGATGACGAATGTCGATCATTGGATTTCGATTTAGTAGGACAGGGCATGAACGTGTATATTGGAGAAAAAGCACCAAAATTTGTTTCCCAAACCTTTAGGGCATAATGTCTAGAGGAGGCCGAAACGGCAATTCTTGCAGCAGCTCATAATTACACGGACGTGGACTGCTAGCAGAAAACATTGTTGTCAGCTCATAAGTTATCTTGAACGCACCGAGAGTTGGCTGCAAACTTGTTTGAAGGGGAAGCACATACAGGGTGATCAAAGTTAAGTCGACAGATTTTTTAAAATTTAGGCGCTTAGATGTATGTGAAGACGACCTCTACAGTGAGGCTATGCACCCATTGGGAGAGAGAATCAGGTGGGAAATATTGATCTCGGTGAATTAATCACTAGAATTGAATAATTAAATTTTCAGTGCCCGCAGTAAGCAGGCATGTTTGTATTGAAGAGCCAGACGCAATTGTGTTTCGACGCAGTTTCATTTGGGAGAAATATTCTAGCGCATCCGTACTCCGAGATATGGAACTGCGCAGTTTAATTGTCGTTCGCATGATTACGCATGCTAGACAGCGACGACCGGTGGAAAGCTCCTCCCTTTTGTTCTGTGTTTCTATATTGTTTCCACCAAGTGCAGATTGCGATAACTCCTGCCGAGACAGAAAGGGTGCCAGTTATCACTTTTGCCTGTGCCGCCACTCCATTGTCAAACAAAACAACTTACACAGCAGGCACGTAACAAATAGGAGGAGCTTTGCGCCACTCCTCACTGTCTAGCATGTGTAATCATGCGAACGGCAATTAAACTTCGCAGTTCTGTATCTCGGTGTAAGGATGCGCTGGAAGAATTTTGCAAAATAAAACTGTGTCTAATCCTGATTGTGTCCAATTTTTCATTACAAACAAGCCTGAATACTGCAGCCACTAAAAATTTAATTACATTTTCGTTAATTACGCAATGATATCCATAATTACTACCTTTTTCTTTGCCCCCCTTGGCGCATAAGTTCACTGTAGCAGTGGTCTTCGTGTACATCTGTGCGCTTAATTTTTAAAAAATCTGTCGACTTAGCTTTGATCACCCTGTATATTTTACACGAGGGGAAGAGAAAGAGCAAACGAATTCAGAGGTTGTAAAGGCCACCAAAAATTCGCAAAGTGTAGTTTTCTTGAACAAGTTGGCAGAGCACTGCGCAAAACAATCACAGGAGAAACAAAGGACGCCGATAGTAGCTGGTAGACAGGTCGACTGGCAACTCACTTCTTTATAGTGAAGCTTTTGCGCTTTTACACCAGACCTTTTCCAGCCAGAGGAATAAAGGCGCAGCATAGTAATACTTCAAGCTGCATAGAAAGCTAAAAATGGAGTGGAATGTGAAATGGTACCTGTAAGAAGGTAGACCTGCTTGGTGAAGCGTAATGCCGTGATAAATGGTTCCGTTATTTCTTTTAGCAATATAGAAGAAATGCAAACATCTTTTTAATTCCTCTAAACTGTCTGGAGCGCCTGGAAGTTTTGTTTAGTCGAGTGGTCCCCATGTCGCACTGCAGATGTGGTAGTACTGATATGATGCGTGCACTGACAGTCCCTGCAATGAATATGCAGATGTCCGTTAACACCTTGTTCACGTTGTGCCTGTGTTCTCTGTGTCCTTCTTTTGAACCCCGCTCAGACTTTCTGCAAAGCGGGCTGCCAACTGAGTATGCCGGATTAAGAGACCTGGTGCATAAACGATAGCCTTAGAAAGCGCAAAAAACGTCCAACAGACCTCTGGCCATCGATTGCAGCGACTGGGAGTGTATTCCACATGCCGCAAATGCCACTAGCTCCACGCTGGGATCAGTTAAACCCACGGGATTATTCCGGCCCACCACGCAGCTTCTTTCAATGGCCCAAGCATTACTACTGCTGCCTTAGTGTCCGCAAAAACCGTCATTTTGTTTGTTCACCATTTTTAACACCTGCTCCACCAAGCAGGTGTACCTCTGCAGTGTGGCTATTCACGCGTCACTCTGTTTTTAACTTTTGAACCCGCAAACATGTCTGTGTTGACTCGACAACGAAACTCGTTTGTCCGTCTGTGGATCATGATGTGTCGCACTTCGGATGAATAAGACAATTCCATACTAATACAACAAAAGTACCATGTTGTAACAAATCGCTTGGTAACCAACGAGAATTTACCAATCTGATATACGAACAAGTAAATCCCTGGCTTCCAAGCAAGCAGCTTACCCACTACACTAACCATTCGCTCTTACCAGCGATACTAATTTGGTTGGTTTCTATACAGGTTTCATAACAAGGTAATGCAGTGCACCGGTGGTGAATTGACTCGAATGTTTCGCGCCCAGCGCTGTCATGAAGGAGCTTTGGTTCGCAGTCATATCAATCTGGTGTCGCAAGTGATCCGTCTGATTGCTGCATGCTTGCGGCTGCGTTTAATTCAGTAGTACTCCTCGAACAACCGTTGGAACCAGTTCGCGCCGCAGGTAGGGTATATGGAGGAGACGAGCGAAGTTGCTCTCTGCGTACTTTACACCTCCAATTATGCTGCTGCTATTAACTTGCCGCCAGGACCGTCTCAACTGCTATGGAAACATAGCGCATCAAGTTGATTTTGATGGCTTATCGCGAAACAATGCAAGCTTAGCTTTCCATGTGGTGTTCTCTGCTAATTTCTGTTTTTGCCATAATCTTTCGTTCATATGTATCCTGCCACTGCGACCCAAAACTACTGGGTTCGGGAGTTATCCACAAGGGGGTTGAACTGCAAGAAGCGCATCACTCACTTCAACAACTAAGACACCTGCAATTGACTTCTACAGGTCGACAAGTCCTTACAGCATCAAGATACTGCCTGATAAACCCGAGGGGAGAAAAAAAACGCATTGTTCTAGCTCTGAAAAATTGCATCCAGGTGGCAGCAATCCCTCCTGATATGCACGTAAACTACCCCCTTGGACGCCGGGCTCCTCGTGCCCGAGCCCTGACTGTGCGATACGGGAACGACCTCACCACCCTATACACAAATGCTACGCCCTCTACTGGGCACGCCGGCCACATAGCCTGTGCAGTTACACATACCGGCCATTGCATCAACACCGTCTGTACTAGCACAACCTCAATCGATGTCGCTAAAGAAATAGCTGTTGCTCCGGCTGCCACTTCCAGCCCTGAACTAGACACTATTGTCATCGACTCTCAGACAGTCTGCTGAAAATACCAGATTGGCCGCATCTCTCTATCAGCCATAGTCGTCTTCAAAACAAAAAACTGCTCGACGAGCCCTGCCATGCGCATCACCCGGGCTCATGGACAAGCCCCCATCCCCTGCAATGAGGCGCCTCGCTCCGCGACTCGCCGATTTCATACCCCGAGCCATTGCCAACGGTGGCCCATTTCTGCCCCCCCCCCCCCAAGATCAGCCCCACCCACTGACTGGGTGCACAGAAATTCTCGCCCATTATAGGCAAACTCGCCGCAGCCGCTCACCACCACACTGGCGCCTCTCCCCAAACGAAGCAACAACTTGGCGACTGGTCGAAACGAATACGTACACCCTACCACACACCTCCACTTCAACTTCCCCGCCCAACAACCTTACCTTTGTGCTCGCTGTCTCATGCCTGGCACCCTATACTATATAGTAGGGGCGCGGCGACGCAGTCGAGACTTGCCTCCACTTCCCAATTCTCCCTTCGAACAATGGAGAGCTTCCCCCGCCCGCCCACATCCGCACGTCTCGCTCAACCTGGTGACCCGGACAAGACAGCCCTGACTAGGGATGCCTTCCACGGGGCGCGGCCCATACAACAGCCTCTGCTCGACAAATAAACCTGTTTCTCTCTCTCTATCTCTCTTCGTACGAGCGCACTTTTTCGTAGTGCCGTGTTTTCCTAGTTCTCTGACAGCGCGCTTGCTGTGGTGTGTTTTGCAATTGTTTGGTGTACTTCTTAGCATAAATAAACTTCAATAATACGACGTACTAGGTCTTAATAGAGCTTTTATTATTCATTTCTTTTAATAGTTTTTCATTACTTTTTCTTCAGAAAGCTGACTACCTTTCTTGAGGTCAACGTTGTAAAACGACAAAGCCCATCTTCACTGCTTCTGTCTTAGACAGTGCCCTGACGACTTTCTTGCATATCAAGACCGCAATGTTCTTTGGAATGCTCTCTTGAAAGTGGTTCTGGAATTTGAAGGCAAAAAAAAGGTTTACTTTAGAGAAGAGGGTATGTAAAAATGTGCAGGGCGTAGAAACACTTCAGATAATAAAAACTTAATGATAATAACAGGTTCAAGTTGGTCTTCGTTCAACTATAAACAGAAAAATGCAAATTTAATGGCGTTTGTTCAAACAACGAAATGTTTCCGCCTAATATAAATGCGTGAAAGCAGTAATGCAATATTTTCTTAATTTATTCACCTAGCATAGATCCCCCATCCCTTTCTCTCAAACCCACTCGTGAAAAGGTATTTAACTGAACCTCATTCTCCACAAAAATAAATGATGAGTTTCTTTACATCGCAATGCTCTAAATACTTTATACAATAATATGTATCCCCTAAAACTGCTACAGACAGCATAAATGCGATAAAACCTCCAGGAAAGCAGCCGTCAAGTCAAGCCCTGCTATCCAAACACATGCCTACGTTGAATTGTCCAAAATCTACTTTTGCCAGGGATGGCTCGAGCCTCGTTTAATAGGCGCCGGGCGACAAAATAACAAAAAAACTAGCCCATTCCGCATGAAGTATGGCTATTTGAAGCGACGCCCCTATCAAGATCTAGGCTCTCAGACTACAAAAAGACTCTCGAGGGCGCGCAAAATGTGATGTGTTAGCCACAATCTTCCAAGCATGGAGGATCCAATTCCACTGGGTTCCAGGGATGTGTGCTCTGGCAGCAAGCGGGGATCGCGAAGGCCCGTCAGTAGGCAAAGGTCTAAAATTGATTCCATCGTGGCCGGAAACTAAAGTTCGAAAGCGTAGGATTAAAGTCCTAACCAACCTTCTCTAAGATTCATTCTATTTTCAGAGCAAAAAGGCCACAGACTACGATAGGTGAGGCTTCAGGGCACGTGGTCATGGTTTTAACATGGTTATTTAGATAGCCTCTATCACAACTTAAAGTGGCGCACTACATAAATGTTTTGAAATCACACTGTAGACCTTTGAGGCTGACACAAGTTGTCATCGTCGAATTTGTGAGAAATATTTTGATCCTTGTGCTGAGCTCCGATTGCATAGCAGAAATGCTTGCTTTTTTCGGACAGTTGTTCATTTATACAGTTATTCTTCTGCAGGTGTGGTTGATGCTGTAACTTAACGAATCCATTGCATACAAACGTGACAACTTTCTTTGGTGGTGTCCCTCAAGCTGAGTCGGTGTAGTGAGCGATAAGCATTTGTTTCATTTGAAGAACAGATAAGCGAAATGAAGTCTTCGCACCACTGGACGGCTTCGGCATCGTAAGACAAACTTAAACGGTGTGCAGTAGGCTTGGCTGGACCATCTGTTTACTATCTGAAAGTTTCTCCTAATATATACTGCGGTAAAAGCACAGCTGAGTGACGGGCACCATTCACTTTCTGACAAATTTTCCGCTTATGATTGATACTTGCCGCCAGTTGTGATTTACCAGCTCAGCCTTCCATTTCGGCGTTAGATATTGCGAGAGCAATAGGAACTATGCCAAAAAGGCAATTAAGGGCTTTTCATCCTGAGAACGTAGAAAGAGAACGATTAAAATGCTGGTCACAACGGCATTGGTTTTTACAGACCTAGCTAAACACAAAATATTTATCGTGCCTTAAAATGCTCGCAATCGAGCGGTGTTAACCCCGCACTCCGCAGACTTTCACAAAGTCAAAAATATCCGTCATGTGCAACTTCTCACGCCACCAAAAAGCATAAGTGTCACCGCCTCGTTATAAATGGCTTACAAGCATTATATACCTTGTGGCTAATGTGAGCAGTCTCTTTTGCGGTGGCTCAATGGCTAGGGCGTTGCGCTGCTGAGCCCGAGGACACGGGTTCGATTCCCGACCGCGGCGGCCACTTTTCTGATGGAGGCGAAAAGCAAAAACGCCCCTGTGTACGAGATTTCGGCACACGTTAAAGATCCCCAGGTGGTCAAAATTAATCCGGAGCCCTCCACTACGGCGCGCCTCATCGCCTGCGTTGCGTCGGCGCGTTAAACCTTGCAATCAATCAATATTTTTGGACTAGCTAAAAAATGACCACCCTTTTTCTAATATTTTTTCAACGCGATACAGTTCTTATACTGACCATTGGGCGTGACATCACCCTCGATGACGCACCGGTTATTTGTTTCGGAAGCCTCGTATAAGTAAACAAATTCAGGCGATACTCTATCACTGCTTGGGGCTAGGCGTAGCGTTTGCTTTTTCTGCCGGTTAGTCAAACGAGTCATCTGCGCAGATGCTGCGCTAACTACTGTCAAACTCGGGTTTTGCAGCGCCCAGCTACACGTTGAAGAATCAGTTGCTTGGCAGCCACTTTCTAATGCAAGACGATTTAGAGACCGTGGAAATGGATGCCCATGTTGCTCAGCTGCTCTACATAAATTGCAGACTAGAATGTCATGCCCGTATCCTTTCCTTGTTTGCGTTACCCTGTGAGAAGGACCTTTTGCTCTTTCCTTCCTACTCTCCGCTGGCGGACGCCACACTAGTACGGTATGTTCTTTCGAGGTTGGAATCGTATTAGTTCCTACTTAACTTCTCCGCAGCGCGCTCACAAAATCTTGTTATCTAAGCAGGGGAGCCTGCCGAAGCTACCTGATTGACCGACTGTCCGGTCCAATGGGAATGGCTCTATTTCTGTCCCTGAAACCGCACCAAAGCTTGTGTGCGTACGTCCTACAGTGCAATTTCAACTTCGATGCGTTCTGACGTATTCTAATGCGGCGTTTCACTGCCAATCTTTGTTGCTTCAAAATTGTAATTGCCAATCTTTTGCCAACCAATAGGAAAATTGCCAATCTTTGTTGCTTCTTTGTTGCTTCATAATTATAGGTAAAACATTGGCTAGCTAGTTCTCGTCATGAACTTCTAATAAAGTCGAACCTTCTCTTCTAATTTCAATTACGCTTCTCATGATCCAGAAAGAAATATTCCAAGCATAAGCCATTAGAAGCATCGCCTAAGCCAATTCATACAATCCTCGCAACGTACACGAAGCTCGAGTATATAAGAAAGTGGCTGCTATTCGCTCTGACGGATGAGAAACCAGCAAAAAGGACGCCAAACACAAGGAGAGGTTTTCCATCCGTCAATCTGTACCAACTGGCCCAGCAAGCTGCGCTTCTTCTATACGTTCTGCTCTAGTAAAAGGGGCGCTACGAATTTGACATGGTACGAACGGAGTGTGCATTAACACTTTTGCCTGACTGAACATTACTGCATCAGCGAAGACCTATCGGGAGCAGCGTGCGCAGCAGGGTCACCGACCTTCGAACTTTGAGGACAACGGAACATTGGCTCCTTTTTCATAATACGTCGACGCCAATTGCTGTTCTGGAAACGTCTCGTTCTGTGTCTCCTGGAGAGTGGCAAAGCCGGTGGCGTGTGACACTTTCCGTATGTCGATACACTGCTAATATAACCACATTAAGACAATGCGGATAAGACCCAAACAAATAAAACCCTGGCAGCTGAACGACGCTGTTGGCGTTGCAAGCGTGTTAGAAACGCGATGATATCGCTGTCCAAACGCAGTGCGACGCGATTTTGTTCACTCAGCATGCACTCGGTTCCGATTTCTTCATTAGTTTAGGCCTGAGCGTGTGGTGCACTCATTCCACGGGAAAGCGAGAGCCAAGCGTCTCCTTCTTGTGGAAGCAATAAAACGCCCCGTGACCGCCGCCAACATTCGTTTTCCGAAAATCGGGCTGGCGCCAAGATAGCTAATCCCCGTCCAAACTTCACCCTTGCGCACCATTATTTGCAGCACATACATTTGACTTTAAATAATGACGCGAACAAATTGATAAATTTGGAGTATCGCTTACTCAAAAGGTAGACTGCCCATTAAAGAGGCAAGATAAGACGAAACAGTCGTGTCAGGAGAAGATGGCGAAATATAATGTAGAAAAATCGTAAGTGCTCCAGATCGCCCGGCGCAAAGAGCGACCAATAGGAAAAACTAAATTGAGATCCCTGCCCGAAGAGTAAAATAACATAGTGAAAAGCAAGCAAAACAAAAAATAATCAGTCACAGAAAAGAACGCGCGGCTGCTAACGAGCAAGTGAAAGTTCCCCAATAAAACAAATAAATGTGCAGAACCTTTATCCAAGTGTCCGAGAACCATTGATCATATCCATAGCATGATGCACAGGAATGGTTTTCCGCTTTCGATAACATCATTAAAAGCAGCCCGCTACGATCTCAAACGCCGCTCATACCCACAGCCACCATAACCTCCTTGCGTTTGCTTGTTAGGGCGCAGCCCTTTGGCGGCCGTCTCTGGGCTGAGCCGCGTCGTCGTCGTTGTTACCGAGAGAATGGTGGCAAGACCGACGAATGAAAGAAAAAGCGAATGATGAAAGAAAGCAAAGGAAAATAGTGTCGTGAAATTGGGAAGGGAGGGCAGTTCGCCGTGGCGGAGGGAGCCAGGGCTCTCCGAAAGTGTGCGGTGAGGGAAGGTTGGGGCAGTATGGTGTGTCCGCTCTAGGCGCTGGACGGCGCGACGTTTGGCGAAAAAGTAAAGGGGGCATGCACGCGACTATGATGTGCGTTCGCTTTTTAAGACGCAGTTCGCGGTCCCTTTTTGAGACGCTCTTCCCGCCGCCGCCGAAGAGGCTCACCATAGCTGCCATCGAAAGAACCAACGAATGAGTGCTGCCTCAGCGAACTGCTGCTGCGCCCAAATATCACATTAGGGAGTGTCGTAATCCCCAGCCAATTTTTTTCCTGCGATTCTCATGGCGTCTTTGATGTGGACTAGATTTTACAAAGAACATTGCTATCGAAAACGCCGGAGTGGGACTATAGTATGCCTTCGGGAACGGAAAAGACAAACGAATAAAAGCATTTCTTGACCTCACGTTTATAGCCTAATAAATGAGCTTGTGACATGAAGGCAAAGTTATTGCGTATGCTTTCAGAGAAACGTTTCAGCTCTTACGAGGTGTGCTACGCTCTCTATTATTTGCGTGCTTCCTCTAGGCTCGAGTTGCTTTTGACCTTTTGGATAGCAACTCACACCAAACAGGCATTCATCATTATGCACAGGCGGAAAGTTTTCATTTTCACGTGGGGGGAGGCGGGGGTGCGGGCTGGGCCTTCCTGACCTGAATATATATCGCTTTACACTCTTCGCTGGCAGCCCATGATCATGCAAGGTTATGATAATGAAGATGCTAAAGTGTGCCCATCCTCACCATCGTCATATATATATTAGCATGTCGAGATGTCGGCGCACTATAACGATCCCCAGGTCCCCAAAATTATTCCCGAGCCCATTACTCCGGCGTGCCTCCAGCGTTCATATAGCTAAGCGTTCATCTCGTCATCCACTTGATTTTCAGTGGCTAACCATTCGAAAGGGTAACGTCTGAGACACTTAAAATTGGTTTGTCCATTCATTTAGTTTCACTTGGTAGGACTAAATACGGCAATAGCTTCGGTAAGCAAGTAGGTTTACGGAAAGGAAGTCGCCTTCAGTTTATGGCAGCCAAGTTTCGAAAAAATGTGGCTGGTCCTTCTTTCATAGGAATTGGTAAAACACGAAAGTGAAATGTGCCTTCACAGGAGCATTTGAATGTTTATTGTGAATCTATGTGAACTTGCACATCGGCATTTATAATTTATCGGTATGGCACTGTTAGACGCATCAACAGTGGAGACTTGATTACACGCTCCGGTTTATTACGTAAATCTGATTGAAAGCCCAGGCGCTCGCAAACCGTACGAACGAAAGTGAACGTTTGTCAGCAAATTGTTAGGTGAAGTCACAGTACACTACAGCGAAAGGAGCGTGATTAGCGGGTCTGCAGCAGTCTTGTGGGTGCGCTTGGCGCGACGTCCTGCTGTCGGGTCGCTTAGGCAAACTTGCGACCACATTGGTCCCGCTCCGTGGCGTGTACGCCAGACGCTTGCTTTGCGACGAGCTCAGCTTGTGGAACGCAGCGGCGGCGTTCCACAAGCTGAGCGGCGTTCAACATAGGAGGCGGACGGATAAACACAGCCGCTTCCGCTACTAAACGCTGCCCTATCGAGGCGCCAACTATCCACGCTCATTAGTGCCATGAAGCACTACTTCGCTTCATCTCTCCTAGACGGCAGCACCATCCGTATGGACAAGTTAGAGGGAGAGACATAAGGCACGCTCGCACAGGTATCTGGGCCTGACTTCATGGCTCAGTCATGGCGCTAGGGTTACATGCCATTTGGAGGTCCAGAATAGCTGTGCGATAGGCGGACCCGAATGCGTTCACCGTAAGCAGGTATTTTGCGCAAAATGTCCGGCTGTTGTATGACGTGTACAAGTTACAGGACCCCGAACTTGAATGGCTTCCTGTTTTGGAAGAGCAGTGTACATTTTATGTTTATTTTAAGTCCTTCCGTCAGCCAAATTTTGGCAGGCGGTTTTTAATTTATCCGTGACTTGTATTGTGTGTGTGCAAAAGGTAATATAAAAAAAGACTTCATGGCTTAGGCGGTAGAGCGTTCAACACCTCTTGTTGCGGCCAGAGGGATCGTGGGTTCGAAACCGAGCGCCGCTGCACCAATGGAACTTTTTATGGTGATGTCATTTCCGTGATGGATATAAAGTCGGTGAGGTTTGTGGGCCCGGCATAAAACACTTCGGTGTTAAAAACCTTTTGTTCCATTTTCCTAGTAACCCGTTCTCAACCAGCATTCAGAAGCAACGAATGTAGTAGCGAAGAGTGTTGGGAGATTCTCTTCCGGAGAAATCAATTGACAGGGGACGCGCCAACATTAGATCATTAAGGGGTCATGTTTGCTGGAGGCTACCTCCAGCACAACTTAGACCGTGAAACAGAATGCAAGCAATTCAAGTGAAGTGCAGGAGAACAAGAAATGCGAAATTCAGCAAGGCTCGGTTGCTCGGTAGGTGGGCCCCTAATGATGGCATTCGCCATAGTCGGTTGGGAGCACATTTCTTTTAATCCTGTCACGCGTGGCTTCCTTCTGCCAAACAAAACTTCACGTAAGTCGGAGTTGCCCGTCGCCTTCGTGTTCAGGCCGGATATCTCCGTTTCGGGTGAGCAAGCGGAAAAGTCTAGCGCTTGATGTCAGGCCTAGTGCACACAGCAGCGTTTCGTTATCGCTTCTTGCTGAATATATAGCCGGGGAAGCGTTCCTTTCTAAAAGCATTTGGGTCAAAGAACAAATGGTGACGCCGATAGTGGGTTAGTTTTTTTTTATATTCCCCTGCTTTGCCGCATAAAACCCGCTTGCGAAAAATGAGCTCCTGTGCAATACTTCCGCTGCTGAGGGGGCACTATTTTAATTAAGTACTCTGGTTAGTGCGTTTCTCGCTACCGAAGCGTAGCCAAAGCACATGCGACTTGCTTAAATTACGCGTCGACTTCGAGACGATAAATAGACGCAGATTTTGGTGACATTGCCATACTCTCGTTATAGTTAATGAGCGTTCGGTGAAGTCATGTCGTACAGTCTGTAGAACACGTACAAGATGCTGCAATTTGAGTAAAATTATTAAATAAACTTTTTTTAGTCCTTCCAAAAAAGCTCGTTCTCTATCATGTCGTGTCGTACTGTCATGTCGTACAGTCTGTCATGTCGTACAGTCTGTAGAACACGTACAAGATGCTGCAATTTGAGCAAAATTATTAAATAAACTTTTTTAGTCCTTCCAAAAAAGTTCGTTCTCTATGAACAATTTTTATTTCCTATTTTAAATCCGTGTGTTCGAGCTAGGTCTGAACGAATTGAGATGAACTGTGAAACAATAAACTGGCCGTTCATCTGGCCACTGCGTTGCGAATGTCGTTTCATGACGATAGTGCGTATACCACATAAATATATTTAATTTTTACACGTTCCACTGTTCCGCACTAAGGCGTTTCTCTTCATTAATAGATAGATTGATTGATTGACTAATTGCTAATGGTATCCCTTTTGTAACGCGGTAATGACGTGACATTTTTCCACGTGCGTTCCCCGCGCCATATACTGAAATCTTTCGTTACTGCTGACGTTTTTCGAATGCTGTGAGCCGGGCTAGTGTAGCCTGCAATGGCGGCCACGGTGGGTGATGCCGTATTTCATTTCTATCGTACCAGTCAACAATCTGTGTGGATATTAATAAAAGAACAGTGCGAATGTGACCTATGTATTAATTTTGTGCCTCAAATCTACGTAATGTTGTGTTTTCATTTAACTATGTTGACAAGTATGAACACTGCCACCAGATGTAGATGCTTACGAATGGTTGCGGATATACAAACGTTTCGTCCAACCTTTTCAACTTTGGCCGGGCGGCTACTAGAAAGATAGGCACACAGACAGAACAAATTGCCCCGTTCAACACGCCCAAGAAAGATTATCGTCTATAAAAACGCAGTAAAGAGATTATACTGCAGGCATTGAACTCACATGACCGGCGCTCGGCCTGTGTGCCCTCTGCGTTTATTTCCTTTTTGCGCTGTTTTAAATGTTTCGCAGTTCAACAAACCAACTGGTACAAAATATAGCATTGACAATTGAGCTTGTCCCTGCTAAAAGAACTTTTTGCAATGCTGCTGCAGTAAACCCAAAATGTAACAGCAAATAGTTTCTGTGTTGCTATGCTGAATCTTTCTGAAAGTTTACACAGTCTGATCGAAATTCTTTACAATTGGTTAATCTGCATTCTTCCACGTGACTGCCTCCTATTCAGAGTAATTCCGGTTTGTAACAATGGTGGGCATCTTCTACTTATTAGCTGCCCAAAATTTTGTTATCCCGGTCAAATTGTATGCCCATGCAACGGCTTTGGTATCTGGCCATATTCGAAAACATTTAGCTAATTCAACACACTGATTTAAAAAAATACCAGCCATACAAAATATGTTCCCGTTCTGGGAACAGATTGGGCTTACAGAAAAGACTGGGACATTGTTGCCGAAACAGTAGTACATATTCCCGATTGAGATATCAGAAAAAAATTTATAACGGAACACTATGCTGCAACACATATTGTAGGAAGGCGAGTTGGTATATAACTGAGCTACAAACAGCGCCGGAACAGGACGATGAGCGTATCACACAAACACGGCGCTGACCAACAACTCATGTTTATTGTCGCGAATAGGCAATAAATATGAAAAGACCGAAAACACGCGACAGAAGAATCAAGAAAAGACGAATACAAAAAATACAAAAAAATAACCTACAACAAAATCTTATGTGGTACGGTATTCTGCACTACTGTTATATCTGCAGCAACCAGCATATTTTATATCACAGCGTCCTCACAATCTCTCCTAGCTACCAAGATATTCAATTTCTTTCCCTGTAAGGGCGACGGAGGGTGTGCTGATGCAATTCTGCTGACGGGTGTAAATTTGCCACGCTTCTCTGATATCCCGCCGCAGCCTGTCCTGATATCTGGCCACCACGTGGCACTGCTCAAACGAAGGCGGGAAACTTGCGCAATTCTCAACGTGCTGCCTGTTGCGTTTCATACACCGCACGCGTGTTCCTGAAGGCGATCATTGAGGCAGCGACCCGTTTGGCCCGCGTACGACCTTTTACATGACAATGCTTTCTTACAGATAACCTCTTTCCGGCACTGAACGAAGGGCATCGCATGTTTCTTCGTGCACCTGTTCGCCGCTGGGCATTCGCTGTTTACTCTTCGAGAGTGTTTGTGTGATCCTCCTATCGCCGTGTGTGTGTGATCGTCCTATCGTCCTGTCCCTGCGCTGCATGTAACTCAGTATGATGCGTCTGCTCAATATGTGGTAGGCACCGCCAAACCTGCTGTCATTTTTTCCCGCTAGAACCATTTTTACCTGCAAGCAAGGTGAGGGCTCTTGCTAAAATTTCTGTTCACCCAACCTAAATTATACTAATTTGCTTGTGCGAAATGGTTCAATTCACTTACCCTATTCCTAGTGCAGTGAAAAAAATCTGCGAGAAAAAAGTCTACCCACTTTAAGTAACAGTGCCAAACATTTGTCACCTGGAACATCCTGACAATTATGCGAAAAGCTCCAATAAGTTCTGGCTGAACAAGGAGGGATAGCTGCTTCTGCTTTTCCCATAACCAGCTTCATTAATACTGATCTCACTAACGTGAAAGCATCTCCACCTGATTTAGCGGTATGTAAATTCACCCGTGTGGTTTATGTTGATTACGCCTGCGTTGAAATTACCATCGCTTTAGAGGAACGAAGATATGCGGCGAGAGGGATAAATAAAACAAGCAATGTCTCCCATCCCCCCGGTTCAATAATGGCAGGGCTGTTTGCGAAATGCGTGTTCACGGAATGACGCTTTAAGTGCTTACTACTAAGAAAACTGCACATATATTGCACATATATTGCACATATATTGACTGGCCCGTAGAAATGGCTATTTGGCTGCGTTAGGAGAGACATTTATAAAAGTAGAGGCGAACGGCTTAAAAGGTGTTGGCTAAATGACAGCACGACATCTGAAGCAATTACTCGCAGAAATAAAGTGGAAAAAATTAAAGTAGCCATGGAATTTCACCGGCGAAATTGCGGGAGAGGGAAGTAGAAACCGATAATGAAGAGGTTCCTCTGCGTAGAAAAGGACTGTTCATACGTAGCGCCGAAATGTGAGGGAGGCGTCGTTAGGCTGATCACCTGCGCACTAATTGAACTCATGCCTCCAAACAAAAAGAATCACACATTCGCACCGAACAAATTAGCCGGCAACCATGGTTTCGCATTGTCAAAGGGAGAACGTTCGGTAACCGTGCCGGCGGGGGCCGAACACTATGTTCGTGATAAGAAAATGTTACAATTAAAAGACCCAGGACCACGTTACTGGGTTACCTAAAGCTCAAGGACAGATATTTGCCGCGACCAGGGTTGGGTATGAAATTTTTATGCGTAGGATTCTTTGCCGAGTACCACAACGTCCGGCACCATGTAACGCCCTGCGTTTCCACTAAAATGCAGAGTTGGCGGAGTTCTACCTTTACTCATAATCATTCGCAGTGTCCATGCCAAGAGATTGAGAGAGAGAGAAGTCGATTTGTTAAAAAATCCCGGGCCATCTCCACTAACGTGAAACCTGGGGAGGAGCGAAGCATGCACTTCATAAAAGTATTCTTGGCTGCATTGGCGTTTTTGCCTAAGTAGATGAAGCCGTTGGGGGGTAGAGCTACGCAGCTTTGCTGTTACAGTCTCGTGTCTTTGAAGCATGAAGCGTTGTAGCGCGAGGAGTTGGAAAACGAGCGTACGGGTGTGTTTTTTAGAGTGCGTTACTGTCTATCGCGACGTGTTGGAAGACGAGTGTACCGCTGTTTTAGAACCGCGACTACATGAAACGACGACGACAGGAGACGCCCACAGCCCGAGCTCCCGAAGTATTCGTCCCAAAAAGCAGAGACTTTCGCCGGCGATTACAAATGCCTATAGGGGCCTCGGTTGGCAGTTGGGGACGTAGGAAAAAGAGCTTAGTATGGATCTGGGCAGGACAAAAAAAAACTGGTGCGGGCTTGGCGTACGATGGCGGAATACGTTTGTAAGCGAAGCTTTCAGCCTCTCAGTGATGTCGTTTGTATTCCACATAAAAGGCACTGCATGAAAAGCCAGCTTTCTCTGAAGGTGATGATGGTGGTGGTTGAAGTGAAGAAAAATAAAACCCTTCCCGTGGTCGCACTCGAACCTAGGTTCCTTCGCGTTATGAACCCCTGGGTTACTAACATTTGCAGGTCCATTTACGCGAGCAACCCGTGAGTTCCGCGCGTCAATGGACGGGCCAACATAGGGAGAAAATGCGCCCCTCCGTCTAATAACGACGATGATTGAAAGCAAGGGAAAGCCAGGCAATCAACGTAAAAGTAATGCACTAGCGAGCAAAATCGCAGTGCAGTAAATCACCCTGATACAAACTAGGTGTTTGCATAAAGAGCGCTAAGTCCTAAGTCTTACCTCAAGCAAAACGCAAAAAACATTACACAATTATATAACTTGCTTCTGGGTTTAATTGTGTGGTGTTGGACTTGATTTTTGACTTCGTGTTCTCCAATGGTATCGCTACGACGGAGGGGTAGTTGATTTTTTTAGTTTGCGTGACGGAATTCGTAATTTTGAAATGACCCGATGTTTTCGCAATAGGGGAACAAACCTTTTCAGAGCCTGGAGCTGCTTCACGAGGCAAATTATTGATCCGAGGCAAGCCTCTGAATGAATTATTGTTTGGCAGCGATAACTTACTTATGGGAAAACTTTTTTAGTTGGGGCTTTTGTGTCCGCCTGTTCCCGTCCCAAAACCATCTAAAGTGAAGCTGCAGCACATCGTCCAAGCCGCCAACAGTGTAGAATGCCTGTTTCCCCGTGCGGCTGGCACAGGATGAACGGGATCTACCGCCACATAATGACAAGAGAAGCGGAAGATGTAAAGAAAACATATTCACAGTTCATCTACGCCTCGGTGTGACCCTTTGCTTGCACAAAATTTCCGTTCTTTTTTAGCTTGATTCATCTAGAAATAAGAGAACTCTTCGGCGCAGCTACAAACTGAATAAAATACCAATAAAACTACAGTTAAATCAAGACTATTTTTGAAGTGCCGCCAACTATTTTGCAGTTCCAGCAAGCCGTGTGCAGTTTTTTCGGCCAGTTTATCATAGTAAAGAAGCTTCCGATCGGGTGTTTTGTTTCTTTAATTTTTGCTTTCCCTTTTTTTGTATGCATTTATATGTTTCGCGGAACTTTTGTTTGCGGTTATTTCTTTTATTTTTGGTACCCGTAACTCTTGTTTACACAGCAAATACCTTTGTTCCGTCATTCTAAACAGCTCATTTTTTTAGAGGAACGGGGTACAACACTGTTTAGGCGTGGTCAAAATTAATTATCTGGAGAGGCTGTATGGGCGGGATTAAAAAAGAGAGTGTAGTTTCGAGAATATGTACGTAAATACAAAAACAACAGAGCAGACAAATATCGCGTGAAATATACAAAAACATTGGAGCCGCTCTTTCACTCAGTGTGATAATTAGGCCCCTCAAATTGAGCATGCATTGTATTGGTGCAGTTACGTTCACTGTATTTGAAATATTTGTAAACGTAACATAAACGAAGGAGAAACAGTGCGCAGGAATCCGTGCGAGCCCATGATAATTTCAATATTGCTGAAAACCACTGCACTTACGGTTACAATAAAGAAAGATCTTTCACAAAGTCTCACCAGTTGCCCTTTGTGCCTTTATTGAAAGACGGGGTTGAAACGGCTCCCGATACGGTGGTTATAGGCTGTTATACAGCATTTTATGGTTTTTAACTGATGAAAAAGCCTACATAAGGCACACGACGAATACACGAGCTGATAACGACGATAAATAGTGAACAATCCAAGTGATCCATTCCCATTTCAAAAAACGCCCCGAAGGCACTCACTAAACCATGCCGACCTAAAGAGCTATTATCCAGATGACACTGCGTCTTACGGCGTTACATTAAAAAACTCAGCGCATACAAATAATAAAACAAGTTGGCTCTACATAAGCAAATTACTGTAACCTTTACTGGTTGTTCTGACTCAATTTAGAATACCGAATTTCTTCTGGACTCAGGCTTGTAAATTACTCATTGCTGATTATTGTTTTCTGCTCCTTTGTTTTTGGCCCACTGGTTTACAAAATACGAAAGGTGGAAGACACGCGTAAATACGGCCGAGCAGGCACAATATTACTTAGTGCGCCGGGTACTCCTACGCGCCACGGCAGAACATTCACAGGAAATGAGCTGCTGGGACGATAGGGTGGGGTGAATGCGTACCAATGAATTGCGTGTTAATAGAAAGTCTGAATACCAAAAAAAGTCCGGAGGTCAGGACTGTGACTCAATTTCCGGTCGAACACTGAACGCGACTACGAGTAGAAGGGGATGGAACATTACCTAAGCAGGAAATTGGTGTGTTACAACATAGAATTGAACACAAGCGTCGCAAATTTCGCGCTTGAACTCAGTACTTGAAATCATTAATTTCTCTCTGGCGGCACAATAGAAGACTTCGAATACCAGCTGCATCGTTAGCCTGTTATACGTGCGGTGTTCGTGACTAGCGTTTTGGGGCAACTGGTATTTTTCCCGAAACAGATTCGATATTTCAATCAAGATTGAAGAAAAAAGAGCATTATGCCTCTTCCCATCCAAATTAACGCATGGGGCATCTCTTCACAAAACATGACTATCTTTATCTCGCAGAAAAGAAATTGAAGTTGGCGCTCTTCTTGTCACATCAAAAAATATATCTAAAAGAAATCGCATCATGTATGTTTCGTAGCAGTTTATCTGCACCTCTACGTTTCCTGCAGTACAGTTCCCATTTTGTTGGTTTTTAAGACACAGAAAATATCTACTTCCTGGTCGAGCAAACTAAAAAAAACTAACATGACCACGAAGAGAACACCGTGTAGAAGACAGGGTATAGTTACTATTTCTGAGTTCTATAATAGGATATAAACTTGTGGCCTTTCATGTTTTTCGTCTAAGATTTTAGCGCTATTAAAACGTCGAAATTGTTATATTTGCTGTAATCCAGATTCTCATTGACTGATTCAATTCTGCATCTTCCAGTTATCTTGCGTTCAAACGATTTTGTGGAAGCTGCTAACAGGGCTAAAGCGGTGGGATTGTAGTTCTTTGTTAGATCACTGTTGGCAATTCGCAATCATAAAAATTAGTGCACCTTCCCCAACTCTAGCGCGAAAAACACCTGATTAAGCCTGCGGATTTGCACTGTAGGACGAAAGGTTGCCACATAGATTTCTGCGCATTTATCTCTGTGATACGCTAGTTATTAATTTCGGTAGATTTCCGCCACCAGGTTATTTGAATATATCTTCGTGCCGTCTGATATCTTGTCGTTTGTTAGTCGGCTGGTAAACGTCCTGAGGTTTGTGCGAGTCGCAAGTCTTTATCATGGGCCTATTGCGCTTTTTAACGCTGGCTGTTGTTTTCTCTTAACAATGGGCGAGGCTAAATCTACATCAGGGTATTTCTTAGTTCGAAAACTCAATGCTACCCCTAGGTGTTGCATCTGTTCTCGTCCTTTCTGTTGTACTAGATTACACTAAAAAGGACACATTCCGAGATCAAAGGCACACCATGCCTACCAAGTCCCCAATGGTGGAGAACGATGCTACAAAGGATGCCTCTCGGTATCTCTACAAAACCAGTACATATTACCACAGAAAACAGGATACATAAGGACGATCGATGTACGTACAATGCCAATTTTTACTAGGAACATGTAACCACTATAACATTCAACAAAAGCTAATTAAAAAAAAAAGAGACCACAACACACTGTCCTGTCATCCTACCACCCGCCGCACGACCACTGGCAACAAACATGGGTGGAATAGTGGGGGGTCGTTCATAAGCGCGGGGAGCTTGTGTGGACCGACTTCTGTGGTTGTGGATCGAGCAATAATACTTGGGCCGGCGTTTTCCGGGCGTCGTCTTAACCGTTTGCTTAATCTTTTGTGAGAGGTGAACCAGTCTTTATTCCCAGTAGTGCTTCTAGAACGGCGATATTCAATGCCAATATACCCCCAAATATTTCCTCTTTGGATCACAGCTGAGAAATTGGCTGCCAATATACAGCTTCGAAACCTGTTGAACTGTTTTATTCCGAGATGCAAAATCGCTGTATTTTGCCGTTGTTCTTAGTATTCGTTGTGACTTGCTACAATTTACTCTAGTCGTACCTACAGTAGAAATGTCTCAAGGGTTTGTTCGTGACGGGTGGGTACCCTTTATTACTAGTACCCCTGGAATCGATAGATATACCCACTTGCGTACGCTACGATTTCATATCCGGAAGCTAGGCTCCTTTTACGGCGGAGCTGGTAAGGCCGCCACATGGTAGGCCCGGAAGTGCAGCTATGCGATATATTTTATTGCACTTATGTTCTACTTTCCAGCTTCCCATACTCGTCATCATATTTCTCGATCCTAAGTCCAAATCTGGGGCAATACTTACTCCGCCATTCCTCAAAAAAACCTGCCCACATAACCACGTCTTGTATTTCGCCACCGCAACATGCCTGCTCTTCTGAACAACATATCTTGAGTTTGGCCTATCGGCTTCCTAAACCGCAGTTGCACGTTTTCTACTGATTGTTCTGCTGCCAGCACTGTGGTACTCTACCACCCCTCTTCCCGACATCCCTGCTGCGGTCTTGAGACATTCACAGAACGCCTCCTATAACTGCAAGATAGGGTGCTGCGAAAATTTGGCCCTTGACCATATACTGTCCTGCCAAGAAGTAAAAGTTGACCTATGCAACAGACCCATTAATATGACCTTGCCCTGATGCTGGAAAACAGTGTACAGCTGACACAAGGCGGGTAAAGATCTAAAGTCGGGGCTCCAAGGGGCGCTCACACCTTCGAGGCCCAAATAAAAACGACATTTCTACCTTGCAATCCGCCTCCTTCTTCTGAATTCTACGACGGGCTTGTAGGCATGCAGGTCGCAAAACATTTCGCGCAATGGTAGCCGCATAATAGTGTAAACCATCATTTTATTGCCTTACTATAAATAATTGATATATCGGACGAAAAACTCCCTAGTGGGATTCCTGAATTATGTCGCTCCAAGAGGCTGGTGACAACAAAACACACCTAATACGCAACGAGGCTTTCCATTCTAAGTATTCTTTCTAGGATTCCAGGCACAAACAACGCCTTAGGCTGCAGTGAATTCGCAAGCCCTAGTTTTGATTTGTGGAACAAATATGCCGGTATTGAGTACACTGTCATGTTTCACACCTGCTGCTGTTGACAGAGACAATTATGATTCCTTAGGCCGCATACGCCGCCCTTTAGAAGTTTGCACAAGTGTCAGGTGGAAGACTGCATGTCACCAGAAAATCGCTCCTCTGAATCTGCACCTGATAAGGAACTGCCCGAGGTTCCCGGAACTTTGCGCTAAGCACACTCCAGAATGGGGCTTCACCTTCGAAGTCTGGATCAGACCTAAAGGGCCCTTAAGAGACACCACGAAGTATTTATAGCAATTCATCACGGAGGCCACCGTGCATGAAAAGCAAATATTACCCCTTCCTTCTTTTTCTTTTCCAGGCCTCGAACCATCTATTGACTACTGCAATGCAAATCAGCGCGTTTATTTAATGCATGGCAATGCCCTGGCTCTTGGCGGCGCAGTTCAGTGATGTGCAATCGTCATCTTATTATCGTCGTCGTTAATTTACGCTCTCTTCATTTTTCAGTAATTATGATTAGAAGCTTTGCAAATCACCCTTCTGAGCAGTACGTATACGCTAATAATTTAACGGCAACGTGTTTGTAATTGTCCTAATTGTCGCGTTTTTCCCTAAGTCAAAAAACACTGCCCATTATTTAGGTTTATCACTTTTCAGCTGTAGCCATCGGTGTGTGGTGGGCTTGGGGTACCGTGCTTGCCTCGTATACCCAGGACTCTGGTTCAACTCGCACCCACCTAAACAATTTTTTCCTTTTTTTCTCTTTGCTACCTAGCGATAGATTCTTCACCAGCGACAGATGGCGTTGTTCCCAGAATTCGGTGGCTAGCGTTTCGTCCTCACAGAAGCCGGCCCGATTTTCTTGCGTACGTGGGCCATTTCATGTCATCTGTAAGTTATTTTGTGCGCCATGGACGCTGGATGTTTTAGCAATCTATATATTTATTGCATTCACATTATTATTCTTTAGTGGTTTTAAACATCATTTGTTGGCATGTGCTTAATATTATTGCAATATTGCAGCACCGGGAAGAGTGTCCCACAAATAATGCTGTTTGGAGATAAACTTCCGAGCAAGCTTTCGCTTACCGCCCTTTCCGGGTATTGTGTCCTTAAACTAACATTTTCATGAAATAAATGCAGTGTAAAAAAAACTTTGGCTTCGAACAAAAAAGCCCTAACGAGAACCGAAAACTTCACGAAAGAAGACACCTCCTGTTTGTTGAATCACACCCGCGTTGTTTTATAGCACGCAGCTGTGACTGACAGCCACGTAAAGGTCCCCTTTATTCGAGTCACTTTATCGGCACGCATGCGTAAAGTTTAGAGCTCCATTTACTTCCACATCAGTACACATAATACGTTTGGTGCTAGAGTAATATAAGCAATTAAATATATTTTGCGGGTGGCTCTTTACGAGCCAAGTGTCAAAACAAGGAACTCGTTTCTCGATCCTGGTGGTTGACGCACACACTGGGGGTAATGTGGTGAGACAGAAGACAAACCCTGGCAGCACTGTCGTAAAGTTTACAGCCTTTATCATAAGAAAAAAAAGTTAAGCCGCAACTTGAGTGTGAAGGAGCTAGCGCTACGCCAGTCACCTGGAAGACAAAAAAAATGGTGGCATGATAGAAATTTGTGCTTCTAATCTTCATATACGAAAAAACAGAATGAAGGGGCGTTGGAAGATACGTTCACGCTGGTGGTAAGAGAAGGGAAAAGAAATGCGTTTAGGTTTTTCTCTAGTGGTCGTTTTCTGTTTAGATAGCAATATGTCTAGCTTACCTAACTTTTTTAAGGGTTTCAGCATCACGACGTTTTATTGCGCCTACCTGTTTCACACGGGTGATGCATACTATGCATGAATCAACAACCAAAGTAAAGTAAACACAATTTTGTTATGAATACGCTATCATTTAAAATCTTATATAATTATAAAATATCAATTATATAACATATATTTAAATTAAAAAATTATATATTTCTAAATTTGTAAATTTCGCCCGCCTCCCTGTAAATAAAATAGGTTATTGATTTGCAAACAATGTTTTTTTCACTGCTCGAAAGATTGAAACTTGCATTACAGCGTAAGCAAACATTTTTGTCTATATTTATTCCCAAACACCTGCCTTATATTGTAAGTTTGCAGCAGAATTACGTACCAATTTTTTTTTAAAGAAACATTTGTAGTCATCCAGAAATGTGAAACGCTGCCTCACTTGTTATACAAAACATGTTTACGAAACAGAATTCGCGCTGTATATGCGCAGAATCTGCCCCTTTGAATGTCATTCGCAAATGAAATAGAGTGGAAACTCTAGGTGACGGGCAAGCATCCGTATTAGCTATTTCTGCACTCTTCGTTCTTCCAGAGCATACTACCTGTCTGCCTGGGGCAAGAACAAGCCCATCGCATTTTTTGGCAGGTTATCAAGCCCTCCTTCGCTTTTCTTATGTTAAATGTACCTACCAACTTCGAATGAGGTGTTAAAGCACACGAAGTAGTCTACTTGCGCAGTATGTATTTCTGCTTTAGTAAGCACCCACATTACCCCATAGGTCCTGGCAGGACCGACAAAGGCAACGCCTGCTTTACGTAAGAAGCACCGGATGTTTGTGCAACTTAAAACTTAAGCTTGTCAGCGGCATTTCTAACTACAATATGACTAGTAGGCTGTGCATTACATCACTACAACCTAGTATGATCGCTCAGGGAAGTATGATTCTTGTGTGATTCAAAAAAGTATCTCACTTGCCCCAGTGGTTTTTATTGTTGAACACCGGACAGTTTTACTTTATTTTTTATTTCTTTATTTATTTCAAACTCAGCGTTGGGAATCTCGTAGGCGAAGAGTTGTCGTGACAGCTCGAGAGATAGCTATAAACCCAGTACGCAAAGCAAAAGAATGCAGGGGGCGGTCTACAACTACAAATGGCGCCGCAAGTGCCTAATTAAAACATCGATTCAATCATGTTTAGTGCGTCACAAATACCATCGTTTTTTTTCTCTTCCGAAAACATTTTTCCACATCGCTCTCCTGAAAGAACAGCTGATGCTCCCGGACCAAGTTAACAAAGTTGGTTTTTATTCTTGTCGCAAAGCCTATAATACGATTCTTTCATCCCAAGAACCAGTTGTTGACTTGAACACCGTCCGGCCTCTACTGCTGCAATCTCAGAACACTCCCAATTAACGACTGCCGTATGAACCCTAACTTTCTTAAATGTGTAGCTACACCACGTACTTCCCACTTATGCCCTATCAGTGTTGGTTGTCTGTAGTAGTAATGTGCCCGCCCTCCTTTCTTTGGTACCTCTTGGCCCGGAAACTACTCTAAATAAATAAATAGGAAAATAAATAAATAAGTAGAAAAATAAATAAAATAAACAATAAATAAACGAAATAAATAAAATAAATAATAAATAAATAATAAATAAATAAATAAATAAAATCTAGAATGGAAATATGTACGTGTATTTTATTTTTGAGACCTGATAAACAATGAACACAATCTGATAAGGCAAAGAGGAAACAGAAACTATCCTGTAGCAACTGAGGGTGAGGTTTGCTACGCAAGCTGTCATTTGAACACAAGCAGGTTATCGCACAAAGGAACAAAAGCGGAACCCTTCGGCTCCGTAATCGAGCTATAGAGGGCACATTCGAGCCTGCTATTCCATGATACAGATCAGCAAATAAACAAGATGCAAGATGAGAAAAAGTTGCACGACAAGGCCTACAAACATGCCTTTCGTAGATGTCATTCTTTCTATGACTTGAAACCCAAATGTCACAATCAAGCGCTAGATAGCGCTGGCCTATAACCCAAAAGTCCTAAATAACTACACTTACTACATACGTAAATAAGCATGTTCTGTGCACATCTGATGATTTTTAGATATAACGGCAAAATGCGCCCTTAAGAGGAAGAAAAATGTATTACAGATATTCCGCCCTGTAGATAAGAAATCCGTACTCTTCTTTCCAAACGCGCACACGAAAGTCCACCCGTTCGCTTTAGTGTGCGGGTATCTTGTACTTGTATAGCCTGTAGTTTTTTTTGTAAACTCAGTGAGCGGAGTGTTCTAAAAATCCCATGTGCAATACAGGCCCCATAAGCAAACCCTCTTGCACACTATATTTGGCATTCGCTCACGAATGAAGTTCAGCGCAGAGTGACCTGTGCTTTTTGGGAACCAGCATGGTCGTGCCCGAGGGCGCCCCGTCAGCTGGTTCTATGCCCACGGTAAAAGTGGCTTCTTGTGTTTTTCTCCGCCCACGCGAAGAAAGTGAAATAGGGCTTCACCCGCGACCACCCTCAGGAACGCCCTGCATTGGTACTGCACCCCCTCATAGTTGCGCGCAGCTTCAACTAGAAAGTGGAACAATGTTATCAGCGGGATACTGCGTGCACACTCTGTGCAACCCCTTCAGGCAGCTGCTGTACCACTAAGAAAAAAAGTGTATAGTTATTTTCTTCAAAAAAGGAGTAACTGCGATGTCCCATACGTTAGTCCGCAAAGGGTCAAGTTACTCCTCAAGCGGAGGAAGCATGGTTTTGTCCCTTTACCTTGAATGGTCCTCAGTACTTAAAAAAAGCATGTCTGTATGCTGTCTGCATGGTTCATTTGCGACAACAGAATTCATTAATCCAAAACGGCCACTTACCGGTCGTGTTGTCAATATTTTTGTTTGACACCCAGCACTTATACGAAGGCGTATTATCCGAGCTATAAATAATCGTGTGCTAGTACAAAACAAAATTAAAAAGAAATGGCAGCATCTCCACTCAAAGGGTGATGGCGAGCGGTGCGGAGTAAGGGAACTCGAACTGACATTCATATTGCTCCCCGAGTGACATCCGATTTCCGCCCCGACCGTCATTCGATTTGAGCCGTGAGTTGAAACCTGAATTTTTACCTAAATGAAACTCGAACTGACGGCTCAAATGGAATTTTCGCTTGATTTTTGCTTGATGGTGGTTTGCGCACGGCTGACGAGGACTGACATTGGGAGGTGCTAAGGTACTTGCTCTGCTTCGGTGTTATTTATTATGAAGAAACATTTGCTGCTTTTCTGGGCATTTCCAACTTATAAACAGGGGCATGAACTGCTTTGAGTAGAGGACCAGGAACGAAACGCGTGACCTTTTCAAGGACTTTTTCACCCCTTCAAAGTTATCAATAGTAAAAGAAAAAGCCTTTTTCTTTTCTTGACTTGTTATGACAATATGATATATTAAATGAAGGGCCCCCTCATAATTTAGAATTAGCCTGTTCGAACAAATTGTCCCAAGAGTTTTTAGAAAGGTATGCGATAGTGGTTAGAAACTGTGTATATAAAGAACGTGTAATGTATGGTTACCAATTGTTGCCGTATAATAAACACCTTTTGGTGCGTCAGGTTAGCCATTTGTGTGGTTGACTGCCTTTATTCGAACGTTATCAGCTACAAACTACTAGAAAGACAAGATTTTAGCCAGTAGCTCGGGCGTGAAAAAGCGTTTGAACAACCACCCGAGACCAATTACTTGCACCTCTCCCTATAGTTACGAAGTGAAATAACTTGGCACTTAAGGTGTCAAGTCAGGACTTCCGAGGATTAACGGCAGACCTGGTACCTAAGCTTTCTAATTAAACTACGGCCATATTTTCTCCCGTGAATAAATCTCCTGGCAGCATAGCCAGTCGCCTTTCGGACTGTAGTTTACGGCAGTCCGGGTAAAAACAAAGTTCGCTTCGGTGCGGCTGGCGGTTGCGAAACTTTATTTTTAAAGGGCGTTACTTTTGCTCACGCAAGGGTGCTTCCACCTTTTGAAACCTCTCCAAGGCTTGATTATCAGTTGCCGCGGTGATGTGGTTTGTCACAACATGAAAAAAAGAAAGTCATTTCCTAGTCAGCATTCTAAACCCTTCAGAGCGGAAATTGAATCATCTTCATTCCAGCCCAGCTTGCTGCAAGACTTGCATTCATATACAAGACCTCATTCCGCACAATGAAGCATAATGAAGGGAAAACTTGGTCGGCGGCTTCTATAGTGTGACTATCTCACGTTGGCAGTGCAGTGGCAGTGAGGCAGGGCTGCTTATCTTGGCATTACCGCTTACTTTAAATAAACCGGTTTAAAATCATAGCTGTAAACTACGCTCGGCACAAAGACGCGCCGAAAATCCAAAGTGTCAGTTCTGTGCTGGCTACTGCACATCTTGTCTGCGTTGTTTTCCATTTTCATCTTTAAAACTCACAGGAATTACCTGGACTTCTCTAAGTAATCAAAGTATTACATTGAAGCTCTTAGCTTCTGGATGGTTCAGAATTTATTCATATTGGCAACAACGTAAGAAATCTGTTGAGCATACCAAGTGATTTAGCAATGATACCTTTATAGAGTTCACGTGACTTGTCCACCGAAGATTTTCATGAAAATAGTACCCCTAAAAACTTGTATTCTAACGTCTGTTCTAGCGGGCATAATTTAAACGCTTATAGAGGTATTAAAGGCGAACTGGTTTATTAACGGCGGAGAAGACAATGTACTTGGTTTCCTTAACATTCAATAAGAGCCTATTTGCGTCTAACCAGCAGGACAAATTTTGAAGCCACTAGATTGACAGTACGAATGAGAGACGGAAAGGTAAATAGACGTGAAGAAAACATTCGTATCATCTGCGTAAAGGACAATGTCTGATGTCAGTGGGATGTTGACAATATCGTTTATATACAGTAAAAATATTGTTGGTCCTAATATAGATCCTTGCGGAACTCCATAATTTATTAACTCAGTATCCGGCTCCAGATTATTAATCACAACGAACTGTGTACGATTAGTCAGGTAGCTATGCAGTAACTTAAGTGGAACTCCTCTTATTCACAGTACGGTAACTTTGCACAGTATTGTATGTTTAATAGAATCAAAAGCTTCGTTAAAATCTAAAAAGATTCCTATTGTGTAGAGTTTGATTTCTATATTAGTTGCAATTTTCTCTCTAATGCTTAATAATGCTGATTGTGTAGATTTACCTTGCCGAAACCCATGCTGATAATCGGTTATTAGGTTGTGCTTACAAACATGCTGAGTAATTCTAGTATTTATAACTTTCTCTGCTATTTTGCGAAAAAAGGGGAAGTAGTGATATTGATCTGTAGTTAGAAATGCAGTCAAGAGCACCAACTTTACGTAAAACGGAAACCCTACAATTTTCTTTTAATCCGGAAATATTCCTGTTAACAAAATTGTATTCATTAGGTGGCAAAGTACGCCGCATAACAAATCTGAGACCGCTTTAATTGGAGCCACTTGAATGCCATCGAAACCACACGAAACTATACTTTTAAGGCTGTTAACTGTTCCAACAATTTCAACTTGGGTAACCGGGTAAAGAAATAAGGTCTGTGGAAGATTGTGCTCTCTATACGTTTCAAAATCCTTACACGTGGTCCTCTCCCACGCTCAAAAAGTGCTTGTTACAAATTCAACAATTCTCCGCCCTAGATCTTCCGTAAAATACACAGTAAAGTGCTATACAATCTGACACCTTATCCAGAGGAACCGCATTAAAGCAAGTACCCTAGAATGCATCAAAGTACATTTTAGCATACAATATACATATATACATTTTGAGATATCGAATCGCATCTGCATTGCTTACTCAAACTTTGAATTTTATTCAAGTCATGCTGTAGATAAGAAATATAACAAAAGCATTCTTTTGAACATTAAACTGCTCCCTGCAAACTCACGAATGTTTTACAAAAATACTTTGAGAATATCGTTGGCACAGATAAAGAATAACAAAAGCCTTGGCGCAGACCTCACGTAAGGTCAACCCCGCCTCATTTATGGCAAATGATCACCAAACACGACGGCCTGGACGACTGATAGCAGGTGATTCGAAATAGTTGGGCCGATATTACAGTTTCTGCAGGCGACGATTATTTTGTACAGATTCAAAGGCTTTTTGAAAAACCAAAAGTATGCAATGATCTTGTGCGCCAAAGTTACAACTTCGAAATAAATCATAACTGAATTCCGCCAATTGCTTTATTGAAGATCGGACTGAAGCCGTGTTTAGCTTTTGTGAAATAGTTATTTTCCAGGTGCTCCACAATACAGCTGTGAAATATGTGTTTTAAAGTTTGGGAACATACGGTTTGGAGTGATCTCAGCCTTTATTTAGGAACAATAGTTCCCGGTCCAGTTCGATGAATTAAGACTTCGTTTTGAATTTTCTAGTCGGAGTTCAAAATGTCAGTGCTTAAGGAATTTAAAACTAAATTCAGGCAACGTGTTATCGCCATGGTGCAAGCGTTCAATCCTTGTGACCGTTTGGCGATCGAACTTAAAGTCCGTGAAGTAGTTTAGGACGCCGTCGTAAGTGATGACACGTGGTGGGGTCGATTCCAGTAGGTTTTTTGATACTCTAGGGTAGCGTTTTGCGGAAAGGACAATTAGAGGCAGATTCAAAATATGATTTAAAAGACGCCTTTTGATTCTTATCGACGACTTAGATGCCGTACGCATATAGCGATGGATCACCAATCAACTCTTGATTATTTTATTTTAGAAATTTCTACATTCCCTTCCCGTTGAACTGGATTTTTTTTACCTAGGTAAAGAGGACTAACTTCTCCGGAATTGTTGCTTAAGTTTTTCATCGCAGGAGTCAAAAGGCATACCTGTTTCTGTAACATGGTGGGCCTACAAAAAAAAAGTAGAATCCTGTGAAAGAGGTTCGGGTTCTACCGTTTTGTGGACTGAACTTTCAACGCAAAGAAAGCGGAGTCAAAATATATGTACTGAAAAGCATTGAAAAAAACCTGACAAGACACCTAGATTTCTGAATGCTAGCTGCTGCAATACATTCCTCAGAGCTGCCTATATTATTTATGACTGAGAAACAGAACGTTAATTTCAATGAAACACAGTAAAAACTGTATAATAGGATTCAGCAGATGGGAGCAAAGTTTTTAACGATGTCGCATATACACGCTTGTATTAATGCCGGCGGTGCGCTTGGAAGGCAGCTTGCAATTTGACCCGTTGTGACGTTAAAACGACCACCTAAATTTCTCGCAAAACCTATTGTGTTTCACCCATATATAATCATACCCCCGTGTTCCACGAAGGCGGGTGACAAACGAAGATCAGCGTAATGGCATTTGTTTGGTGTCTGAAAAGCACAATGTTCTATTTGCTCTGGACTATTTAAGCTTTTGACCGCAAGATTTTGTTCTTTCGTGCGAAACACGCGGTTTTGTAACTTCACCTGACTGCATGCTCTGCGCAACACCTTGAAGGTTAAAGTCATAGGTTTCGTTTTGCACCGTGACGCCACGGAAAAACAAATCGTAGAAGGCAAGACGTGTTGGCTAAGGGGGTGCTTTGTCTATAACCTTTCTCTGTACCCTGATCATATGAACATATAAACCATCAAATTACTACCAAAAAAACAATCACGACCCTACATTCAAAATGATTTGACATCGTATGCCAATTTTCGACCAGGTCACGGCTTACCAGAAGGACATCTGTGCGGGAAAAACAGCCTGAAGAATAGCCACTCTTTGACTGCGTACGTTTCTGATAATGATGAATCAGCAGTAAAAACTAAATTACGAAAATAAATAAATAACGCGGAGTTTTTTAATAGTTGCTTGTCAACTCATGCTATTTTTCGGCGGGCCCCCAGAGCCGCAAAGTAATAACTTCGGCGTCACAATTCCACCGGTGACTTGGACTTATGTATGTACTCTTTTACATACACTTTAGACTCTGACAGGCGGTTTACGATGTTGCTGAAAAACGCCCGTCAATTTCTTCACCCAGGCTTCTTTTGTAATGGTGCATTTGCGTTAAACCGAAAAAAGTTACCAAGGAATTCTCAGGAAACGCAGGGCCACCTGGTTTAAATAAATTGTACCTACTCAATGGCCAATATTTCATTAGCAGTCGTCTGGATTTGGTGTTATGACGGGCTCGGCTACCCTACAGCTACAAATTAAAATTTTCACATCCCCCTGGGGGCTCCGCAATGCGTCCTGAAACACATACTGGCCATGTTCCCTGCACGCGGGTTGCTTAGTGGTGTCTTTGTCCTTTCCTATCGTCAAGTGTGCCTCCCGATGCCACGCCTTACAGATGCACTCGCTTGCTCGATTTATTACTTGTTCACTTGTATAAGGCCTAGGCCACGTTTTTCCACATGGCTTGTGTTGGGTTCCAAAAGACACGTAGCCTCACCATTGGGGTGTAGCCCGAAAGAGCCCATTCCCGTTTGACCCCTCCCCGTTTAAACCCATTCCCGAAGCGCCCTTCCCACTTGACCCGTCCCGTGGGCGCCCGTTACCGAAACGACCTTCCCGTTTGGGCGCTTCCTGTTTCACCCCGTTCCCAAAACGCCCTTCCCGTTACAACCCGCTCTCAAAGCGCCCTTCTCATTTGAACTCGCATCGTTGCAACCCATTTGAATTTCTGAAAATATGCCTTACCGTCTTCGAATCTCTTCCCAAAAATGTGCTTACAAGCAACCGTTCATGCACTAAAAACTTGTATGGACCAAATTTTCTGGAATCGACCGATATTTCCGGCCGATAAAAGTTTCCAAATGCCTTAGTCCGATACTGCCCTCTTGACCCAAAATTTGTAGCGGCGAAAGTGTACTAGAAAGATACCCAATATCTTGAGTAATGCACGCATTGGATTTTTCTGCAGTTGGTGTTCGTACGTGAGGCTGAAATTTATTTATCAGCCGCTCTTATGCTCATTGTTTGGAGCGTAGCTTCGTCTTCGGGTTCGAGGGATCTATAGAGCAAAGATGTCCATAAAAGAGATTTTAAAAAAGGAAAAAAACATGTGCAGAAATCTGAGAATTGGCTACTAATGCCTTTTCTACGTGAGTAATGGGCAGATATTTTTATTTATTTACCGATACTTTACAGCCTGGTCGGGCTCATGCAGCAGTGAATATAAAAACACATCAGTATTGGTAGGTGTAGTTTAAAAACGCCGCACACAAGTAAGTAAAAGATATAAATATGTAATAGATGCAAAGGGGTCCGAAGAAGGATATGCATTCGTAATGTATTCCAATTTTAAAATACGAAGATTCAACCATAACACATACTTACAGTACGTGGGGTGAATTCTTCTAAGGATACCGCGTTCACTGTCCGTTCAGTTAACTTATTCTAGTAAAAAATTGTACGAGGAAACAAAGAGAACTTTCGAATAGTAATTCAGCTGATTGGCTGCCTAATAAGTCTTACTATGATGTCTTCTCGCTAAACGTCTCAAAGGCTCTTGGAGGTAGTATTGCCGCGACAATGTTAAGTTTCTGTAGTAAAGAAAATTTAGGCTAGAGACGACCCTGCGCTGCTTAAGTTTCTGAAGGTTTGCCCTAGTATGCATATTGAGTAAGCTAGAGTGACGGGAATAAACAGAACCAATAAAACGCAAAGCTAAGTTTATAATTTTCGCCGATTCTCATGACTGCGATTTTTTATAGCCAAATGTGGCATATATATTCGTATACATAGGGTTACTTTATTTTTGTACATCTTTTTATCTTTTTTGTTTTCATCTGTTTCTTTTCGACATTGAAGTACACTTGCGCTATTATAACGATTAAATGTGTTAGTCTACCAAATACGATTTCTTTCAAAGTGAGGGTGTTTTTGCGATTTTTATTTGTGCTTCCGCAGCGCTTTTCTGGGCTTATTGATTTTATCCTTTTTGGTTCGTTAATTTAAAAGATTTGTTTATCGGTATGACGAATTGTAACCAAATGTCATCGTCTCTAGATTCAAAAAGTGAAGCCCAGGTTTGAAAAGCAGTCAAGGACTCTGGATGTACTCAGCATGCTATCGTAGCGGTTGTAAATAAAGTGAAATAAATGAAAAAAATATATGAAAATGTTTTTATAACGTTTCATAAACTGAGTACGTTATTCCAGGAACGTGCTAAATAGTAAAATACGAAATGGGAAGGTTCTTTCGCCCCGGGTTGAAATGGGAAGGAACAAACGGGAAGGTTGAAATGGGAATGGGTTCAAACGAGAACCTCCCCATCATTGCCTCTGCATTGTAGCCGTTCAAACAGGCGGCTGCGCCAGGATAGGGAGAGGTGACTCTATCAGAATCACGCTGACTATTGCATCACATGTTTTGCTTCAGCTGCACGAGGGACTCGTTCGAGTGCGCTGTGCGCATTCTATATTCAAAGCGATTGCGCCACGCTGCGTAATCGACAATGCCAGTGCGCGGGCGTGTTTGTTATGACGCATTTGCGGGTGGCGCAATAATATCACCACAGTGGCAAAATGTTACCACATTGCAGAAGATACCTGCAAGTCGGAGTGACCCTCCGCATCACGAAGAATGAGGCAAGTACCGCGCAAGACCGCAAGCGACAAATGATCGCCTTAAGACTGGCGGTTTTTCATCGGATAATTGGCCGAAAGAAACACGGGGTGTACATTTCTACGGCAGCCAATCGTAAGTTCACGAGACAGAGTAGTACTTTGATTGGGCTGCGGAGAATGCTTTGTAATTAAAAGGTCTATATAACATCTTCTAAATACATTCTAAATACAGCGGGAGACGCATTAAACATTCTCTTTTACTCATATTTCATAGTTGTCTCATCTTCAAGGGGCCAGCAGATCCCGAGCTTGTCTTCAGTACTCATGTTAGCAGCATCCATCTTCCGCTCCACAAGCAAGGCGAACGAGAAAGAAGAACAGAGGAGAACGTGACTCCATGTTTCCTCGGTAGGGAAAAAATAAAATCTGTATCTTTTTGTACTTAGCAGCATTTTGGAAAAGCAGCCTATCTTTCCTATGCATCTAGGCGAGAACAATGTAAAAAACGAGCTGCTTTGCAAACACAGGGAAAAATACAGAAATAAAACTGTGCCCCCGCGCTAGCTGAGCACGTTGGGCAACATTAATGACCAAGGGCTGGCTCTGAGGCTTACGCTCTATCCATAGGCGAAACTGCCTCTAATGACACCAGCCGTGATATAATAGCAGCAGTAATATCAGTAATGGGAACAGTAATACTAACGCTATTGATATCAGTATTAGCAGCAGTAATAAGAAATGTGGCCTAAATGAACCATATGCATTTTTTGCTGTAACCACGTTTTCTCGCGAATAATCTAACCGTCAAAAACACAAGCGTAGATATTTATACCCCCTATTTTGTAACGAGTTCAGCATAAAAAGGCAGGCACCATTATAGTACAGCAGCACATTAGAAATTCCGTCACCAGAATAATAATGAAATCAAGGTAGCGCGTAATGGAAACTCTGTAATACAATAGCGATCAAATTAATACCAACGAAAATCCGTAATCCGATTTGGGAATACATAGCTGCTCAAGAAGCGCTGTGGTATGTATCTTAGTTCACTTCAGCGGCAATGGAATGAGCGCTTATTGAGTGAAACCCTTGTTTCAATCAGTGAGAAAGAGATAAACAGAGCCCGAAACCACTTGTATTTTTAAAGGCGGAAGTAAATCAACGCCAACAAAAGTGATATCGATGCTTGTAACACCTACGCCAAAATGAACTATCTCGTCGCGAAAGGAAACGCGGTGCGATGTGACGTCTAAGCGGCTTTGAGTGCGAACGTGCGTACTAGCCTCAGTTCACGGGGGACATGGTAGTGCCACCGGTGCCAGGGCAACGCAATTACCTTGGTACGTGGTCAATAGCAAAAACAAAATAACGGGAATCTTCTGAACATGACGTTTTGTGGTCGGTATTTTGAGCTAATATTTTTACTAGACTGGAACCACGATTTGGCCAGCGCTCTAGAGGGACCACTGCCGCCGGGAGGGCGCCCTGAGGAAGCATAGGGGGTGTTCTGTCACTCAAGGTACAAGACTCTTGGTTCTTTTTTGGTTCCCAACACGGGGAATAACGGCATAATGGTCTTCTGAGGTGATGTATAACAATGAACGCTTGCTTGTCGCTGCCCAGGTCGTCACGAAGAAGGGAATAGTTGCGCTAATGTTTTATTGTACTGCAGTACAGAAAACACAAAACCGACATGGTTGGTAAATAACTTATAAAAGGGCAAATACATACTTCTCGCTACACAAAAGTAAACCCTGGAAGTAATTGATACGCATGGTTATGCTCGCATAAAACGAAAAGGCTATTGCCGTTCCAAAATTTACGCAAGTAGTAAGCAGGTATAGGAAATTTTCCTTCCTCAGATTTTGGGGGTTTAACCCTTCACAAAATAAAGAACTGAGTTCCTGCAAATGTGTAACTTGCATCATTAATGCTAGAGCGTTATGGGTTCAAAAATTTGTGGCTTCAAAAATAATTTACTTTTCGATTAACTGCGTACCTCAAGCGAAAAGCGGTATAATCTACTGAGTACCTTAAACTGGTGCGAAAGGAAAACCAAGAAGGCACCAACCATGGACACGCTATGGTCGAGCTAGATGTACAAAACCCCACATGTTTCTCTAGGTATGTTCGTACTGGTGAATTGCCTTCATGAACGTTAGGATAGCATGTGGGGACTCGAGTCATCTGGTCATACTTTCAGGACTACTTTCAGATAGGAGTGTTCAAGCCAAATACACCAGGACAAAAAGGAATTTTGTGGAACCGTCATCAAAGCTACCTAACTCTGACCCGATTTGTAGAAAAAAAAGACTAGAAAATATCTTAACCAACAAGTCAGGCATTTTGAGAGTAGTGGCGCACAGTATTAAATGATCGCTGAGTATCTTTACAGATAAAAAAGATACAACTGTGATCACTGTAGCCGTGCTTGCACTAAAAAATTATTAAAATTCTTGATCAGTGCCTCAAACATTTCAGCCAAGAAATATAATGCCTGTTTTAAGTGCGCAGCAGTAGCGGTATTCTCAGTACGGAGCACTACCATCGTCACATGGCACATAATCTGTTATTCTTTTTAGCCGGAATATAAAACACATTTAGGACTAAAGAGTTCAAGCACTAAAGGGAGCGTCACGAGACACCAGATACCAGAAGCAGATGGAAGAAAAGCTGTCTGGTTGGCACTTTTCGAAGAAAAGAATATCACGCTTCAGCCGCAAAACTCGCCGTTCTGTAAAGCTGTTAGTATTTCACACAACCTTCTAGCGCTAGAATTGCAGTGTTCAGAGGAAAGCTTGAGCACACACCAGCGAGTCGTCCTCGTTGGGGTCGTAACGGGTAGAGCCTTGTTTGAACAAGACGAAACTCTAGCGCTGCACGCCAGGGGCATATGGCTGGGACTAAACACAAATCTGCGCCGCACGCTCGCATTGCGTTATCTTGTTTCCGCTACAACGGCTCTCTTAGCGGGATGGAAAAATTGTTCGCGGTGATAAATGAATGTAACCCGTCTTCCGCCCCTGCGCGATTCAGGTGTCCACACTGTCAACCCTTTTCTGGTCCTTTCTGGAACTGAACTGACGCATTTCCTCAAAACTACGCGCGTAAGCAGAAAATGCGCATCGTAGGCTTCCACGAGGCAGAGGTTCTGCGGGCTGTGTCGGATCGACGCACGTTTTGTGCCTCGAGTTGCAGGACCATTAAGAAACCTCATCCAATTAATGTTGAACACGCGATTTTGCAGCTGCGGTTTTCGCATGGATGGTTCAGTAGACGGGTATCTAGAGATCACGAGGACATGGTTGTGTTCAATCACGTAGAAACTCTTGTTTCAAGCTTTTTCTGGCCAAAACAGACTTACTCCTATTCCTATGCTTGTGTTGGTTAAACGTAGACAGAAACAGTTCGCCATTACTTTTCTTAAGGATTTATGGTTGTTTGCGGAAATGTTAGTGTCAACACATGAGTCGAAAAGTGTATGTACAAAACATTCAACATTCAACAACGTCTACACTAGCACATTAGGTTGTAATGAGTTTGTGGTCTCGCATACACTTTATTATATATCAGACAGATTTTTTCAAGAGCTGTTTGTGCTGCCTTTAAAGCAGCTGCATGCATAGGGCGGGCCCCGATCATCCTGCCTATGCGTTTATATTCCAGCCGTACGCCGACTAACCACTCGTCTTTTTTGTCGACACTCGTTCTCACTAGAGTAGCTAAGGCACTATAGAAAGGGATGCTTCTTTAAAAGAACGCGCGAGATTTCTGTATCTAATAGGTCCTTTTATTGCACTGAAATCTCTACACGGCAAAGTGCTCGCTGCTAACATGAATCCCTTTTGATATTTTACCACAATCACGCTTTTTGGCACATGATAATATAGCTAAGCTATATATAACCAATGCGGGAAAAGTGCTTCGAGGAGCAAATGATGAATAGGTATTTCAGCTATTCGTTAAGTACGGGATGTGAGGGGTCAAACCTTCGGCGTGCACATGCATATGCGCAAGCACACACATGCGTATACATGCACACACCTGCACATGCACATGCGCGCACGCACGCACGCATGCATCCTCTCTGTTTCTTTCTCTAATTAACTTAAGTAGAAAAGCACCCGTTGCATGGACATGCTGAAAAAGGCGCGCTGCCCAACAGTTGCTTTAGTTTAAATTGGGACACTAATTTCCCCATTCATTTGTAGTTATGAACGCCAAGTTCGAGAGGCAACCAATTTTTTTAACACGAAAGTGTTTTGCCGGGGTCCACCAAGATCTGACTGACATCATGTCCGTCACGGGAATGACATCGCCAGAAAAACTTCTCACGCGGATGCGCCGGGAATTGAACCACGAACTCTTTCGCCGCAACAGGAAGTACGAAACGCGCTCCCGACTGCCCTATGAACAGACGCGTAAACAGGACGAGAAGCGCGCCTTATATCCATCCCTTCAGATGGTGCTTCCGTCTAGGAGAGCCGAAGAGAAGTAGTGCAGCATGACGCTAATGAGCACCGACAGCTGGCGTCTCGATGCCAGCGCCTACGTTTACTAGGGACGAGCACCGTAAAGGCCCATCCACACGGCGGACCAAAATGATTATTTGGACCGCGGTCCGCGCATCACGTGATACGACGTCACCAATTCTCGCGGACTGCCGTTGGACCGCGCAGGACCGCGCCGCACGCGGTCCAAATATTCGCCGAGGCTTTTCGGTCCGCAGTCTCGACGGCGGACCGCGACATCCATCAGCGTGGTCTGACAGGGCGCGCGTAGCGTGGGCAGAGCCGGGTCCAGTTTCGCAACAGAGAACGGCGCGGGCAGCGCGGCTGTTTCGAAGCGCTCGAAGGAGCCTGTCAATCACCCCCGGTGGGATAGGCAGCGGGCTAGGCATACAATCGCGACGCATACTTAATACGCGCCTTTAAGGCCGATCAACACGACGGACCGAGTCAGCGGTCCAATCTGTCACGTCTTGAGACGTCATGGTGAGGCGCGGCCCGATACAAAGCAGAGCGCATTCACACTGCGGGCCAGCTGAGCGGACCGCGAATGGCCGTCCGTCTCAACTCGCAAGCTAAAAGGTTGAACACAGGCGCCGTTTGGCCGCGACAACATGTTGTAACGCACAAGCCCGCACGAAACGTTTCATCCCCACAATAACAGCCTCCCGCATGCAAGCCGGGCGGGCGCGCTCACTCAGCCGCTGGCGTAGTTCGCACGAAGGCGACACGATGAGCGGCGACGGCGGGGCGACCCGGGTTGCATACGGCTCGTCATCGCTCGCTTGAACCGAACTCTTCCCATATACTGGGGTCCACATGCGTGAAACAATGTGCTAATGATGGCTAGCATAGCACTAGTGAGAGCCTAGGATTCGCTAGTTAAAGTGCGGATTGAGTACGTGTCGCGATTATAAGCCTAGCCCGCTGCCTCTCCCACCGAGGTTGATTGACAGGCTCCTTCGAGCGCTTCGAAACAGCCGCGCTGCCCACGGCATTCTCTATTGGCGCAACTAGACCATACTCCGCCCACGCGACGCGGCCCCTGCCAGACCACGCTGATTAATGTCGCGATCCACCGTCGAGACTGCGGACCCAAAATCCTCCGCGAATATTTGGAGCGCGAGCGCCGCGGTACTGCGCGGTCCAATGGCAGTCCGCGAGGATTGGTGACGTCTTATCGCGTGATGCGCGGAACGCTGTTCAAATAATCGTTTTGGTCCGCGGTGTGGATCGGCCTTTACTAGCGAGTCCTAAGGCTCTTACTAGTGCGATGCTAGCCATCATTATCACATTGTTTCACGCATGTGGACCCCAATTTACGCAAAGAGTTTGGTTCCAGTGAGCGGTGGACGAGCCATATGCAATTCGGGTCGCCCCGCCGTCGCCGCTCGTCGTGCCGCCTTCGTGCGAACTACGCCAGCGGCTGAGTGAGCGTGCCCGCCCGGCTTGCATGCGGGTGGCTGTTGTCGTGGGGATGAAACGTTTTGTGCACACTTGTGCGTTACGTGTTGTTGCGGCCAAATGGCGCCTGTGTTTCACCTTCTAGCTTGCGAGTTCAGACGGTCGGCCATTCGCGGTCCGCTCAGCCGGCCCGCCGTGTGGATGCGCTCTGCTTTGAATCTGACCGCGGCGGACTGTGACGTCTCGTCACGTGACCGATTAGACCGCGGACTCGGTCCGCCGTGTAGATCCGCATTAACCTGCAGAGAAGCATGTAAAGCAACGACAGCGGAGTAAGATCGACGCCGAATTTCGAATGTCGCGCTCCTGACGCGGTCCAATGCTTCTTTCCCTGCAGCGGACCATGTGTTCACCAAAAAGATTCGCTGACAACCCGTTTGGTTTTGTTCGCACGGATGGTCTGAGAGCGTCTGTGGTTTAAGTCGGATGTACGCAATGCTGCTGTGCGTGCAATCCGGTGTCTGACATTGATGCATATAACGGTACCATACCGACGAAATATAAATAGCGATGTGCAAGTTCATAGCGATGTGCTAGTTCATATCGATGCACAAGAAAAATTCAACTGCTCCTGTAAAGGCACATTTTACTTTCGTGTTTTAACCGGTTCCTATAGAAGAGAAACCAACCACCTTTTTTTGTAACACGTTTTGTTGCAAGAAATTGTTTGAACGATGGTGAAGACGCTCGTTATTCACCGATGTTTCCAATTACGAAAATGCGAGCCACGCATGCAAATGCTTTGTGGTAGCTTGGTTCAGATGCACTGCAGTGCCAGCAAACAACCTCTGAATTTAATGCCTCCCGTTTTCACGGGGCATATTAGCGCAACTGTGCACATTCAATCGCTCGTAATATTAGATTCGGCTAAATGCTAATTACCTCGTAGGCACGAAACTGCAAAGGATTTGCGAAGTGGTGCATGCAGAAAAAAATATTTTATTAGTTATTACAGCCACATGTAATTATCTTCCCGAATGAAACGTTGTTTAACACGCCCATAAGGCATTTTTCGACTCATTAGTACACCTATTCAAAATAAAAGCGAAGCACTAAAACGTCAACCTGAACATATGGAATCCATCACTTCGAATCCTATCGGTGAGAGTTTGGCGAGCTCTGGAGAAAGTGGTGCATATATTTTGCATACATCCTCAAGGTACCTACGCATTGTGTTAATTTTGCCTGCGCCACCAAAAACTGGAAAATTTGCGGGTCGCACTCTTTATCGCCGTTGTCATTTTCATTTGGAAACGACTGTACATGGATATGGCGACACATATTCCTGTCGTCTTTGTGGTTTCGCCGCTATTAGGCGGGTGCTGAACAATCTCCTCGAAAGAAATACCTCAACGGCGCCGGCTACTGTTGAGATACGGTTTGCGAATAATATGGCGGATCGTTTTAATGCGTAGCATTCTTTACAGAGTACCCCCCTAGCCATGGCCACGGAACTCCATGCATTTCGACAAAACTGCAGATTTGGCTTTGTAGCACTTATCAATCGTTGTAATGGCGAAAATGCACTTAGCTCGGCGGTCAAAATATTTTTAAAACCACGAAAAGAAAAATACAAAAATTAAATTTTCAATAAAAATTTCGGCACAATAAAAAATTCGTATCTGGTACCTCTCCCCCTGAAAAGTGACGAATAAACTAAAAATGCCCGCTAAAAAACGTTCATAATACGAATAAAAAATAATGAAAATGGCGCACCATGTAACGCCCGGCATTACCGCAAAAAGGCACATTTTGCGTAGTAACACGTTTAAGCGCTGTAACAGTTTAAATGGACATAACTGGCCGGACCGAATTGTGATTAACCAGAAGAAAGAAACTTCGAAAAAGTAAAATTTTCACAAAAATGACCCGGCGAAATTAAAAATAAAAATGGACCTGGCGAAAAATAAAAAAATTTAAAAAATGAGAAATGAGAATAAACGAAAAACCTGCAAAAAACATTCAAAATACGAATATAAATAGCGGGAATGGCGAACCGTGTAACGCCCGCATATCTAAAGAGTGCGTATTTCACGGCAGTAACATGTTTAGTTTTTGTAATGGCGTAAATCGGCATAATTGGTCGGTCACGATTGTAAAAATCCTGAAAATAAAAAAGAGAAACAATAAAATTTTCACCAAAGTATTTAAGGAAACCAAAAAAACCCCATCATGTACGTCTGCCCCAAAACCGAAGAATAAACGAAAAAAAAAAACAACATTGAAAATACTAAAAAAATTAGCGAAAATGACCCCTGTATAACGCCCTGCAGTTCCAGAAAAATTCCGATTGGTCAGGACGTAATACCTACTAATCGTTATAATAGCGTTAATGGAGACAACTGATCGAAAACCACTTAGAAAAATAAAAAAAAAGAAAAAAAGAAAATATAAAACTTTAACAAAAACTTTCCCACGCAATCAGAAATACGCATCGTTTACATCTCCCCCAAACGGGATGAACGAGCGAAAAGTCTCCAAAAGAACGCTCAAATTACCATTCAAAAAAAGCAAAAATGGCGAACGGTGTAACACTCTCAAATTCCACAGAAATGCAGATTTGTTGGAAGTAACGCCTTTAACTGTTATAATTGCGTAGATGAAAATATTAATTGTCGTACAAGGTTTTGAAAAACACTAAAATTAGAACAAAAGAAAAATTTTTTGACAAAAATGATTTGCAAAATAATAAAAAATATGCACCTTTTAAATGTACCCAAAAAAATCGAAGAATAAACAAAAGGAGGCCTCAAAAGAATGCTTAAAATACATATAAAAAAGCGTAAACGTACCAAATCTTCAGTATGCCTTGTGTCTTTCGAAAATAAACATAGCGATGGAATAGCGTCTTATCGCTGTAATGGGACAAATTTACATCATTGGCAAAAGGACGAAAAATAAAACTTAGACTAACAATGTAATGCAACGTCTTTCACCACTCATAGACATATTTGTCTGTAAAGAACTCACAATCAAGACGAGCGACATAAGAATGCTGCAAGTAGAAAAAATTTTCTCAATTTGGGTATATTTTTACCCATTAAACAAAAATGAACTGACTGGTAATAAAGGAGACTCAAAAATAAAGGCCTGATCCATACAAATTTTATACCCGTCAACAATCAATCTTCATTGTTGGCGGCAATGAGATTTTCCGCAGTGCCACACACCGCAACTGAACTACTCCTGAAGATCGAAACGGATGTAGGATACAAGAAGAAAAGATTTCACTCGTAGTTCTTTTCTGGGGAATGTAGGTGAACATTGCAGTTTACAGGCACGGTGTACCTTAACTTAAACTGTCACAAGCTACTAAACAACGCCGATTACGCCCAGCCGGAAGTTGGCTCTGTGGGCTCACTCCCATAATAAGCAAAGAAATATATTGCGCGCGAAAAGTTTGCAATGCATGTACTCGGATCCGGTGTACGTAATTGGCTAAGCCTCCTGTTTGCGCGTGGACTTTGTGCCTCACCAGTCCTCCGTTAGAGCCAACGTAAGAGGAAATCAAATTAGGCGCCGCTCTTTGCCGTAGCTGCATGCCTCGCTCCAGTGGCACTTGTAATCTATGATAACTAAGTTACGTCGGTGCAAGCCTTCGAACCGATTCTATCGCTTCTTATCACCCCCTATAAGAACACGCAAAGGCGACGTTCGAGAACGCCTTATCCACGTAATCATTGACCTGAAAGTGACTTTTTTAGAAAAGTACGACCGGGTATGTAATTTTTCTTCATTATACCCATCGCCAACACAAGACAAGGCGGTGCTACATTAGATTACCCCGAAGAGGCTAATAAAATTTTGCTTCGCTACATAGCGTAGCAATAAAGAAGGTAGGCGCGGTGATGATAAACTTGACGTTGGAGGGGTGCAGGTAATGCTTCGGTGCGAACCGCATTAAGGACAGTAAACCAAGGAACGTTCAAAAAAAGGCGCACTAGCGGTACTGTTCGTATTTCACTATATTATCGTCGTTAATGGTTCATACCACCGAAAAAAAGCCTCGCTACGGTTCTTCACACCTTTTTATAAAAGCGAAGCTCTCGTAAGTGAAGAAAAATTATATCCCCGCACGCCGTCAGCACATCACTCTATGAAATAGCCTGTCTGTTGGCGCAGATAAGCTTTTCCAGTGGGCACGTGACGTGTAAGGATGCTTTGATTGACTGTGTGGTTCAACGCGCCTACGCTACGCTGGCATTGAGGCACGCAGTAGGCGAGGGCTCCGGATTTTTTTTTTTTTGACCACCTGGAGATGTTTAACATGCGCCGAATTCTCTAACACAAGAGCGTTTTTGCTTTTCGATAAAGGGGCTACCGCAGCCGGGAATCGAGCCCGCAGTCCTTGGGCTCAGCAGCCGTAGTGCCATAGCCACTGAGCCGCCGCAGCGGGTAGGTGTATGAGAATGCTAAACAAAGGTCCACAAGTTTGTTTGCAACAGAAAAAAACCTAAGCGGCCTAATCTTTTTCGTCGGTAATAAAACTTTCCGTGGCTGAACAACACGAAACGAGTCCTGGATATCGTTTGCTTTTGTTCACCAAGAATTCTGGTTACATCTTTGGCAATATTGGAACACGGTTACGAACAGTCCTATTAGTAGCCCTGGACCCCCGCTGAGGTACAAAAATTTGGACAAAAATCTAGTGACTCCCTACATTTTTCGGTTTATTTCTTCATATCTTCAACCACGCTAGCAATTGTAATCGTTGACCTGGGGAATTAAATCACAGAATATTCCACTGTCTCCAGTATATTGTACTGAGTGAAACGCTCGAACTGCCGTAATAGGCAACAATCAAATACATGATTTTAGTCACGAAACCAGATTGTCAAATTGAAGCGTTTTCTACAAATTGCGAAATTAAGACGCAGTCCCAGCATTGGTCATGCGGTTTGGTGTGATTACGAGCAAATGTGTATGGAAGCTTGGCAAAGTTGTGATGTTACATCAATGCTAACACAGCCTTCGATGAAAAGTTGCGTTTCTACCTCCCTTAGCTTTCAGCACACCACGCCATGAAGCTCTACCCTTACAGAGATGCCAAAAAGAACACAATAGATAATCCTCCATCCGCTGAACTATATTCTGTGCCGTCGCTGATCAAACACGACGGATCCCGAACTCTTCCCACTTTTCTGCGCTTCAATACTGTTACCAGCGCTGTCTACATAAAGCCGTTACTTGATGTGTTTTCATTTATCTTCATTTCGACATGACAAAAAATTCCAGAACTCCCAAATAACGGCAGTGTTTAGTAAATTTCCCGCAGCACATACACGGTGGCTCGGGCACTGATATTATAGTCCCTTCCGAAGTGGAGTAGGGCACATGCTTCCCATTACAAACTTTTTGTCGCATTTTTTACTTCCAGTTAAAGAGTCGTTCGTGGATCACATTAGGAAACTAGGGATGATACATAAACCATGTGCCTCCTTCATTTCTGCAAAGCCAGTCAGGTGCTCTACGTTGAAATGGAAACCCGGAGACCTGCTTCTTTAACATCCTCTAAAAGGCGGCGCTGTGATCCCAATCTCACTGAGAATAACGTACTTATAATCACGACGAAACAAAAATGCGGTGAAGCAGAATCATGGAAGGGGCATTCTCTGGATTTGTTACACCTAAAAAAACTTTTAAACATCGGGCAGTGAAGTTTCGTCTCAAATGCCAATAACGCAATACCCGCAGTCTCATATTAGTTTCCTTCTAACATTTCATATAGATGGCATGCACTAACGTCACGATAACGCGCGGCGAAAGGCTGCACACTTATCTGGTGTTCTTATCCCTCCTAGAGCTACAAAAACTGGAAGTGGGTCCCAAGAAAGGGTGTGACGATGTCATGTGCAAGCTAGCTCACGCTTCGTGTCACTATCAAATCGCTATTGAACCACTTTATCGCACACCCCACACCTGAGTCCGTATCGTCTTTCAGAGTGTCCCTGTGAAATTTCGCATACGCACCACTGTGCTTGTCCAAGTTATTGGCCTGGTACCTGCGAAGCTTGCTCGCGTTCTTCGCTTCGTACCACCTTTTTTCATATCGTGCTCACTGCTTACGTGTCGTTTTCTGGCACTCCGACTGGTATGCAACGTGTTAGGACATGCCAAACTGGTTTCCTTTGCTTCGAGAATTTTTGAGCCTGACCATCGAGAATCTGCGGAAAGACAGACATTTCCGCTGTAACATGCCTGGTGACTCAACAGGAATAATTTCTGCTCTTCTCCGGCAATAAACATTGAAAATCAAAAACAAAATACTTATTTTTCTGCAGACATTCCTTACCATAAATTTCTCTTTAACTAGACCCCTTAAAACTTCGCAAGGCAGAAGGGCACCGCGCTAAGTAAAGCCGCCGGATTGGCCAGGGGTGTGAAGTGTCGAAGCTGTAGTTTTAATGCGAACCCACATAAACATAACAGATATATCACACTTAAGTACGCCACATAAAACGCACTTATTTTTGAAGACCTTAAAAACTTTGAGCCACTTGATTGCAGGATTTACGTTTTTTTGGCTGAAGGAAATGCAATGGGGAAGCAGACAAACCAGGAAGAGCGGCAGATAGTAAAGGTGCTCCTTGTTTCACCACCACTCATCCGTCTTTGTTTTTGTGTTGTTTGCTTACTTTAGTCCTCCTCGTTTTAGGAGATGTTAATTTACCGCGTAGCCAGCTGTGACATAGTGCTTCTACTTCAATTCTGCAATGGGCGCATTCTTGTGGCAAATTTAAAGACGTTCCTGTAAGAAATATTTCTTTGCTCTGTTGCGCCGAACATTTTCCTCTTCAAAGTAATAAACGCATGAACTTTTGTTGCAATCTTAATTTCACAGAAAAACGGGAGGGCGAGCGTCAAGCGGAACGTAGAAGTGGTAAACACGTCTACATTCTGGGAATCGCCTCTGGGAATAGCCTCTGAGAATCGGAGAAATAAAGCAGTAGTCGAGCTCACGAAAAGCTCGATTAACAAAAATAGTGGCCGAAACCGTTTTGCCGGTGGCCGCCAACAAATGTTCCTTGATGAGCGCACATTCAAAATGAGAGGTCAGGTTTCTGTGGTCCCCGCAACAAGTTTTATACGGCTGTGATTATCAGAAACCGCCTTCTAATGCACAAACGTGACACCCCTGTGCCCAGGCTTTACTGCATAGTTTTCATGCACAGTGAAGTAAAAAACTCAGTAGAGACCACTGAATCCATCTTAAAATGTACCTAAAGGGTAAAATGGAACAACAACTGACTCAACTTGAAAGGTTATTCGTGCGAATTCTGCCCAAGTTCTACAAGGTGAAATTGCCAACAGTAGCGTATTGGTGTATTGTTTGGAAACCAGACACATTTTAAAATCAACAATATTATCAGAGCGTGTTTCTCTACTGCCCTGAATTTTAATGGCACAACTGGTGTCATAGAAAACACACAGCTACAGCCACACAGATGGCTTTCTGCTACCAAAGAGCATCGGCCTCCCAAGTGACGATTTCCTACCAAGGATGCGTTCCAATTTGCTGTTTAGGCACCTTCGTTGCCGTCTTCTCGGACAGTCCGCCATGTCAAGCCCCGTTCCAATTCGAATGAAGCAGTCAACGAAGACTGCTTCGAAGAGGCAGCATCGAAGTCAGCAACCATGCAGACTACCTTCCGGTCTAAACTACTAAGCGACGCCAGCGACACCTTTTTGCGCACTAATGTTGCGACAAATGAACCTTTTATTTTATTGAAATATTTAGTATAGATTAGTAGTGGTGAAGATGCTTTTGTTTAGTTTTTAAATTGCATAATGTTGGTAAAAATAACGGCAATAATATTTACGAAACCAGCGGCTTGCGGTTCTCAACATGTCTGCTACAAAGTTGTCTGCGTTGGTGACAGCTGCGCCGTTCCAAGTCCGCTTGATTTTGACGTCTAACATGGCTGCTTTGTAGCCAGTCTACTAAGCTGTCCACAAATATGAACGCAGCCCATGTATCTATACGTGAGCTCTTTGGTGGGGAAACGGGGTCGTGCACCTAGCCCATCTCTCTGCAGCTTTGTGCCGGCTTTGACGCAGTGCGGGCGCTCTTTGCCAGAGCCCCGATGGAATCTCGCAGGCAGACATCACCTACAGGAAGCGGACTACTGTACAAGAAACGGTCTAGTGAACCGGGCTGATCTCATCTTTTTCAGCAAGATACGACACGTAGCAGTTCTCTTTAAACATTGCCCTCAAATTCCGTACAAACTGCGCATAGATATTGTGCCTTATTTTTCTTGATAGACTGTGGAGTTAACGTGGAAAGCTGGCCTGTTTATGCGTGATAAAAAATAGAAACGGCGCAAAAAACAGACAAGGACAGAGAGAGGATGGAGAGGACTGCTGTGAACTTCCTCTGGTGGAGTGTAAGTAGCGTTCTGACATTGTAGGCCGTTAACAAAAACCAAAAGTTTACGGCACAAAAGTTTCCAACCAGCGTTATTATGCGGAGCCTAGTACATTAAAAGCTTTGCTTGGAACGTCATACTCCACATTTTAGCTTTTTCCCGCTTGATTATCAATTTAGGCTTACGAAAACGCTTCGCGAACCTTTAAATAGAAGATCTTTCTGGTTGTTCTCCAGTGTGTCCCAAGAAAGGCAATACTTAAAACATGTAGCCAAGGTCTTTGGCGACATAAGTAATTTTCTCAGCTGGCTCAGCCAGTAAACCTAAGAGAAAAACTTGTCACTAAAGCCTACCACATCTCTCGACACGCAGATGGTCATCAAGAGTATTATGTTCACTATACTGCTTTCACGGAACTCGTGCTACTTCTTGCCAACGCCTTCAACGTACCGCAACAAACGCCTGTGGGCGACGTTATAGGAGTTCTCGAGCCTGTGACAACCTACACGCTGCGGGAGCGAACTTTCTGAGTGTCCACATCCATGCACTTGAAACATTTTTTCGTAAAATTCATGTGATCATAGATAAGAATAAATAATAAACTTGTAAAAATGTTCCCTGCAGTGACATTGGCCTGTGAAGTGCAGATGATGCAAATAGAGCAAGTAAAAATTCAAACGTAAACTCCCCTAAAATACACAGTACCTTAAAAGCAAAAGTGGGATTGGTGTATTCTAAGCAGTGCTATAGGTGGCGTCACATGGAGCTTCCCGCATCAGGCATGTGGGTATAGCTAGTGCGCCTGCCACATTCCTGAATATCTTCCCCATCGGGATTCATTTTAATCTAACACTGTTCCGGACGTGTACCCCTCTTAGTCCCTACAGACGTGTATTTCTGTAAAATCAAATGTTTTATTTCTTACAATGCATTACACAGAAGTTCTCTATTTGTAGAGCTCGCTGTTGGTATTCAAACTATCATTTTATTGCTCCTAACTGCTAATATCTGCTCGTATATACGACGACGCAAAATGCCTTCAACACTAATTTAAGGCAGGCTGTCCTCTCGTAATATGATACCTTCCCCAGCGAGTATAGGTTCTGTTGATTGTGTAAATAAAATTGGCACCACAATAAAATTTCGATTTCATGCATGTCAAACTGTGCATCTTGCACACAATATCTTTTACTCGCGTGCCAGCAGCAACCCGAACCTAATATATAACATATTCAGTGCACCATTTGGGTGTTCCTTCCTGTTTAAAAAACATTTACCGCTTTTTTGGCGGCAACATACCTGGTCCCACTCGTCTGCTGAAACTCCAGCAGCGTGTCATTTTAATGCCAAAGCAATATTGGCACAGACCTGCGAGTTTCATCATGCGAGGGAGTAAGACCTTCTAGTGATAGCACGTGTCTTCTCCCTCAGGGATCGCCTACCTAGCCGAGGGAGGAGTGCAACCACCTATTTGTTCCCAGCCCTCCACCCTCCTTCACACCGCCGATGCGTGAAGGAGGGATAGTGAGGGGAGGAAGAGCGCGTGAGAGACTAGGACGGCAACCGCAGCCGCGGCGTGAATTAGGGAGCGAGGACGCAGGTGCATCTGTGCTGAAGTTCGTTTGTCTGCGCGGTACCAGTGACGAAAGGTGTAACCTGCCCATCTGCAGGACCATCCTGCACATGTCGCTCGGCTGGCTAATGACCATAAGCGTACACGTGACAACCACCGCGCAAGGCGGCAGCCTCAAACGAGTAATGGACGGGAACTTCGGTGAGCGAAGGGTCGGGAGGAAACATGGAGAAAGACGACAGCAACGAGCTTTAAAGGCAGCAATTGTCACGTCGCCTGTGTCTTCAACGACGTCTTCCGAAACTGACTAAACGACGGTCGTGAGTGCTCCCAGTACGGAACGTTCGACTAGCCATATCGTGCGGTTAGCAAACAGTGCTTCGGCAGCATTCGCATGCGTAACAGGCCTAGCTGAGATAAGGCACAGCCATTTTTTCGGACACTTGGCACCCAAAAATGCATATTGCTTTTCATCGTGCCTCACACTGCAGCTTGCCTAAAAGTTACGCTTCACGTTTTTTGCATTATACGTAACGCATACTTTCTGAGCATGCTGCGTTACACCAGTATCCTCACGTGAAGACGACCGTCAGGAGCACCTCGTTGATGGCTTGAATGTTGAGGTTGGGCCGGAGAAAAATTTATTCTTTGAGTCACAACTTTCTTTATCTCTGTACTGACGCATCCTTGAATACAAAGAAAAGCGTATCCTTCTCTTAGAGAAAAACTTAAGGAGCAGCGTTCTTTTTGTTACGGAGCAAACGAATAGATGGGTTTTCCTCAACAGAACAGGTCAGGACGGCAGGCCGTCCCAGTAAAAGACTCAATATTGTCACGAAGCCAAAGATGACGCAGTTGACTTCAAAGAAAACAAGTTTATTGGAGCGAACTTGTGCTCCCCTAACAACTCAGAGAATACACAGGCGGCGAAGCAGCAGTCAACAAAGTGACGTGCGAAGTCGGGCGTCGACGATTCGAATACCACGGCGTTTGCTCTGCAGGCTTTTATCTTTTGGCACGAGTCTTTCCCGAACCGTCGATTTACATCCAGTACATTGTAGATCAAAGAAGATTATTCCAGGCCAGTGACCTGAGGGTGAAACGCTCTCCTTATTCGAATGAGATAAGCCGTGCGGCATCAAAATAAAGAATGGAACATGCGCTTCGCTCGGGACACAGATAACACAGCTGGGCGCAGCCGGGCACTAAAATAAAACCATAAATAAACAAACCCAATTCATTGTTTGCGGCATTCACCCCCCTCTAAGTGTATATCGACCCGATACTAAAGTAAAATGACAGTCCGAACACACAACAACAAGAAAAAAAGTCCATCATCCTTGCACAGTGTGGTTTGATGCAAACCACGTGGACGACATCGGGCCGCGTGCGTCGTCGTGATGTGCCGGAATCACCATCGGGGTCACCGGAATCACCTCGTACGTAAGTTGGCCAACACGTCGTAGAATTCGGTAGGTTCTGAAACGCCATCGCAGAAGCTTCTCACTGAGTCCGCGTAGTCGGATGGGGGTCCAAACCCACACACGATCACCTGGGTCGTACTCGGTGTCTCTGCGCCGGAGGTTTGTAGCGTCCGGCATCCACCAGCTGCTGGTCCGTTATACGAACTCGAGAGAGCTGGCGGGCCTGCTTCGCACATTGAAGGTATCCTTGGACGTCAGCGCTGAGGTCGTCGTCTTCTACGTGCGGAAGTATGGCGTCGAGCATCGTAGTCGGCCGTCTTCCGTAGACAAGTTCGAACGGTGTCATCTGCGTAGTTTCCTGGGTTGCTGTGTTGCCCGCAAACGTGACATAAGAGAGGACGTCGTCCCAAGTCTTATGTTCAACGTCGACGTACATAGACACCATATCCGCGATCGTCTTGTTAAGACGTTCCGTAAGTCCATTCGTTTGGGGGTGGTACGCCGTTCTTCGGTGATCCGTGGTGCTGTAGCGTAAGATTCATTGCATGAGCTCCACAGTGAAGGTCCTTCCGCGGTCCATGATTAGGACTTCAGGGGCTCCATGTCGCAGCACGACTTGGTTTATGAAGAACTTCGCGACTTCTTGTGCAGTCCCCCTCGGAAGAGCGGCCGTCTCTGCGTAGCGCGTCATGTTGTCTGTCGCAACAAAAATCCGCTTGTTCTCAGATTTTGACCTAGGGAACAGGTCCAGAAGGTCCATTCCAATCTGTTGGAAGGGCCTCGATGGTACGGCGATTGGCGGCAGAAGTCCGGCAGGTCTCGTCGGCGGCGTTTTTTGTCGCTGGCAGTCATGGCAGCTCCGGACCTAGTGGGTGATTTCAGAGGTAAGGCGGAGGCAGTAGAACCTCGTCTTGATTTTTTCAAAAGTGTGAGCTGTGCTGAGATGTCCGGAAGACGGGTTGTCGTGCCATTTTTCCAAAATTTCGTCACGAAAGTCTGCGGGGATGACAAGAAGGTAGTTCGTTCTACTTCCGGGGCTGAAATTCTTCTTCACGAGGACTGAGTTTTTTCAGGCTGGATGCTGGTAAGTTGCGTTTGAACGCTTTAGGCATGGCGACGTTGCCTTCTTCTAGGAAGTCGATCATGACGCCTAATTTGGGATCGGCACGCTGCTGGGGGCAAAGTCGCTCTCCGTCATGACTCCGAAGAAGGCGCTGTCTTCATCGTTGTCTTGTGGTGGTGGGTCGACGGGGGCGCCGGAAAGGCAATCTGTGTCGGAGTGTTACCTGTCGGATTTATAGACGATTGTAACGTCGAACTCTTGCAGGCGCAAGCTCTACGGCCCAACAAGTCCAGAGGGGTCCTTCAAATTGGCGAGCAAACACAGCGCATGGTGGTCTGCCACAACCTTGAACGGTCTATCATACACGCACGGGCAAAATTTTGAAATTGCCCATATAATTGCGAGGACACTTTCTCGGAGGCTGGATAGTTTTTCTTCTTCGACAGACCACGGCCGGCAAAAACGAATAATTTTTTCGCAACCTCTTTGCTTCTGGACGAGGACAGCACCCAAGCCTATATCGCTGACGTCAGTGTGCATTTCCGTGTCGGCGTTTTTGTCGAAATGAGCGAACACAGGCGGGCTTTGCACGCGGTGTTGCAGCTCACTGAATGCTTCCTCTTGTGCGCTTTCCCAGCTGAAAGGGGTCCTATCTTTCGTCAAGCGCGTGAGTGGCTCCGCAATGCGTGCGAAGTTTGCGACGAAGCGCTGGTGGTATTCTCACAGTCCGAGAAATCTTCACACGCCCTTCTTGTCTTTCGGCCTAGCGAAGTTCGCAATGGCTGAAGTGTTCACCGGGTCTTGCAGGATTTCTGCGGCGTTGACGACGTGGCCAAAAAACTTGAGCTTCTCGTACGTGAAGCGGCCCTTTCCAGGCTTCAGCGTTAGCCTCGACGTAGGAATGGCCTCTAGTACAGACTTGAATCTTGCCAGGTGTTTTCGAAAGTCCGGGAGAATACCACAACGTCGTCGAGGTATACGAGGCAGGTATGCCATTACAGGCCAGCTAGCTCGGTATCCATGACTCTTTGAGGCGTTACTGGTGCCGTGCACAGCCCAAACGGAATCACCTTGATCTCTTATAGGGCGTCCGAGGTTATTAATGCAGTCTTCGCTCGGTCTTTCTCAGCCATTTCAATGTGCCAGTAGCCTGTCTTCAAATCCATCGAAGAGAAGCCCTTTGCGTGTCAGAGGTGGTCGACGGCTCCGTCTATTCCTGGCAGGAGGCACACATCCTTATTGGTGATTTTGTTCAGTCGCCGGTAGTCAACGCAGAACCTCAATGTGCCGTCTTTTTTCTTCAGGAGTACAACCGGAGCAGCCCAGGGGCTTCTTGATGCCTGTGTAATGTCGTCACTAAGCATGTCTTCGACTTGTGTCCGGATGGCTTCCGCTCAAGTGAAGACACGCGGTACGTGACTGTTGGGTAGGTCGGGCTCGATCTGCGGTCATAATTCGGTGCTTCGCTAGGGGTGTCTGACGTAATTTTGAGTTCGACGAAACATACTCGCTGTATCGACGCAGCAAATCCAATAATTTGTCCCGGTTTTTTTCGGAAGCACTGAGTTCACGTCGAAGGGATGCTGCAGCTTGAAAGCATTCTGCGTGTGCGCGTTCAAAGTTGGCCGACCGCGATCACTTGGCTTGTTTCTTGCGTTTCTTCGAGGAACGCAATTGCAGCGCCCTGGTTTAGATGCCGGTACTCCTCGGAAATTAGTGACCAAAACTTCGGATTTGCGTTGCCCAAAGCACTCAATGCCTTTTGCGACGGAGACATCGCGGTCGAGAAGCAAACTTTGGTCACTCTCAACGATAACGTCGATGTCAGGAGCAGCGTCCTCACGGTAGACGGTGATCATCAATCTTGCGCGGGGTGGCAGGGTGACGTGATCATAGGCGATCTTTACAGCAACACGGTGTTCGGAGTTTGGTACCGGCGTCAAGTAGTGATCGGATTCAAAGTGTATTTACCTTCTTTGCAGATCAATTATAGCACCGGTGTGCATCAAAAGGTCCATCCTAAGAATTACATCGCGGGTAGCAGATGGGGCCAAAATGATGAACGCAGCAGGGTACGTGGCGCCGTCTATGGTGACGCGAAATGTGCACGTCCCAGTTGGCGTTACGAGGTGGCCTCCTGATGTGCGTATGTTGATTTGATTGATTCTGGGGTTTAACGCGCCGACGCAACGCAGGCAATGATGCGCGCCGTAGTGGAGGGCTCCAGATTAATTTTGACCACCTGGGGATCTTTATCGTGCGCCGAAATCTCGTACACACGGGCGTTTTTGCTTTTCGCCTCCATCAGAAAAGCGGCCGCCGCGGCCGGGAATCGAACTCGCGACCTCGTGCTCAGCAGCGCAACGCCTTAACCACTGAGCCACCGCGGCCGGTATGTGCGTATGTGCGGACCGTCCCATCTTGTCGTAACTTTCTTCAGCTTTGACGTGAATGACCCGCTGATTACTCAGTAGTCGGCTCCCACGTCGATCAGGGCGACTACGTCAAAGCCGTCGATGGACAACTGGACGTCGGACGGCGCTTTGCTCGAGTCTCGGGTGCGTCGGGCCGTCGTATCTCAGCTTGTGCGCGTTGACGGTCGGGCACTATGCGTCGTCATTGTTGCCGTCCTCTCAGCGGCAGGCTCTGTCATTTCGGGTACGCGTCGTGCATTGCTGTTGTCGTCGTGTTCGGCGAGTCACCGTCCGGGTTATATCGGGTCGTGGGGCTGAGGGCATGTCGTGATTTATGGTCTTCGGCGAGTCGTTGCGTCTGTTGGAGGGTTTTAGTTTTTCCAGCCGTCGTGCAACTTTACCTTCAGAAGTAGCTGCTTTTAGATTCCCCTACGTGGGCTCGGGGAACTCCCACGCGTGAAGTCTGCATTGCTTCGACAGATCGGCGATTGGTATGGGTAGGGGGACGTCGAGCGGTTGAAGCGCGCTGGGCCTCGGTTGGTGTTGGATAGGTAATCTTCGATTTCAGTAGGGTGCTGGCCGGGTCGGGGGCGGCGAGTGTCAACGGAGAACCCTCGCAAACAGATCCTCCTGTAGGGGCCGCGACGGAAGATGTGGTAAGCCTCTCCGCAGTGGTAACACAGCGGACGATTATCTGGCGTTCGCCACACGTCGGTCTTCCTCGGGGGGGGGGGGGGGAGTTGCACCGCAGGTGGTCGGGCCGGCGACAGGGGACGACGGTATGGAGCCTCGGGACGATAGGGTGCAGGTGGGCGAGGTCCACGGACTAGCAGCCGCGTAGGCTACGGCTTGCGGCTCGCGGGGTGCTTCTGGTGTCGTTGAAGTTTCCAGCGCTTGCTGCATTTCTTCCATAATGACGTCGGTAAGGGAAGCGACCTGGGGTTCCTGGTGGCGTTGGGAGAAGTTTCCGCAGCTCCTCCCTCTCAACTGCGCGGATAGTCTTGCGTAGGGTGTCTGCTGGAATCCGCATGCTGCCGATGTAAGTTCACAGTGGCCGCGCCAAACAAGTTGCAGTAATACTGCTTAACACACATTTGGAGTGCTTTCTCAATTGTGCTGGCTTCAGTCACAAATTCGACGAAGGTTTTTGGCGGATTGCGGACAAGTCCAGCAAATAGTTCTTCCCTCACACCCGGCTATAAAAACGCAACTTCTTTTCTTCTGCCATGCAAGGGTCAGTACGCCTGAAAGCCTTTTTATCTCTTCGGCAAACACAACAGCCCTTTCATTAGGGTGTTGTGTACGCGTTTGCAGCAAGACCTCAGCCCGCTCTTTTCGCACAACCGTGGCAAGCATCGTTAAAAATATGGCGATCTGAAATCGTTCCAAGATTCCAGGGAGCTTTCATGGTTTTCAAACCAGATCCGTGGTGATTCTTCAAGGTAGAAGAACACTTGCCTTAATGTCTCCGCGCCGCCCCATCGGTTAAACTGCCTGACCCGTTAGACTTGCTCCAACCAGTCTTCGGGATCCTCAGAAGGGGACCCATGGAATGATGGGGGCTGCCTGGGTTGCTGAAGGACGAGGGCAGGATTGATAGCACTGGTCACGGTGCCTGCGTTGATCGTGGTTGCTTTCACGACGTCTTCTTCCTTCACGTAATCCAGAAGTAGTCCAAACTCTGGCTGAAGTCCTTGCTGTCGGCGATTGACAGGAGTTGGGCTTGTTTGTCGGCTTGACGAGTGCTTCGAGTGCATGTACCGAGCACCTCACCAGATATCACGAAGCCAAAGACGACGCAGTTGTCTTCAAGTAAAACAAATATATTGGAGCGAACTTGTGCTCCCGTAACAACTCAAAGAATACACAGCCGGCGAAGCAGCAGTACAAAGTGACGTGTGAAGGCGAGCGTCGACGATTTGAATACCGCGGCTTCTGCTCTGCCGGATTTGATCTTTCGGCGCGAGTGTTTCTCGAACCGTCGGTTTATATCCGGAAAATTGTAGATCACAGAAGAATATTCCAGGCCAGTGACGTTAGGGCGCAACACTCTCCTTATCCGAATGAGATAAGCCGCGAGGAATAAAAAATAAAGAATGGAACATGCGCTTCGCTGGGGACTCAGATAACACAGCCGGGCGCAGCCGGGCACTAAAAACAAATCATAAATAAACAGAGCCAATGCATGGTTCGCGGCATTACCGTTACCATGCGAAGGTGGTTGATTTAGAGAAGGAGACGGGAACTACTGAGTTCAGGTAGGCGGGTCACTGGACTTTCCGACAGTACGAGCACAAACGGACTTCTGTCTCGTCTTCTGGTTATCCACCATCGCTTGGCTCTTACCAAACGGACTTCTGTCTCGTCTTCTGGTTATCCACCATCGCTTGGCTCTGACCACTTCAAAGGGACTGAGAGCCTATTCGTGTAAGTCTCTGCTGCTGTTTTGCACTAGTTTCCGACCATCGATGAACAGTTTGGTGGCCTAGCGTACATAAAGAGTGACGTCCATGCATCCAAGGGTGAAGATGATGGATTTGGTGAAGACTGGCTTCTCAACGGCAACGCCCGGAGCACCACGACAAGCAGTGAAGGGGTTTGTAATCGCGCTGCACGACATTGCGGGGGACATGGCATTTTCGATGGTCTCGGCTGGGCATCTTCGCCGTCATACAGGCTACGGAGGTGAAATGAGTGACATCGCTGCCTTCTGGTTCCGGCGGTGCGGGGACTGCGAAACACGACTGCGTCCACGCCGAGGCGGTGCGAATTTCTGGTTAGGATGGGGATGATACACCACCAAACTATCAAAACAAGCCTCGTGGAGGAAATAAGGAGTGTGACTAACCAGGGAGCATACAAAGCGGTGTATTTACATGTCGGCCGTCATATACCGAGCAATGCAAGGCGCAACGCACTGCTTCATCGTTGTCATTGGTGGGTGTACCTAGTGCCAGCCGGTACTGCCCTCACACGTCAAGCTTAAGCTTTAGGAATATAGTTGTAGAATAGGGAGGCGTGAATACGTAGTTGGTCAAAATATTATCAGGCTTCCAATCATATGTCTCTGTGGCCTTGCCATTCTTCTCTTGTGAACGTCTTGCCTGTGTGAAGGGTGGCACAGACGCCAAAGTGAGAGAACTCAAGCAACAACTTATGGCATAAGCCTAGATAGCGTGTCTTGAATAGGAACAATTTTTAAGCAGTTTCTTGTCTAGGCTGTGAGGCCAGCTTGTAAGCATAAATAGTTAAATTTAAGCCACGGCGCTTACTTCGCTTTACTTTACGCTTATTTTGCAGGTACTTTAGAGGCGGCTAAGTGCACGTAAAAGTTTGTGAGAAATAGGCTTTGGGATCTCTTCAAAGAGTGCTTGGTTCTCAGAAGATGGATAGAACACTTTCAGCAATATTGAGAGTACATTTTTCTCAAGCGTACCTTTTTGAGCAAGTGTGCAGCGGCATAAAATATGTCAAGGCGAGATATTTGCAGTTATCATGTTTCGGCTGGACTTTTTTCGCATTTCAGATGCACGATGTTTTAAAGAAAAACTATAGAACTGGAAGTCATATTGATCTTTTACCAACTGCAGCATGGTAATTATATAAGTTCCTAGTTTGGACAGGCCCTGAGAAAAGCCGTTTAAGGTAGCTCTTCATTTCAAACCTGTTGACGATGCAAGGTTCGTAGAAGATGGATACACAAAAATATTTATTCTCCCCTGCCCAGTAACACATTCGAAACAGTTTTGTCACAAAAGTTTCTATTTTGAACATCGGTTGAAAAATGTAATAAACAAATATACAAGCAAACCTGCAATTTTCATTGGAAATAACTCTTTTCTTCCTTAAGCTGACTTTAGTTTGCGACAGAAAAAAAATTAGTTAAATATACTGAATAGATCAGTGCTATGTTTCTTCTCCTGCTGGTACCGTTTTATGGCAAGAATAGACTTATTTAATGGCATTGTGGAGCGTAATAAGGAAGGATTTGTTTTCGAAGTGATGTCATACTACTTCTTGAAAGAACAATTATTAGCTTTATTCACTACAAATACACCCCAAGGAGGGGTTTAAAATGGAGTGAAACTAGGGGACTGTTAGTGGTGTGGTAAAATGTTGGGGGACAGCTACCGTTTAATATAACAATGTTTTTCACGCAATTCATGTAAAAAAACATTAGCGTGCGAGGTTTCTTCCAGCCTTAGCGTTCGAAGACTGATTAATAAAGGTTGCTGGCGGCTGATATAAAATATGCAGCAGAGTGGCCATCTCCATGTCTCGCTCCTATATAAGTAGTACTGTTTCCGTTAACGCAGACACCTAAAGTTTCTTAGGCGTAAATCATTAACAACAGGATTCAAATCCGGCCCTCACACGAAGCTGAAAAGAAAGTTCCCGCGCCATGAGTGCATGACACCACTAATTTCGCTCCTACGCAAGCTGCCTGTTAAGCTTGGGAGGAACGATTTCTTACAAATTACCTGTCCAGCGCAGAGAATCGATTATTCCAGCCTCGAGCGACATAATCACCAGAAAGTGGAACACGTATAATTGACTGGCGGCTATGTTTAAATCCCCCAGAATTGATGATCTGTCCAAAACAAGAAAGATGACTGGAAGGACGAAATTTCTACGCACTTGATTTTTACATCTCGATTCTACTTTTCTTTGCATCGTAATAGCATGGAACCAGAACACAGCAAACGGAATGTTTCCTGTAGCACTACAGGGCTGAAAAAATGTATCTTAGATATGCTCCACTCCACACCTACGTAGGCAGAGCTCCTTCCGGGCAAATTAGCCGTCCTTGTGTTGGCAACTCTTTTATGCTTCTTCGAAAATATCGAAAATGAGCTTTCTGTAGACCCAGCTCCCTGTGGGGTATTTTCAAAACCTTGCGGCCGCAGTGTTTCATTACGGAACATAAAAGAAATTATCCAGGGAGATTTGAATAAGGAGATTTGAGCCAGTTTTCTGTTTCTCTATCCGTGATTTTCTTGTGAATTTTATTTACAGACTTTTCTTTTTCATTGATCCCTCAATGCACAATAATAAGGCGTGTCGTTAGCGAATTATTTTATTCGGTGCTCAAAAGAACCTCAGGGGAAAAGAGTCTATTTAGGGGAAGCTATTGGGGCAAAAGCAAGGCAAAAAATTTTATATATATTGTTACGAGGCAGATGAATAAGCTGTCTATTTACAGATAATTACCGCTAAAGGCCAAGAGACCAAAGCCAAGGAATCCAATGCAGCTCATGCCAGTCCGTTTCTGAGCGATCTCTTCTTCGTCTCTCGGCTTGCTGTACGCGCCCACTGATGAGGCACATACCCATAGGTGAAGTGTACGATGGATTGACCACCTGGTGGTCCAGTCCAATGCTATGTGAAATGTTCCGGGTGTTACGTAGCAATATATATATTGCCGCGAACCATGTATGGGATTGTTTATTTATTGTTTCTTTTAACTGCCCGGCCACGCCGGGCTCTGTTATCTGTGTCCCAAGCGAAGAGTGTCTTTCATTCTTTATTTTTTATGCCGCAAGGGCTATCTCATTCAGATAAGCAGACTGTTTCATCTTAACGTCGCTAGCCCAGAATAATCTTCTGTGATCTACAATGTTCTGGATGTGAATCGACGGTTCCAGAAACACTCGCGCCGAAATGTAAAAGCCTTAAAGGGGCACTGACACAAAATTTTGAAGGCGAGATAACTTCGGAGATAGATTGGTGTGAACACATATACATCATCTGCAAAATATCAGCGGCGAATACAGCCTAGAACATATTTAAAATCAATTTTGAAGTGTGCGAAACGCAACCGAGCAGCCAGCAGAGACCACGCGCAATTGTAAATAAACAACATCCAAACACGTCACGAGTTTGTGTTTGCCGCTGCCGCACTACCGGCGTTTTTTGCCGGCTCGCCTGGCTCGCCGCTCCAATCGGAGGCCGGAGGGCGGAGCTTCTGCTCTCGAGAACGAACGACCCGATCGTTGGCGGCGGAGGCGCCGTGATTTCGTCAGCTAATCGGGCAGCTGGCCGCGACCAAAGTTCTACAGCGATTCCAGGCACTCTGTTTCTATTACTGTTTATTACATTGGATGCGAAAACACGCCGGAGGCACGAAAAGCTCACTGAGCTAGCCGCATGGTCGCTGTGCAGGCGGCGGCCACGGCCGCGAAGTGGCCCAGGCCGGCGCAAGTACCTCGAGTGATAGCTTGTTACCGCTGCACGAAATTGTCCCCAAGTCCCGACCATGGTGGCTTACATGAGAAAGGAGTTAATGATGCGATGGCGGGTTGCATTAAAAATTGTCATCTGCACCGAAAGAGAGCGGCACTCGAATTTCCGCCGCAGTGCTGAGCCGAACACATCTGTAGGCGGACCTGTAGGCAGACCGGCCCGGGTGCTCCCAGCGCGCGCCTTGCCACCCACCTCTCGAGCGTCGCGCGTCGTTCTTTAGCCGCGGTAGCATTTGCACTCGCAGCGCCTGCGTCACATCCACGGTCGCTTTTTAATTAAGCGCCTCACGAGATCAGTACGTGGGGGCATTCGCAGAAACTGCCGTCGATGCGGATTCGACAGTGCTATGGCGGCTCTGCTCTGTGATATCCCTCCGACGGTCACGTGGTCCGCTTTGTTCACACAAAATCCACAAAATCCATCGTTTCGCGGCACTCGCTGAAACCGAAACTGCGACTGGCCGCATTGAAAATGCCTCTAATTAAACAACCGTCGCACGCTGAAGCAAATGAGGTTTCCACAGGTTATAAGTAGGTCACTAGCTACTTATCGCAACAAAAAAAAACAAGATGCAAAATTTTTTGTGTCAGTGCCCGTTTAAGACCAGACGTCGCGACATTCTTTTCGACGATCCTCGCCTGCGCAAGTCATTTGTTGACCGCTGCTTCGCCGCCTCTCTATTTTGAGTTTTTTAGGGGAGCGCAAGTTCGCTCCAATAACTTGTTTTCCTTGAAGACAACTGCGGCGTCTTCGGCTTCGTAACAATATATGTATATATATATATATATATTATATATTACTAGAGACCCCAGACACATGCGAAAAAAAACTTTAAAACATATAAGTTTACTGACGTTTCAGGAACAGAAGTCCGCTTCCTGAAATGTCAGTAACCTTTATTTTTTAATGTTTTTCTCGATTGTCTCTGTCTACTTACATATTTTTCTCGCGCTCTGTGTGGTTTTTATTTTTTCAGACTATATAGCGAATCGAAAGGGGAAATGAGGGGCTGTTGATTAAGACCAAAATAAGGGTTGGCAGTGAAAAAAGTTTGGCTGCTCTCCAAGGCTTTCTTGACTGCCAACCCTTATTTTCTGCCTTTCTCTCTCTCTCTCCTCTCTCTTCTCTATATATATATATATATATTTATATATTATATATATATTATATATATATATATGTATTAGTATATGGATGGGTTTATTTGCGAAGGCAAGGCAGCAGGACGCTCAGCGAAGGCAGTCCGAAGCAAGCGGGGCTGACGGCTGGCTCTCACGCGCTCTTCTCGCGGTCCAGGCTGATGATGATCCCTGTCCGGTTCACTGGTTCTTCATCTTCCTTGAAGCTGTATTACCATGGCCAATCTCCTTGAAAGGGTAGGAGATACTTGTATCTCTTCCGCACTACAATCATCCCCCCGCGGCGAAGGGAGCCACCCTGGCGACTTAGGGGCACGCTACGACAACAGGATCGTAATAACGCTTGAGGCGTTGCACGTGGACTGTCTCGCGGCCTCGGCGACGAAGGTCTGAGGACGGGGTTAGCGGCTCCACGACGTAATTAACAGGTGACGCGCGTTCGACAACGCGGTATGGGCCGTGGTACTTGGATAGCAGCTTGCTGGAGAGACCGGGAGTAGTAGTCGGTATCCAAAGCCATACCAGGGAGCCGGGAGAAAAAGTCGCTTCTGGGCGGTCACCATCACGACGATGTTTTTGGTGCGACTGGTCTTCAGAAGTTAAATCGCGGGCAATCTGGCGGCATTCTTCGGCGTAGGCTGCAGAGTCGAGAAATGGTCGTGTGCTCAGAAACATCAGGTCGATAGGGGAGAATGGTGTCGAGAGTGCAGGATGGTTCACGACCGTAAAGAAGGAAAAAAGGGGAGAATCCCGTGGTAGACTGCATCGCGGTGTTATAGGCATACGTCACAAAGGGAAGAATCGTGTCCCAGTTGGAGTGGTCGGAAGAGATGTACTTCGCGAGCATATCGCCAAGAGTGCGGTTAAACCTCTCCGTCATCCCATTCGTCTGCGGGTGGTAGGCAGTAGTGGTGCGGTGAGTCACGTTGCATTTTTCCAGGAGAGCTGTCTATCACTTCCGACAAGAAGACACGCCCTCTATCACTTAGAAGTTCACGTGGTGCTCCGTGACGGAGGATGAAACGCTGTAGAAGGAAAGTAGCAACTTCGCTCGCCGTGGCAGCCGGTAGCGCAGCGGTCTCAGCGTAGCGCGTAAGGTGGTCGATAGCAACCACGGCCCAACGGTTTCCGGCAGAAGTAGCTGGCAGCGGCCCGTATAAGTCAATACCGACCCGATCGAAAGGTCGCGCTGGACAGGGTAAAGGCTGCAATGGACCGGTTTGTTGCTGAGGCGGAGACTTCCGACGCTGGCAGTCTTCGCATGCCCGAATAAACTTCATCACGAAGGTGTACATGCCTCTCCAAAAATAGCGCTGTCGCAGTCGTTCGTACGTCTTCAGCACGCCTGCATGGGCACAATGCACATCCGCATGGAAGCTTTCACAAATGGCAGTCCGCAAGTGACGAGGGATCACGAGCAACCATTTGCGTCCTTCTGGGCGATAATTGCGGCGATAGAGCAGTCCATCACGGATGGCGAAGTGCGCAGCCTGACGTCGCAGCGCTCGGGGAGCGGTACACAGCGTAGGATTAGAAAGGAGGTCGCAGAGTGAGGATATCCAGGGATCCTTCCGCTGTTGCCCCGCCATGTCCTCAAATGGTTGGAATGTCGGGGTAGAGTCAATGGCCATGAGCTCTGCCGTATCCGTGCCCAGAGGTGAACGAGAGAGTGCGTCCGCATCATTGTGTTTTCGACCAGACCGATATATCACGCGGATGTCATATTCCTGGAGGCGGAGAGCCCAGCGGGCAAGGCGACCAGAGGGATCCTTCAGTGATGTCAGCCAGCAAAGGGCGTGATGGTCTGTCACGACATCGAAGGCACGGCCGTAAAGGTAGGGGCGGAATTTGGCAATAGCCCACACGATGGCCAAACACTCTTTCTCCGTGACGGAGTAATTGGATTCGGCTTTTGTAAGCGTACGGCTCCGCCATAGGCAACAACGACTCGTTCAAATCCTGGCTTCCTTTGGGCAAGACAGCTCCCCCAACCCAACGCCACTGGGCGTCAGTATGGATCTCAGTGGGCGCACGAGGATCGAAGTGGGCGCAGTATAGGGGGTGAGTGTGAGCAACCGACGTAACGTCAAAAAGCTGCCTCGCATGCAGGAGACCAGGTGGACAAGTCATGGCTTCCGCCAAGGAGCTTGGTCAGAGTGCAAGTAACCGATAGCAAATTTGGAACGAATCGCCGGAAATCAAGAACAAAGGCCAATGAAACTGCGCAGGGCTTTTAGAGTGGTCGGTTTCGGGAAGTCGGCCACAGCTTGTAGCTTAGCAGGGTCAGGAGAGAACACCAGTCCTTTGAGACCACATGACTAGAATGTGTCAGTTTCGGGCCGCGGAAATGGCAACTTCTTTAAGTTTAGCTGTAGACCAGCATCCGTTAGGCAATGCAAAACTTGCTCTAGACGAGTAAGATGGGTTTGTCGAAATCGGGGAAAAATATAACGATATCATCCAAGTAACATAAACAAGTTTTCCACTTGAGGCCACGCAAATGTGCGTCCATCATGCGCTCAAAAGTGGCGGGCGCATTACACAACCCGAACGGCATACGTTAAATTCGTATAATCCGTCGGGGGGGTCACAAGGCGTTTTTTCACGTCATCGTCTGCCATCGGCACTGCCAATAACGGAGCGTAGGTCCAGCGATGAAAAGAAACTCAGCTCCTTGCAGATAGTCTAAGGCATCGTCGATCCGGGCAGAGTGTAAACGTCTTTCCGAGTATCTTGTTAAGTCTGCGGTAATCCACACAAAAATCGTATAGATCCATCCTTCTTCGTAACAAGCCACGACTGGAGAAGCCCAAGGGCTATTAGATGGTCGAATTACGCCACGTCTGGAGCATCTCATAAACGTGGCTATCGATGACGGAACGTTCTTTGGCCGAAACGCAGATACGGGTTCCGCTGGCGCAAAGGACCGATGAGAGCCAGTGTCGATTCGATGAGAGACGGTTGATGTGCGACCCAAAGAAGTCTTCTGACAGTCAAAGGTGGATTGAAAACGCTGAAGAAGGGTCAGAAGCTGGTCGCGCTGAACAGGATCGAGACTGTCGTCTACGGCGGTAACGAAGGCAGCAGTGTCAAAAGGTAGAGGTCGGCTCATTGAATTGATCGACAGAGGGGCTGACACATCCGGGAAGTCGACGAGGTGGCTATCAACAGCTTCCACACGCCCAAGGGACTCACCACGAAGCACAGTTAATGGGGAAGGAGATGCATTGCAGACAGCCATAGTGCCTGCCCCATTCTCGATAGTAAGGACGGCATAGGGGAGAGAGGTACCTTTGCGGTGGGAAAAAAGATTAGAGGGCGTGAACACGACTGTTGCCTCGGAAATTGTGTCACAGGTCACTGGTATCAGAACAGCAGAAGCTGGCGGAATTGTGCAATCGTCGGCGGCGCATAGCTTAGAAGAAAGTGAAATACTGTCCTTTCGGCGTCAAACAGAGGAAGTAAAGCAAGCTCGGCACGGGACAACATTCAATAATGGCGCTATGACGTGACAAGAAGTCCCACCCTAAGATGTATGCGATGGGAACAAGAGGGCAGGACGAGGAACTCGATGATGTAGAGCTCATTTTGTACTAAATCCGGGCGGTGCAAACTGCGATGGGCTCGACGTGGTGCGCTGTGGCAGTACGGAGATGAAAACCGGAAATTGGCGTCCTCACTTTTCTTAATTTGGCGGCAAATCTCTTCGTCCATAACTGATACGCAGCTCCTGTGTCAACCAAGGCGCAAGTGGGGATTCCTTCCAAGTCTACTTCAATCGTGTTCGCAGGGGACAGACAAGGGCTTCGGTATTTCGACGGCGCCGCAGTTCTTGCCTCCGGAACTGCGGCGATTAGTTTTCCTCCGGGGCAGTCGGACGACGCCGCATCGGCGAGATGGAACGGCGTCGAGGAGAGACGGACCGACGGGCACCAGAAGAGAGTTCGTCACGAGAAGGCGGAGAATAGGGCGGCTCAGCATGGGCGTCGTTGTAAGGGCGGTAAGGAACATACGCGTTATCAGCGTAGGCTGGCCGTCGGTAAGCGTCTCCTGGCGGCGGAATCCCACGGCGGCAATAACGTGCGACGTGGCAGGAATTCGACAAGAGAAACATATTGGCCGGTTATCAGGCGTTCGCCAGGGGTTGGTGTGGAGCGGCGACGGGCGAACCTGAGTAAGATGTGGCGGGGCTGTGGGCGGCGTCGAGGCACATAAGCGTGAGCCGGTGTCCGTGCCGCAACTTCAGCGTAGCAAAGTGGCGCCGCAACAGGCAAGGGCTCGGGAGCAGCTGAAATGGCGTCAGCGACTTGCTCCCGAATTATTTGATGGAGTGGCGACGACTGGGCAGGATCTTGTGTCGGCGACGACTGCTGCGGTAAACAAGGCAAGAGAGAGATCTGCCGGGCGACCTCCTCACGAATCAGCTCTTTGATGCGCCGCAGCAGGGACGGGTTTCCGTCGACTTCCAGCGCACAGAGTGGGTCGTCACGCTGCGACAGTCGGCGACGAGTCAAGGTGCGCTGCCTGCGCAACTCGTCGTAACTTTGGCACAGGCTGACGACTTCGCTTACGTTTTGGGGATTTTTCGCAAGCAGCATCTGGAACGCGTCCTCGTCGATGCCTTTAAGGATGTGCTTGACGGTGTCTTGCTCAGGCATCGATGGATTCGCGCGCGTCGGCAGAGATCTACCCCATCCTCAATGTAACAGGTAAAGGTCTCACCGGCCTGTTGAGCCCGCTCTCTTAAGCGCTGCTCCGCGAGAAGCTTGCGCACAGCTGGGCGGCCGAATACACAGTAATGTTCGTCGTAAATGCGGTCCACGTTGACCTATCAGCTGGGTGGTTCAGAAACCATTGTTCAGCCACCCCCTCAAGGAGAAACCCGCGTTACTGAGCTTCGTGACCTCGTCCCACCGATTGTAAGCGCTTACTAGCTCAAAAGAAGAAAGCCAGTCCTCGACGTCCTGGTCGTCGGCGCCACTGAACTGCGGCGGGTCACGCTGGCGGATCGCGCCGGAGCAGATGACAGCCGGCGGGGAAGGTGGCGCGGTGTGTTGGGCATCACCAGGCATGGTTGACTCAGTGGGAGATGGTAGGGTACGACTGCGGAGCTCCAGTCTCGAGGGTAGACGGGGTGAGCTGAGGCGAAGAACCCGCACACTCCACCAAACTGTAAGATGGGTTTATTTGCGAAGGCAAGGCAGCAGGACGCTCAGCGAAGGCAGTCCGAAGCAAGCGGGGCTGACGGCTGGCTCTCACGCGCTCTTCTCGCGGTCCAGGCTGATGATGATCCCTGTCCGGTTCACTGGTTCTTCATCTTCCTTGAAGCTTATTACCATGGCCAATCTCCTTGAAAGGGTAGGAGATACTTGTATCTCTTCCGCACTACAATATATATATATATATATATATATATATATGATATATATATATATATATATATATATAGGAAATGAGGGGCTCCGTGAAATAAGACAGAAATAAGGGTTGGCAGCCAAGAAAACCTCGGAAAGCAAAGGGAGATTGTGGTGGGTCATAGAAAGAGATGAAGAATTTTTTTTAGTCGAAAAAGAACGTGGTGTTCCAATATATATTATTATATATATATATATATATATATATATATATATATACTTTGTGTGTGTGTATTTGACAAAATTCACTACAACAAATCTATTTTATCTGGCCGCCCGCTTCTTTCCTCCGTTGTAATTTATAACCTAAAAGTAGGAAATGCACGGGAACGCGGCGAGACATAGCGGGAGCGAGAGTGCGGGGCTAAAATGTTTTTCTGGAAAGAATAAATGATGTGTCAAAGCCAAGACACGCTCCCCGTTTCGAGGAAGGCATCAGCAGCCGCAGCCTAAGTGTAGCTTGAGTGGTTTCAAAACCAATGACCTAAACAATTCCAACAAACCGCCCTTTTTCGCGGAAAAACAACATCTCGGTTCACGCGAATCACTGTCTGGCAAATTTCACGCAGTGATCGACTGCAATATAATCTGGGCTGCGTTTATGGCTGTTTTTTTTTCGCAGTGTGGTGTGAGCATAGACAAAACCATCCAGGGGTAACGCTATGCAAAGGAGACCTGTGTCTGTCACACACATATAATATTATCATTTTGTCTGTCTGACATTTGTTTTTGTAAAATAAGTGTATTACGTTAGAAAAATTGTTCTACAAATTTAGACTGCGGCCATAAGAAAGTAGTGCTTTGAATGTGCTGTAATATGCAAAAATATATGCATTTGATACAAATCGCGGAAGCCTTATTTGCTAAGAAGTTATTGCATAGTTTGCCTGCTGTCTTCCTTCTTTGTTTTCTTTTCTTTTTTGTGTGTTTTTTTGTTTTTGTTTTTTTTTTTCTGGAAGGTGGGGCTTTGCAAGCTGCATGTGCGCAGCTTTCTCCTCATTTTCCACACCACATTGCGTTGTTGACATTTCTGTTTGTAATTTCCTTTGTATGAGCACGCGCTGCTTTGTGGTCAAATAAGAGAAACTAAATAAAGGGGTATGTATGCAAAGCTTCATAGACGTTAAACGACTTGTTTACTTCTAGAAATTGCTACGTTCGTGGAACTGTTTACTTCTAGAAACTGTTAACATAGCAGCACATTCCTTTGCGGTTTTGTCTACCTTCCCATAGAACAGGCTAAACATGAAAGGGGCTAAACATAAACTTCCTCCTGAACTTAAGTCTACTTCTGTGATTTCTAAGGCGAAATCCTAGTGATACTTATCATGCTCATTTATTGCAACAAATTAATTCGCATGTTCACTTGTGTTTCTTTTTTTTGGTGCGAATTCCTTCGACAGGCCGACTGCCCATACTTCAAACGACAGCTGCTCCAGAATCGAAGCTCCTTGAAGCTGCCCTTCAGTAATTCTACATACCCGGTTCACTTATCAAGAAGAACGCAGTCGGCTAATTCTCGTTACACCCCTGGAACGTGCTGGCTCAGTGCCACGGAAAAGAGCCAGGCTCCTAATCTTGCAGAACCGGCTTAGCATTCGCACACAATGGCAACCATGTTGTTTGTTCCTTTCTCTTTGGGGTCGCGAGAGTTTTTTTGGCATAGACTAGAACAAATCTATGGGAAGGTAGCGTGCTATCTGATGCGTTCTCATGCTAAAAACAATAATATCACCCCGTATGAACAACTCAAGGTGTTCATCCGATGTCGGCAACTGTCACAAACCTCAGCTTCTCAGAACAAGTGACCGAATGCAGTTGACATTACGCTCTGACATTTTCGGCACTCATTAATTTCTCCTGACGACATAGATTGTAGATTACCCCTTGGTAATCTACACGATCCCACCTGGCCGTCCTAAAGTTCGATCTCATTGTTCACGTGTTCGTAATCCAAAGGCATTTCTCATTTAGCTCGCAGGGAAGCGCCCGCATTCGCGCGTGTGCAAAATTCAATGGTCGGACCCTGCATCCTAGGCTAAAAGGCCGTAACTATAGCATCCGCCCAGCTTAATTTATATCTGCATGTCAGTCACCCACGTACGACCCTAATATTGGCTTGAAACAACCTCTTTATTTCTTGCATCCGCTATCTATCTGCTTTCGCTCCCGCCACATCCATCATTCGCGTGTATTAAAGGTAGATGTTGCTGTCTGAGTGTCGGTAACCGACATACATTTATTGCTCCGTCCGCACCAAATTTATCGCCTATCCCCATCTGTTGAAAACTTTTTTCTGTTTGTTGGCTCGTCACCCACATCTCCACGATGTGCTATCATGCCTCGAACTCCTTTCGACGTTTCTGAAGGTACCAACCTTTCTTTTGTGTTGAATGCCGGTCTTCAGAGTTTCCGAAAATTGTGTGAACCCGACGTACCAATGAGGCACACAACGGTATGTCACAGTTGAAAAAGGCATCCCAAGGTTTTGACGGTCGCTCAAGCAACACATGTAATGGAGAGAGACAGAGAGAAAGAGAGAGAACAAACTTTTATTTTACGCAAAACCTAACTCCGGGTCATAATATAGTTTAATTCTCCGGTTCCACGTAGTACTGCAGGATGCCCGTGCTGATCCGGTGCTGATCCGGTGCTGATCCGGAGCTCCAAGGAAGTCATGAAGGCGAGGAATGTGGCAAGACATTGCGGGGTATATATTATATATATATATATATATATAAGTGCAAGAATAAATGTTTCTTGGACACCGGCAAATATCAAGAAAAAGAAAGACACACGTCGAAAGAGGAATGGTATAACATTTCGGCCGAGGGACCGGCCTTCGTCAGATTATTCTGACGAAGGCCGGTCCCTCGGCCGAAACGTTATACCATTCCTCTTTCGACGTGTGTCTTTCTTTTTCTTATATATATATATATATATATATATATATATATATATATATATATATATAATAATATATATAATTGCAGGAAAATATTTCTTGGACACCGGCAAGTCGTAGAAAAAAAATACACACGTCGAAAGAGCAAAAGGGTTAAAGTTTCGGCCGAGGTACCGGCCTTCGTCAGACTAACCTTATTCTGATGAAGGCAGGTCCCTCGGCCGAAACGTTAAGCCTTTTCCTTTTTCGATGATATATATATATATATATATATATATGTACCTTTGCACACACATCAGCGGTACGCGCCTTTCCCGCAAACAGAGGAGGCTTTCACGGAAAATGCAAGATCTCCTGCCTCCATTTTTTTACTTTCCTTCATTCACGACGGACCAAAAGCGGTTGGAACATTTCCCTCGCGGAAGAAATTCGCTCGAACACAGCCCCAGTTTTCCCGTAAAACGCCAACATTATTGTGCCTTATAACTGATCAACAGTTTATGTGCTTCTGGAGTTTGTATGACCGATGCGGTGCTGTCGAGCCATGGATGCTGTTGTGGTAGCAAGTGTATTGCATTGTGTTTTTTATATTTTGCCACAACATACACATAATCTAAGTGAAGATTAGACGTACAGCAGAAAGAAAGGAATGGGCCATCTAGCTGTTTTTCCGCCTCATTCCAAAGAGAGGTTCGGTGCGGAACCGCAGGAATGGGCTGGTTAATAATGTAACGTGAGAAGTGGTCCGCGTCGTGTTCTGCTTGTTTGCTCCGGCCTGTGGTCGCTCGGCGGGCTATGTTTCCACGAGAAATGTTGCCATCAACTGCTCGGTACAGCAATTCCTCATTGTATTGTTTTCCAAGACTGATGTTACTTCGCATTACCTTCTGTGATCGGCGGCATCCAAAAGCCATTTTCCCTCCTAGCGTCCTTTCTGCTGCCCTTGTCACCTCCTTTCTTCCGCTACCTCTTCCTTGTTTTGTCCCTTGGGCTTCCATGCCAAATATCTCATTCCGCGAGCAAGGCAATATAGGAGAGTATTGCTTGCTCCATCCCGTGGATAGGAAGAGGATAACATCATTCTTAACCAGCGTTACAATTCTTGTTCTGCTTGACTCTGCTGTACCTTGACAAGATGCATAGATATATTCTCAACTAAATGAACGCACTTGGGAACACAGTTTTGAAATTGGATATGCTCTATTTAGATGTCGGCGAAATGAGAACGTTTACGAGTGTTATACTTGAGCCATCAATCAGCTTAGCTTGGTTAGTCCTGGAATGTTGACGTGCGGGGGAGGCGCAGACCAGTGTTAAGGGCAAGATTCAATTTTAAAGCGTTTGTATTGGCATGCGCACTTAAAGCCGACAATCTTACGACGAAATCCCCTTGGTTGTTGTATAGACCAAGCCTGAGAAGCAAAAAGTGTATTGCTGTTTGTCCTCACGTAAACATTAATAACAACAACAGTAGTAACGGCTGGCTTCCTCCTGCGGCAACGAAGGAATTGTGAGGCTGAAAGCACTCCGTTCGCATGATCGACTAGAACATGGTAGCGCCGTGGTTGCCTTATAACAACCAAATTAGCTTTGCGTCGCCATTTCTCAGAGCCTTCCTTTGACCATCCTTCATAACTGCTGTTTCTCTTTCCTCGTGCCCGACTGTCGGCTACACTCTCCTGCTTGAGAAACTTGAACTGTTTTGGACGATACTTCGAACAAACAGTTTTCAAAGACGATAGTTCTTTTGGGTGCTTAAACAGGAAAACTTTGGTGTGTGAGTTGATCTGTTTCTATTTACCTTGACTTGGCCTTCCGGCAACGCGAAGTTTATATAGGCAAAACCTTTACAGCCCACTATACCTGAAACAAATATCATACTTGTTGCTTTTTTTTGAGAAAAAGTGAAATTTTCGGTATACCTCAGGCAAAACAATATTACATAACGGTTGCAGGCAGTGTTTTCTTAATACCAAAATGTGTTTGGTTGATATTTGCGATGGTAAAAAAAGAAATGCGCATTGAAAACAATGATGAAAACTCAAGCCTCTTGCGAGAAAGCACCGACAAAATTAGGTTCATTAGAGTGGTGACTTGGGCGAGTGTGTATTTTATGCTTGGCGAAAGTTCTAAAGCGCTGCAAAAGTATGAGAGAACAATGCGGAGAAGAAACACTGAGCACTGTGTGTCTCCTTCGTGTTCTTCGTCTTCGTCTTGGACCGTGCTTAAAACCTTCTCCGAGCAAACTAAACTTTGTTCTGTTCAATTGAATTCAGATGCTATATACGGAGTAAGAATGTAAATGCCGCAAAAAATATTAGACTGACGAAAATTTTATTCAAAGTCCTTTTTGTGTTTTTAGAGTCTGCACTACCTCACAAAAATGCTATATTTTTAAACACACCAGGCAAAATTGCACTAAATGGACAGCAAGACATTCTCGAAACGTATCAAGGCAAATTTCTCAAGGCAACCGTATCAAACGTAGCAAGGCAATCGAAACCGAACCGGTATTTTTGCTGGGACTAAACCCAAACCCTAACTGTTATTTTTTGACCATGCTGAACTCGAACTATAACTGAACCGAAAGGAAAAATAATGGTTACCATTTCATGACGAAACAGTTCAAACTGATCTCTTGTTGATAATGCACGGTAAACGCCCTTCGCAGGTTCTGTTTTTTACCTACCATCAACTTGAGAACTTTACACGCACTTTCCCCTTCAGATCAGTCGCGACTCCCAACAATCTTCGTCGTCACAACATGAATGGTATGCGCCCCAATGTCGCAAAAGCATGCTACCGCTGGTAGCGCGAGCACAGTGCAAGGCTGAGCAATTGAAATGTCACATTCTCGGCAGCTTAGAGGCGATATGAAATATCGGCTTCGCCATTCCCTGTGTGCAACTGTGTTATGACAATCTGGCCAGAAGGTTGCTGCACTGCGCAACAGCGAAGGCCAACACCCGAAATGAGCATACTTGTTGCAAATCGCACTTTTTTGAAAATGTCGCCACCAGAACAGTGTAAATTCTTTAAAGTGGGAACCTCAAAGTCTGCTCGGTCGTAGAGCCTTTGGCTGCTGTCCATGAGGATAAGGGTTTCACTGCCGCAACCATCTGCCTTTTTTCTGATGAACATGTATGAAAAACGAAAACTTTATTTCGACGCACGTAAAGACACCTAGATGTTCTAAATCTCTTTGCCGGCTTTCAATATAAGGTGGGCCTCATAGCGCAGGAGTAGCTTCGAAAAACAAAACGGGCTAATATAATTTGAGAAAAGTTTTTCCATGTGCCTAACTTGTGGATTTAGTTGATCCGCGCCGAGTTCTCACATAAAATATCTTATCTTATTTATTGCTTTATTTGGTCATTGCATAAGCGAAATACCAAAAAGGTAGATTTTTCTCTACACATCAAGTTTTTGTGGAACCTTTAACAGATCCAATCGTGTCATCTCGGCCAATTCAGGGAGGGCCTCGATGGAGGGTGCGAAATGGCTATGAAAGGCAGAACTTGACTTACCTGTAGTCCAACGTTATCGATTAAGGTATTTCGTCTACCTTTACTTTTGAATGCAGTCTCGAAATAAACCAAATATTTCTTTGTTTTGTATTTCTGGAAATATTTACACGAGCCTGAAGTGGTTTGGGAACCGGTTCACCGGTCATAACAGGGTAGCGAACTTTTTTTCTGAATTGTTTTGTAGACCTTCAAATAAGCAAGAATGTAATAAACCCCCCGGAAATGTGCCGAATATCCATTTCGTTTCGTCCACATCCAGGCTGCAAGAGGGGGCCTAAAGGTATTAGAGAAGATGTACTTCTAACAGTTTTTGGGGCTGTCAAAGATATGCAAGGTGCTCAATTCTTATCGTCCAAACACGCACAGCCAGAAAAAAGTCCAGTAAAACAGGCGCTTCTTTCTTCGGAAACCCTCTGATCTGCACCTTATGCGGTGACTTGTTAAGCCTAACATCTAGCGGGCGAAGGGTATATTTAGTCTGTAAATGAGAAAATCCTGGCTAAACAAACGGAAGATAGCAACTCCAACCAAATCACTTGTGAAAAGAATATTGCAAAGATCTGCCAAATATTCCTTTGACTAAAAGCACCCCAGTCATGGTCCAAACTAGCTATCCCAATTTCATATTACCTAAGTCTCTTCCATACCCGCAAAATCATTTTTTCGGTGTTGCATTAGGCGCCCACTCTGCTTCAAAAAAGGTGACACGATTGCACATTTTTGAGTGAAATTCAATTTAAGTTCAAAATCGTACTCCTAACACAAACATGGTACCGTGATCACGGTGACATTATTAATCTTGATGGGTAATAAAACATTTGTGATAATTCCTAAGCTTCGACGGGAGGCGGAGTGGATATATAGGGTTTGATACAATTGTTAAGTTCTAGCGTGTTTCAAAATTTAATGAAACTGCGAACGACTGTGAAGCTAAATCGAGATATTGGGTACGTCGTATACAGGCCCCCCAGTGGTAACGCGTCCCCTTTTTTTGCGTTTTATCCAATTTCTCTCCCTACGTGAACGCAAAAAATCGACGACTTTTTCAGCGCGGATTACTTCAATATTCACTACTCTGAACGTTCTGATCTTGAAAATACACTCAAACCATCATTAACGCAAATGGCTTGGTGAACAAAATCAGAACGCCAACAAGTGTGACACTCTGTTCTCGTCCATTCTCGACCAGATTATCACTTATGCCGGCACAACTGTTTTTACTCTGGAACAATTACATCTGACATGAGTGATCATTTCCCGGTTTTCAGACTTTATTGCTCCGATAACGTACATACGCCACGTGGTTATAAAGCAGCTCGAGTGCATTGTGTGAGCGACGAAGGCTTAGAACTTGTCAAACAAGATATCAACCTTCGTGACTGGGGTACATTTCGAAGAAAATTAAGGTTAACGTTTTCTACCGAGAATTCGTTCAATCTTTTTTTCAGATATAAAGTTCTCACTTTCGTTTCAAGCCGCTCGAATCTGCTAAAAACATTAAAAACCACGTGGGCTACCAAAACACATCTGGCTATAAGAATTAAAGAAATGTTGTCTGTACCATCGCTGCCTTATCACAATATTGCCTGCCGTGTTTGACAAATTTAAGAAACAACAAATTCACTCAATTCGCAGGTTAGGCGAACAAACCAGGGCTACTTTTTGCATCTTTTTGCTGACATAAGCCCGAAACAACCCTACGCTACTTGGAAACTACTCAGCGCGTAATAAATTGAACAAAGAAATGATCATTCCGCGTAAGCATAATGTACAAAAATCTCGAGCTGCCGGGCAAGGCAATGGCTCACCATTTTATTAGTTTGTAAATATCGTCCCTCAACTTTATGATGTCATACACATAGAAACACCTCATCACAGAGTCCATCGGAAGTGTTTCTCTTCGCCTACTGATTTACAAGAATTTTTTTTCAAATTTATGAACCTTTCCAACAGCAAAGCCTTAAACACTGACAGACTGCACATTAAATCCATAAAATTCGTATTAAAAACGACTACCCCAGTGCTCACCTACATTTATAAATTATAGCATTAATGTGGCATATTTCCTTAAGATATGAAGTAGGACTTTCGTGATAGATGAAAAGGGGTTTAAAAATACAGATGTAATTGTCGACAGCTATCAGCAATTTCGGTGCTTGCTAGAGCACTAGAAAAATTGCTGCTTTCCAGTCCAACAAGTTTTCTTGACAGAGGAACCATTTTATCTGATCTATACCTTGGTTCAGAAAAACAAGTCAAACGAGAAAGCTCCACTGACAAAGAAAACATAATGTAAAATATTGAAAACAAGCATTATACTCTCGGCCTTTTCATAGAAGTCACCAAGGCTTTTGATGGCGTTATGACAATATACTAATGCAAAAACTGATGCCTAATTGTATGCGTGGAGCTCCCTTGTCCTTAAAACGGTCTTACTTAAACAATAGGTAGAAATGCGTTCGTATCGATGAGAACATTTCATCCTTTTTGTCTACAACCAATGGTGTTCGGCAGAGGAGTGTGCTGGGACTCCTCCTTTGCAGTGTGTTCCTTAATATCGTACAAATTCATTCAGATGCAAAGTTTATAATGTATGCTGGCCGTTGTACTTTTCTGATATGTATTGAATGTGAAGATACTTTAGTAATAAAATGTAATGGCATTTTTCAAATGTGGCTGTTTTGGTCCCAATCTCCCAGAATCAACACAAGTCCAGCAAAAACAAAGGCAGTTATCTTTACAACACGAAACGAACCAGTTAAACTGAACCCTATTCATAAATACCCAAGCAGTAAAACTAAAATACTCAATAAAATTGAAATGCGTGGTGTAACCTTTTCAGCATGCCTCAGCTGGGATATGTACATCAATAACTTTCGTAGGAAACTTTTTTCAGCAACAGGAGCTTTGGTGCACCCGGTCACTTCTACACACAAAAGTAGAAATGAATCTGTACTATGCATTATTTGAATCACACCTCAATTACTGCAGCTTAGTCCTAGCAATCACGACAAAAACCCGCATAACAAAAACCAAAATAGCTCAGAAAAGTTTTTACCCCTCATTTCAGGTGCGCAATATTTATCACTACCAACAGGTACCTTTTACTCCGACAATATTATCGTTTCATCACACGTATCATTTCCGCATCGTACAACCATCTTATTTTTGATCCGTCGCGTGAAAGCACTGTCTATAACCTAGAGCACTGCTAACACATTGAACAAATGTAGTAAAAACGCCCAAAACTGACACCTGACACATGCCCTGCTTTAGTACAAGCTACAAGCTACAGTATCTGCAACACAGTTTTCCTGATATTCTGAACAGATCAGTACAACAATTTTAATTTAAAGACACCCATCGATATTTTGTAGACGGTACTAACTGATGATACTTTTATTATTTCTGGTGTTTTTGCCTGTTTCAATTCTGTTTTGACATTGTTTACCATTTTATTTCTAGTTGTTCTTGGTTATGTTGGAGTTAAAAACCTCTATTTGTTTTGTATTGTCTGCGCTTTCACATTTATTTATTCAACCACTTATTATCCGCCACTGCTGCATTGCATTTTGTGATGGAGACCTGCTTGACATCTTTTCTTCTGTTTGAAAGCATTGTTGTTCGTTATTATGCTTGATTCAGTACCCTTTTGTTATAGGTTGTGTTTTGGAATATCTACAGCAATTATTTTTCTTCTTTACGTACTACACATTTTCGGAAAATTGTATTGGTTCCGAATATTTCTGTACTGTATGCAAAGCCATGAATGTCACGCCATGAATGGATATATAGGGCCCCATGCAAGTTGTTTTTAATAACATTCGGCCCATTAATCTATTTAGATCTTTTGTAGTACATAACTGAATTTCATTAAAATTTCCATCACATTTATTAGGTTAAGTTTGAACATATGTCACTAAGATTGCACGCTTTGCGTTCTATAGGCAACCTAAAGTAACAGTAAAAAAATAGGTAGAGCCCGCAGCACCAGGTAGGTTATTTGCACGCCTTCTGGATGAACGAAAAGTCATTTCATATCTCTTATGCATCTCATATGCATCTTAATAAAAAAAACTCATTTTTGGCCAAAACTACCTGATAACCTCTTCCTAAGCTGCACAAGCGAGTGCACTTTTGAATGCGAAAATAGGTTGACGGCATTTGTCGGTCCCTATAGAGATTATTTTGTTGTTTTTGTAATCACCACTCACTTGTTCTTGCCCGCCAAGGTAGTGAATGTTGCTTGAAATAACCAGGTATTTTTTAGGGAGGCTCATGCCCAGAAAATCCTGCTGTAATTGCCCATTCAAGGAGAAAAAATTTGAAATGAATGCTTCGAAATGAATTCGAATTATTTATGCTACAGCGTATCAATAAAAACTGCAGTAAGGATGTAAAAGCTTCTTAGCAGTTGATTGCCGCGTATCTCAGTCACTTCTGATTGATTACATACGCGGGCAGCTGCCGTTATTCAAGAAGAAAAAAATACGGCGCGAAAAGCGCTGCGATAAATGACTAAGTCTGTTTTTTTAAACACCTGGAAATAGGCACCAAAGCATTTCAACCTCCAATAAAAGATATTACAGGCTTACTGTCATCATTATTACATTTTGGCAAGCCCGCACGATCCCCGCATTAATTTCTCACCCGTTTAGTTCCTCCAAATAAGCGGTGAGCATATCCCGGGATTGATTTCTATTTGTAAGAAGACACTGCTCGTGTACACAGCGCACGCCTTTCTGTTTTATATTTGTGAACGTTTCGATCGCTAAACACGGTTCAGTTGAGTCGCTGCTACGTTGAGACGCCTGCTCTAGTGCCAGAGGTGAAGGGGAGTCGTAAACGCATGGCCACAAATGGAGCAAGCCACTTCAACCCAATATTCCGCCTCGATAAACAAAACTGCATTGGTTGTTACACTTTCGACTTCGTTCATTTGCTCACTACCTTACGGCAGTTTTATGGCCGTCTCTTACGGTAGCTTGTCTCACGGTAATGCTTTTCGTTCAGCTCAGTGCTTCAGCGTTGGAATTACTCTGCTGCCCAAGCTGCGAACTTACCTTCTTATCTTCAGTATGACGGGTCAGTAAGCTTCCAATCACGCACTTCATCGTGTTACTGTGGGAGATGTACGATATCTTTGTCGTTGTATCTCCGTACACTTGATTTAAATATAAAAATTGCAAAGACTCGTAACATATGTGTTATTCGCGCCTGAAAACAGCATTTCGTGGCATTTACTCTATACACACACTTTGCAAGCCACGGCTAGCCAAAGGGTAAATAGACGACCTCACATTATTGTTCTAATCCCTACCATGAAGTTGATATTCAGGTTATAAAAGAAGCCATTTTGCTGCGTACAGGCCGTATATACAATCTGTGTGTGCTTAGGTTATATGAGTATTTGTGTAACAAAATTACTTCTAGGTTGTGCCTTAGTTCAAAGAACCTGCATTAGTTATGTATGCAACCCCCATCCCTACAGCCTTCAAGCCATAGCGGAAACACCTTGTGTTATACCAAGCATTGTGATATCGATATTTGTTGCACAAATATTGCAGCTACACATCAGTGCCGTAATCGCCAGTGCAGTAAGCAGCGTTGTAATTATGTAAACACAAAACACTAAGCTTTAATTACATTGCCACTGCTTCTGCATAGACTCCAATGCATATAAGTATGTCTTGATGATTATATTGTTGCAACTAAACTTATTTGGTCAGCATAAATAATGAACAACCAGTTTTTTTCAGTGCATGGCCAGCTTACAGAATTTTACGTTCCTTTCTGAATTGCACTGCTGCTCATTAGGGCCAACAATCACAATGTCCTGCGTTCATTTTACACAAGTGCGTTAGTTATCTATAGCAATGGTCTTTTCGTAATCTTGTTTGGTACATCGAGTAAACTGGAAACAGCACATGCGGTAGAGTTTTGTGTGTGTGTGCGTGTGCGTGTGCGCGTGCGCATGCGCGTGTGCGGTGTGGGGTTTGTGCGTGTGCGTGAGACAGAGAGAGAGGCTGAAGTGCGTGAGAGGGCCAGTCAGTGAAATGCTGAAAGCTTCGCGTAAAAATCCGAAGGGTCTTTTGTCCAACCTGTAGTGGTGCCAAGTGGAAGGTAGGTGCTGTAACTGGCCATGACACTCTAAGCTCGTCTGGTGAAAGCGAAACGCGAAACCGCTTTAGCAGTAGTACAGGATGGGTACCAAGAGCGGAAATAACGCCAGCGTGAGTAGATGTGCTGATGTGAGCGGCACCGTGAGATTTGAAATGTAGCAAGGGTGCAGCCGTCCCGGTGAGTGTGCCAAAGTGGGAGGTCGTTTTCCGTCGCAGAGAAGAAAGTCTTCATAAAGCTATAATTGTTCTCTGCTAACGCATGGAAATTGAATTATTTGCCGGGATCCAGTATCTCGCAGCAAACGCACGCGTACATGTCTTGCTAAATGACCTGCTGTGCGTGTTCAGGCCGTCTTCTAACGAACACTTCCAAACTGGGTTTGCAACTAACCCAGGTTCTTTTAGAGCTGCAAGTTTATTCAATAGAGGGGGCGAACTCCGAGAAGCTTGTGCTGGAATTCCTGGCTCCTTGGTTATTTTTTGTGGCCATCTGAGTTAGCAGCAAATTGCAAGTAGGGATGAACTCCCAGAGGAGCACTCACTACGTCTATGCACGTTAGTCGCAAATATTCTAATGGGGCTTGTGTCTGTGCGTACATCTTGGTATTTGCCTTCGTAAGTTGACAGTCCTACTACTAGTCTACTGGCACTGCCTGCTTGGTGAATTACCCATATTGAAATGTCTGAAGTAAATTGTGCGCGTAGGCATACGTCTGCAGTAGCAAAGTGTACGTAATTTAATGTTCCTGTGGTTATTGAACGAAATACAAAAGTCCAAAAAATTTCTCGGCAAAGCCTGATACAGGACACCTAAAGAACTTAAATACAATACCTGCAATTACAACTTAGAGTTGGAGTGAACTTATTGCCGAAAGCTTTTCCGATACAAGGATATGGGCGTAAAGACAAAATCTACAAAGCACTCGCGTAAATACCGTGTGCTGTCCCTGTAGTTCTCCAGTAGGGCACCAAAAGATTTACGGGAACACATTACGTGAATTCACTCAATGCCAGCCCACCCGTATGGCGTAACCACATGCCAGCCGTAACAAAGCTATCAGCTCTTAGACAGGTTTTTCTTAGCTTAAGAATCTAGCACAATTTTTTTCCAGCCAAACAATTTTGTCAACACAAGGCTTGCCACCACATGAAAATGCCAACTCCTCAGCATAGGCCAGGACTTTGATTTGAGTGCGTTGCAAATTGAAAGCACGGATGCCAAACACTGATGAATGACCAAGCGTAAGGTTCGCAGTAAAGCCGAAAATAATAAGATTTCACTGACAGCAGTGCTTCCCACTGAAATTTGGGGACACCTGGTATGAAAGCTGAAGGTAATAACAAACTTGGTAGAATAAACTGCAGTACGAAAGACGTGCCATCGGAGAAGCGATTGATTATATCACTGTGCTTCGTCAATGACACAAAAAAAGATTAAACTGCTGCTCTATCTTCGGTATTTCCTTGTCTGCAAAACATGCATTTGGTTACGTACAGCAATGTCTGCATCCTCCACAGGTTCAGATCCAAGCGCTTCATGGTATCCAATAGCTTCTCACTGGTGTGCAATTCCGGGCTGGGGTCAACGCATATCTTCGGGCGGCAAATGATATCTCAATTCCTATATTGTCACGGGTTCCTTAACACTGGCTCCAAGAGGCAATGGTGACGGGTGAATCTGCTTTCTTACCAACGCCTTTCGCGCGAGCAATATACAGCAAGAACCAATGGCGATGGAGGAGCATTTTTGAAATCATCATCATCGTGAGAATTGCTTTCTGGGTTCTGGTACCCGGCACTCGAGCCCAGTCAGGACAGTCCGGCAAGTTCACCCCTATGGTCGCTTTCAGACACCAAGCTAGCCACAGCAACAGGGTATATTTAAAAGCCGAACAATTTTCATGAGCAACGCATCACTGTTCGCAAAAAAACACGCCAATTTCGGGCTAAGTTCTAACCAATACAAATGTGCGGGCATGCGCAGATTAGGACATTAAAATAAAATCTCAGCGTAAGTAGTTGTCCAATACACCAATGCGTCCGTGCTTTGGCCCTTGTTAGGTAGAAATACTCAACGTAGTACATGTGTAAGTACACATGCACTACTTTTTTTTTTGTGCGGTTATTACAAAATTATGCTTCAGGAGATAGTAGAAGAAATACATTATAGCAAGAGGGATCGCAATCGATCATGAAGATTTAAAAAGATCCGATCTGCACAAGCGCCGATCACTTACGACCCAAGCCAGTTTCGAAATTTTGGCATGAAGCACTGAGGTACTTTACATGAGTGCTTCATGCACGCAGTGTCCCATCATAACCATTTTTGCCTTAGCATATCATGCAATATTTTCGCCCTAGTTGCAATAGTACCTTTTGGGTAAAATGTTGGTGCTACATCAACACCATACCCTGGATTGAACATGTGCCATGAGAAAGAAAATTTTCTCAGGTATCGCCCGCCTCAACGCGTGTCGTTCTCCATCACCCAAAAACGTCAAAACGGGACCTTTGGCTTCCAATTTATAATCGGTACGGCGACAGGGCACACAATGCTCCTTAGGCACATCCAGACATGGACCTAAACAACACTAAAGGCAACAACACATTTATCTTCTGACACAGCTGCAAGCGGCCCACAATCCCTGGAACCGCATGCGCGAACTCTAGCAAATTGCGTTCGGAAGCGCCTCTTTTGCATGGCGCCTTCCACGAATCCATGCATCCGGCTATAGAGAGAGTGCGAGGTCTTTCATGAACCGGTGGCATTATCAACTTCCTTGTCTCCTCTCTGTCATGTGCAAAAGGGCCTCGGTGCGGCTCGTACCTTCGCAAGAGTCTACAGAGATATTCTATGCGGGCCTCTCTTGCAGACCGTTGCATAAGCGCTTAATCAAACACCATGAAAGTGCCAATTGTTTAGAGGCTGTTTGTTTGGTAGAATAACCGTTTCCATTTTAATAGCAAAGCTATGACTCTGCGCAACTTTTTGTTCCGCAGTAGGGCGCTACCAGAACACTCAGCCTTGCTCACCCTTGGGCTTGCGCCACGTGAGGAGCCCGCAAAAAAAATACAAAGAAAAAATACCGAGCGCACATTGCGTGTGACTCGCGAGCAACACCGGGCATCGTCCAAAACACGCTGCTCAACGTTCGTAGTGTGATCTCTCTCGTACTGCGATCTTCGAAAGTTCACGCGCATTCATGCCTCGGGTAGGAAGCACAGGGAAGCTCGCGCTACAGACGCCGAGTTTTCGAAGCCGGCTACCGTGGGTTCTATCTCGTACTAACGCGGTCCACAAGGAAAGAGATATTTTATCCTGCGGACAAAACGAGCCGAACTTTCACGTCCTATCATTACCCCGAAAAACCTTAAATCTCTTCATCCCAAGAATGCGCAAATACAAAACTTTTTTGTAACACACTTTTATTCTGTTCATTATCCACACAAATAAACGCAAAAAATTACAATGGCAAAAAAGCAAACGAAAGTAATAGAATTTGACGGTATCCGTTTGGGTACCCTGGATTTCAGTGGGTATAGAATGCAAGGACAAATACTTTCAAAAATGCTAAAATGCTTTAAAATGCTACAAAAATTCTACAACACACTTTTATTCGGGTAATTATTCATATAAATAATAAAGAAATTACAATAGCAAAAATGCGAACAAAAGTACAGAAATTTGATTGTACCCATTTGGGTACTCTGGGTCTTGCTTACCCTGTGGACAAATTGGAGCGCTCCCGTTGTTGAACGCCAATTTTGCCGCCTGCCTCCTCAGAAATGACTTGACACATCGTGCCACCTGGGCGGGCTTAGTGAAAGCAATGCATGCTTTTTGCGGGAAAACGGCTTTGGACGCGCGAATTTCGAAGGGGGGAAAGCTTTTGCCTTTATGGTTATAGCACCCATTTGGGTACCCCAAACTACTCAGCCATGCCATGCAAGAGCTGGGTGATCACAACCTCCACTGTTCACTCCAGCCTTGCATCACAAGTGCAAGCTGCGAATTTTTTGTCATAGCTCTTTGTGCTAAATGCGCTTTATAAAGAATACGACGCGCTGCAAGCTGCATATTTGTAACGGAGTAGGTGTACTAGGCCTTGCAGCCCGACACAAATGAGTAGTGTGCTGTTTCGCGTGAGTAAAACTTCGGTGTTTCTTTAGTTTTCTAGCTTTCTTTCCCCACACGAGGCCGAGAGTAGCGCACCTACCCATAAATGTTTCCCCAGTATATTCCTGCCACAGCATTCTTAACAAAAATAAACTCGCAGTTCCAACAAGTCCTTCCTGTTTCTGAGATTATTTATGGAGCGATCACTGATGCGGAATGGCGAAGACGCAGCCATGATGGGTAGCGCCCAGTTTCTTTTCCTCGGTGTAAACACTGGTGTAGCGCTGCTGGTCCGACTGAATTGAATCAAAGAGGTTCCGGTCCTTGGTTATCGTGTGCTTGGTAACTGTAAAGAAACGCAACTGCATTTTACTTCACTTGTGATTGCAAGAACAGCTTCCATGCCGAACATCGCGATCGAAGATATTTCCTTTTGAACGTAGAATAGTTATTGGGGGGGGAAACGTATGTGTTCCATTTCGATTTTTAGAACTTGCGTGAAGGCTATTGCAGCTGAGGCATTGTTCACTGGAAGAAGAAATTGTTAAGTATTTTTGTGGTAGGTACCACTATCTGGAACCAACCCCGAAAGCATAACTTACATTCCTGGCACAACCATTTTGAAGAAAGGACGCGTAACATCGTGCATATCCCGCACAATACACAACACACACTCTGAACGAGATAACGCGTCCACAATATGGAAGGAGCTTGGAAAATCATTTAATTGAAAGATGTGAACTGATAGCGGAATAACAGCAATAAAATTCGCCGTCGCGTAACTACACCCAAGTAGCACTAACTTATCGGTGGTTATGACAGGTAGCCGTTCAAAGAATCAGTCAATACATAATTTGCGGGACCAGGTTCATCTACCTGCCTGGTTGTGTAAGGCGGACATAGTATTCACACTGACACAGTCATGAGGGCCGCCTTCAGAACACAACATTCAGACCTTATCAGGCATCATTTGTACTGAAAGGGTTTCCATATTCTCTGGTAATAGGATCAGTGCCCCATAGGAGTACAACCCTGCAACAGAGCCCCATAAAGATGTGAGCCCTCGTCTCTGCAGAAATAGGGTGGTTTTCCTTAATGGGTTTTAAAAAACGGAAATGCACTTCCAGTTTTTACTGCGCACACTTCCTTACTTATTTATTTCCGCACTGAGTCCTTTGCATATTATATTGTTTCTTTTTGTTTTAGTGTGCTCATTGTGCTGCATAAAATACGAGGGCTAGGTACTTCTGGGCAATTCGGTGCATGCTAGACATATGATCATGGAGTGTCGTACAACATATGTTGGATGAAGGGTTCAGTCCGTACTGTTCTGTAGTCAGTTGCTTTCTTGGTCAATTATTGTGTTCCTCAGGATACCGCTCCCATGCAAGCGCTAGTTTATCGCCTGTGTTGCGTGAACTGGCTCGTTCACCCTAGCCCCTTATCCCGACAGCGACGGGAGTAAAAAGTTCGGGGAAAACCTAAGCGCTTCTTGGGGGTTGTGAATGCGAAAGCATATGTCCGTTTGAACACCTGATGCTCCATACTTCCGGCCTTGTGTTCATAAAACGTGTTGTAAAAATCATGGCTGTTTGGGTCACTGTGGTTTGGTGGTTCGCCCTAAACATTTCGCAATGCTTCCACCTGTCGTCCTATGCGTTTGCAGCCGCTGCATGTCCCTAACACCGTTTAGTTGGGAGTTAACAGCAGTGGCGAATTTCGCGCTCTTTCCGATCTTCCCTGCGTACTCTTCCTCCCATCAGCGTCTATGTAGTGCCGGTGGGCGGCAGCTTCTGCGCAGTGCCGAGATTGAGCTTAAACCAGAAAACGTTTCGTGCTAATGAAACACCTATCACAACGAACAATTTCGAAAGTAGCTTGTGAATGCATAAATGTGGTCCAGTTGATTGATGGAGCAGTGAAACATATACAACCAGCCCGTTAGAGACGAGACAAACAAGAGAAAACATAGGACCGCTGCTGTTTTTAATTTATTGCAATGATATTGTTAATGCTATTACTGATTCAGTTAAAATGAGGACTTTTTGCAGACGACTGTATCGCTTTCACTGATGTACACTCGCCAGACTGAGCCAAATCGCGCCTCAACACTGCCCTCAACAATATTCCTTTGTGCGTGTGACAAAAGGGGTCAAAGGTGGCTCAATTTCGAGTAAGTCTGTTTTCGTTCCGAAATTTCTAACAAGGAAAAATTCCCATTCGTTTTGCTATTCCTCGTATAGCCAACCCTTAAAGGAAGTTAGTCAATATAAATACCTAGGTTTAATGATAACGAATAAGTTGTCTTGGAATGTACACACGGCCGATGTTTCGACCTCAGCTTTCCGTAAAGTGTGCCTTCTAAGGCGCAAACTCAGAGACGCCCCTCGCAAGTGAAGTTATTAGCATATACCACTAACACGTCCAAAGCTATAATACGCTTGTATTGTGTGGGATCCGCATACTAAGTCTAACATATATTACCTCGAAAAGATTCAAAGGCGAGCAGCGCGTTTTATATACTCGAAGTATGGTCGTCGTACATCAGTTACTAAACTAATGCGATGTAATAAATTCCAGACACTACAATCGTGGCACCAGCTTCTCCGTATAAAATGTTTGTACTCACTAATTAACAACAAACTTGAGCTAGATCCATCACATTACGTTACCCCAGTTTCCACCAGGCAAACTCGTCATTGTCATGTCCTATCTCTAATTCCTTATTTTGCGCGGACCGATTTTTGAGTTTTCCTTTTTTCCGAGAACTGTCCCAGAAGGAACAACTTGCCTTCTTATTACCTCCAAACCTTAGATCTTGATGAACCAAATATTTATTCTGTGAATCCTGACCCCCACTCTGACTATTGCTTGATTTCTTTCTTTTGATTTTTTGTTCCACTCGCTATCCGCTTACGAAGATGTATTTCAGTCAAGTTGTGTCACTCATGTACTGATCTTGTGTTGTGTATTGTGCCCCTCCTGCTTGGGACGTTTTTTGTCCTGCAGTATTCCACGAAAAAGCTTAGTTTTGCACTAAGTTGGCACTGGTAGTACGAACAGTAGCACAAGCGCAGCAAAAATACAAAAGAAAGTTGCATGTTTTATCCAGCCCCGTTCCATAATGGCCTATTTCTGGTACAAACCCGGATCAACTTCCCAAGCTTTGTAGTCCTGCCCAAAGCCCGAGCACCGGCCGGAAAGTCGCTTGTACCGTTTTTACTGGTAGGTGCCCGACGCCACCAGGGCACACGGATGCACAAGGCTACTTTCACAGCCACAGTGAACGCTTTTAACTCGGTAACCGTCTGGCAGGACATGCAGCCAGACTCTTTCAACCCTCGGAAACTCGGTGTCGTAGATGTCCATGGATTTCTTCTGTGTTATATCAGCCGGGCGGTGCCTAAAATTCGCTAAAATGTCTTTTGTCCAGGGCTTGAGAGATGGGGATCAGAAAAGCCTGAAACGCTGATTTTGCCGGAGCTCCTAACATTCTGAGATCAGTTTGCCACTTTCGTGGCCGATGAGATCAATACTGCCTTTTCTCCCGTACTCGTCAACCGAATCAATGTTTCACACGTTGCAGCCACGAGGAATCGTTTTTCGCCGATTTTTGGACGTAAGAAGGAAGAAAATATGAAAGGTGAAGATTTTCTTCTTTTTTTGTAGATCGAACACCTAAATTAATTTTTTTTGTTGTGACTTACAGAAGCACAGAAATCGCCGATGGGGCCATAAATATACCCAGGCTGCCTCGGGAATGGTCGGCCTTCTTACTCGCAAACGCATAGCATGGTTTTATTTATCTGTTTGAACAGCTATCCGAACCTTAGCTATACAAGGAGCAAGGCGGGTTGAAACCGGCTAACAAAAAATACCGCAAAAAACTACTTTGGTTGCATTTTTTATTTCCTGTGTACAGGCACCCATATATTTATTGCCGTATGCACTGAAATCGCACGGACATAGCCGAGCATTGTTATACCACAAAGATTTCCTTGGGCTCACTTTCAGGGCGCTGTATCTCGCTTTCATGGTAATGCGCGCATCCATATGGAAACAGAAGCTCATAAAAGCGTGCCTCGAGGAAGAAAGCCCAAAAATCTTTAGCGACCAAATGCTGTGCTGTACGAAAAAGTCTTCGAAGCATCGTCTCCATGCCGACGTGGTTTTACTGCATGCGGCTGTCGCTGGCTGGTCACGTGCATATTTTGCGCAGCATAGGCGATTTGCGGAGAGGCATGCATTGAAAAACAAAATGTCTTCGCCTCTTCTTTTGTGCGTGTCGTAAACGTTGCTACCAGAAGAATATATCACGTCACATAACATATCGACCTCAGTTTATTACGAGCGGCGCACCGTACGTACAGAGAGAGGCTAGAGCATTGCTTGTTTTTGTTTTGTTCCGTTGTGCGCCCGGTCTGTATTGCATCGAAGAAAAGTTCCGCCAGCATTCCTCTGCCGTGAATTGCCTCCATAAGAACGTTGAGTTTTGCAAACGCTGCTCAGGAGGAGTAAATCAGGCGCTGCGTAAATGGTCAACGTCAGTACACGTTACAATTCCTAAACTCAACATTGGTTAGCGCTTGTGGCCTGAATGTCCAACGAGACGAAAGATCCAACAAGACGAAAGGTCCAATTGAGCCTGAATGCCCAACGAAACGAAACATTCACCGAGTCTGAATGTCCAAAGAGACGAAAGATCCACAGAGTCTGAAGATCCAATCGAGCCTGATTGTCCAATGAGATGAAAAGATCGACTGAGATGAAGGGTTCAGAAATAATAAGGCCCCACTGTTTTATTCAAGACACGCATTTTTTGTTAAGGATAAGCCAATAGCGAAAGGTTCAAGTTTGTTCTGCCAAACGTTACACTACGTTATAAAATGAGCGTTACGTCTGGCGGCGTGGTAGCATACTCTGCTCCTTGGATACAGTTGCGGGAGTCGGAGTTTCGATCACTGCTGGTGCTAGGTTTATTTCTTTTTTTTAGTTTGCGACTTCCTTTGCCCACTGCGTCCTTTGGGGAGTAACGGAACTGACCAACCGGGTGGCGCAGTAACCGTTCATCCATTAACATTTAGTTCCTAAATGGTGTAATGATTCGGGCAAAGGCAAGTAATCCCTCAGAAGACGAACTTTAAGTCCTTTTTGCCTGAGCATGCATGCAGTCTTTTTAGCCTGACTGTACGTAAATAACGTTTTCCCAAAGGTTGAAATTTTGGGTGCAGCTGGCCTTTGAGCCTACTCGAACTCACCATCCCACAGGACGGATCAGGCTCCCATGGAGTACTACAACTTTAACGCACCATGACTCAGCTCACCAAAATTCATTCCCCACATCAAGCACAAACGGGCAGGAGTGAAGGAACCAGACGTCATCCGACCTAAGCTTTTGTCATAAGGCACGTTATGTACGGCACACCTTACCTGTCTCTCGCGCTAGCCGAACGGCGAACCTTCTGTGCTTGTGGCATGACACCATGATATCATTTACTGCAGGTGAACAGGATATGCGTTAGGTAGGTAGGCAGGCAGGTAGGCAAGATGATCTCATGACGCCATGTCACAAGCACAAACACACGCGCAAAGTATAATAATAGAAGTAAAACGAGAACAAAGCAACAAACATGAACAACGAATCGTAAGCCTTATTTCGGAAAGTGCGGTAACCTGGCACAGCAGACGACAGCTGATCTGAAACCAGATGACTGGTATCGACAACAATTAAACGCAGGAATACAGTATTAGATTTGTACTAGCTGCTATGTAATTATTTGTGGCCATCCTAAGCTATCGACAAAAGAGGTTTTTGATCGTCTGCTACCGCATTCGCCTCCTTCCTACCCTGAATCATCATCGCTCGTTTCGTTTTGCATATCCCAATTGGAACCACCAATCCAAGATCAGCTTCCCGTCCATGATGACCGCCATTTTGCCATAGCCGAAAATTGATATTATGTACTTGCAGAATAAACAGGTATCTACTGTCGTTGTTCCCAGTGGCAAATGAAATAGACCACAAAATGCGGCCTCCTTGTAAAGTTTGAGCGCGAACGGAGCAGCGATACGCTCAGGAAATTTTTTAGTGTTCCATTTACGGATGTAACACCATGTATGTCCTGGTGCTGAGTCTATGCTGCTGAGCGCATCGCCCAATTTCTAGTGTTGCAGACAGATTAGGAAAGGGAATCGATGAAAAGACGGCGGTTTTTAAATTGTTTCCAGATTTGAAAAGTAAAATGATCATTCCAAGGCTTCAAGTTTGTATTTGGGCTTGCTCTTGTGACAGCGTGAAGAAAAATAACGCCGTTTGTATAGGTGGGCGCGAAATGTAAACGAAATACCAGAATGGAAGATATTCAAGTTGGATGTTTTATCTCAATAAGTGATTAATATGTGAAATCGTGGTTGACAAATGACATATCAAGCGGTCGCCTTGATGAGACCGAACTGAGAATACAAAAACCCTCATCAGCATCGACCGCTTCTTACGGGCGGCGAGCAGTTGACGGACATTCACGCCCGTACGCCGTGAGTGTGGTGGTGATTTATTAACTATGGAGCGAAGAGAAAAGGCCTAGGGATATTGTTGAACTCAACGGGGAGTTCACCCTCATACAACCCAGTTCAGGGAAGGGAACGGGGTTTCAAAGATAGGAAGAGAGAAGAGGGAAGAGAAGAGCGGTAGGACGTGAGTATCAGGCGACTGTCATAGTACCCTTCTCTTTTGGATAGAAGAGCACGTGACTGTTTGCTTGTTTGCTCAGCGCTCACGTGCCTGCCATGCGCACGAAGCCCGGGAACACTATTTTTTCGCTGACATTATTCCACACCAAAAAAACGAGAAAAACCCTTTCATTTTGCCCGAGTGATAAAACAGGTTCGAATGAAGAAACTGAAGTCCTATTTAGGCACTCTCAGCAACGTACTCGCGACCAAGCTTGCTTTCGTCAAAAGCGCTGCAGGCAGACTCAAATATTACGACGGAAATCAGAGGCGCCATGAGTCCATTTCACTTCAAATTGTCCTGTAAAATTTATTGCATGTGAAAATGCTGAAGGTGCCGCAACTGTACTGTGGCTGAAGGCAAATCAAGGTAACTTTAACGTGCTACGGACGTTTGTTTATAAGAAAAGCTTAAATGTCCAACGAGACGTTAGATCCAACGAGACGAAAGATCCAACGAGACGGTACGTACAATGGAGCCTGAATGTCCAACGAGATGAAAGATCCAACAAGACAAAAGATCCAATCGAGCCTTAATGTTCAACGAGACGAAACATCCACCGAGTCGGAGGGTCCAATCGAGCCTGAATGTCCAACGAGACGAAAGGTCCATCCAGGCAGAATATCTGCTGTTGCACTTTACGTCTCGTTGGATCTTTCGTCTCGTTGGACCTTTAGACGCTGAATCATGGGTTAGTGCACTGCATTTCGGAAAAGCACGGCAAGAAAGCTGCATAGTCTATTGCAAATGCAAGAGACAAAATCAATTCCGTGAAGAACAGTGTTTATACCTGTTTATGGCCCAGACATTTTTTATTTCAGTCCTCATGACATCAATGCATCTTAAAGAACTCCAACTTTGATTTAAATTGACCATTTTTATGAGCATTACTAGCTTTCGTATCTCACAAGACAGAAATAGACTGTCCTGGTTTTCGTCTGTAGACGCTGCTCCTTTCTTCAACGTATCATTAGCAAGAAGCTAACTCCAGCGGAAATCTTTTGGTCCAAACTAATGAACAATCTTTGTGTATGAAACAAAAATAGCAGACAAAGCAGTGGTAGTGTGCTCTTGAACCTGTATTACACCTACTACCGCATTTTAACCTGTACGCATGGCTATAGTTTAATCGTCATTCTCTAGTTTCATTTTTATTTAGGGTGTCAAACAGAGTGGAGATTCCCCCATGTACGGAACCTGAGTGCTCCGAATCATATTCAACGGCATAATTCATTGATTGATTGATTGCAGGATTCAACGCGCCGAAGCAACGCAGGTGATTAGGCGGGTTGTAGGGGAGAGCTCCGGATTCATTTTGACTCCCAAGGGATTGGAAGTGCACCGACGTTCAGCACACACAGGCGTTTTTGCTTTCCGCGTCACCCCCAAAACTTCGGTTATAAACGACGTGTGCGTGTGTGGCACAATGGGACTGACACCGGCTTCGTAACGCGAGAGACCCAGGTTCGATCCAGACCAGAAGAAGCGGTGAGCTTTTTGAATCCCCCTTTTTTCTGGTTTCCTTGCTTCACAGCAAACTTCATCGAAAGACGATAGTCGTGAGCTAGCGAAGGCGCGTAACCCGTTTTTCGCTCCACCACTCACGCTCTTATTCCGCTCTGCTTCTGACTACCTTGATGAATCGAACGGAGGTTTTGCTCAGTGCGATTATATTTTTCTGTCGTCCCTGTGCTTCCGCATCTTCTCTTACGAGAGCTCACATTCTTTGTTTTTCATTTTTTTTGTTTTATGGTTCCGCCTGGAACAACACGAGCGGGAGTTCTGTTCTTTTTGGGCGTGCTTTCATCTCGCTTTTCTGCGCCATTTTGAATGCGCCGTTTTCTTTCTTCCGCGGCCAATCTTTCTCGCGGTGATGCGAAAAAATTGCATTAGAGAAAACACCACCACAAGACGTGCCGACAGAAGACTACAGCAAAGGAGAAGACGCAAGGCACGCGGCGCCAACGTCATCGACACCTGCGACGGCACCTAGTGCTCGCGACCACTGCATGAGCTCACGCCGGCCCACAGTCAATCGGAAGCGGCTGGTGGAGAGGTGAGCCCGAGAAAGAATACCCAGGGAGTGGGAGTGTGGAGCGTGAATCGGGATGCAGGGCGGTCGGGCGACCGGACCCGTGCTGTGTCCCAAGAGGTACTCCACAACTGCAACCTCCGGGAGGTCTTCTCCACAAGCGAGTCGGGGCGCTGGACGTCGGAAGGAGACAGCGACGCCTCAATACAGCTTTGTTGGCCAGGACTGCGCAAAGGGAGCTCGGGGTGCGCTTTACCCCTCCGCCTACGACACGTCACCTGGACCTTTCGGCGTTGCACGAACACGACTGCGATCCCATGACCGACGTGTGACCGACTCAAGTCAAAAACACGTACTGTCATTTTATTGTCCTTTACCCTTGGACTTAGACTCTACCGTTTGTTCGGATTCCACACTGTTTTGTACGCCGCGTTTCCCTATTGTTCTCTAGTTCCTCTTTGTTCATTTGTTTCTCAGTTCCTTGTGTGTATTCACTTGGGCATAACAAACGTTCTCTCGTTTCCAAAGTTTCTTCTTCTATTTATTATTACATCTTTAAAAAAGTTAGGGGGTATTCACTAACAAAATACTAACACGTTACTAGTCCCTGTATACACTAGGTACTTAGCAACTGGAGGCAGTAAATGTAGTACTAGTCAGGGTTACTAATTGGAGCAGACAGTAAGCACCGCTACCTTCACTAGTAAAGTCCTAGCAATAACACCCTCCTGACCAACATGCATTACTAACTGACCATGCATAACCTAGTCATAAGCACGACCTTAATCTAGTGTAAAGTACTTCCTACACTCATTTAATTTTCTATCCATGCAGTTGCTCCCACTACGTCCGAGGGATAGTATTTACTAGCTCACAGGTGAATGGATGCATACAGGCTAAAGAAGCATGCAGTAGCAATATTTTTTTCAAAATAAAAAGTATACCTAAAAAGGTATACTTGCTGCTTTTTTGCTAATCTACGTTGTGGCGTATACGACCCTCCTAAAATGAAGAGTCAAGTTTTCGGATGCTTCATGTACATGTTCTTACGAGCTCCTTTGAGGTGATGGCACTAATCACGGATGGAGTAATGGCTTAGAGCTCGTCAAGTGAAAGAAATACTCCAAAAGTGCAAACAATATTTCGTTCTTCATGCTTTATTTGACGTTGAAGACCCAATAGATTTCTATTATGTGGACGAAGGCCCCCGTCATGTCCAGTGCCTTGACTTCAAAATTTTCGAATGCCGCCCGGATGGTTCTTCCATTTCGCGTTTTCGGTCGCCCAGGAGGAGCGATGGGTAGACATCCTGTAAGAGGCAGTTTCAAGTGATGACAGTAAACAGGTTCAAACGAAAATCAAAGCAAAAAACTTCAACAGGTTCTACTCAATGTGAAGGCTGTCCACAGTGCAGAGCCGGTAGTCGTCATGTGGACTGTGGAGCATTTTTCGTTTTTTTGCTCCCGCCCGTCATCCTCATCCCTCTCCACCTCACTCCTCTCTCGATAAATTGAACAGAGGTTTCATCAATGCAATTCCAATTTCCCGACTTTGCAGTGCCGGCGTGACTTCTCTTGGAACATTTTGCATCCTTTTTCTTATCTTTTATTTCTTGTTCTGCCTTGAACTACACGAGTGGGAGTTCCGTTTCTTTTGTTCTTCGCTTCATCTAGCAGGTGGTAAAGACTTTCTCTGCTATTTTGAAAGCATCATGCTTTTTATTTTTGTGGCCACTTTTTCTCACTTACTGTCGTAAAAAACCAAAGCAATGAGCATTCCTAACTATATTGATGTGGGGACTTCCGGTTACTTACATACATTTTGCCTCAATTTGGCCTGAAGTTCTCTTTGCACTAAATAAAGGGGACATGCACGACAAGTGCCAGCGATACCAGGAGTGTCAAACGGTACTGCTTATATTAGCCTCTTGTTAAAGTGTCCGCTTATTTTTTTGGCCGGAAGGCTGGGTCCGTGACGCCGCCTGACTTCGGTGGACTCATAGCATGACCACAGATGAACTACAACGACAAGTGGGACCCCTAAAGTGTTCCTCACTTAAAATATTACTTACAGGTCTGTCCAGAAAGTGGGGCCGCTATTTGACGACCCGGGGAAGCAGCTCGATCACTCCAACAGCGAAATGATCTGGAAGTTAATAATAGCTTCATTACATACCATGCCAAGCAGAAATAAGTAAGAAATGAGCTAGCTATTGGTTAAAAGAATCTTCATGAAATAAAGTCTCGTTTTCCAGCATTCCCTGAAGCTATAATTCAGCAAAGCACGCAGTCCAATTCCCCCTGGTTGTGGTTTGTGAGAAACGAAAAGTAAACCAAATGGGGGTATTTTTGAGCTTGGCAGGGAGCTCACCTGCATACAACCCAGTGCTGGGGAAGGGAAGTAGCGGGGGAGTGAAAGGATAAAGTAGAGAGAGAGAGAGAGATTGAGCAAGATATGAAGGTTCTACATACACAGAAGGGATAATAGGCTAGCATAGGCAGAAAAACATTGAAATCTTGCTTTGATCACCAAAATGGCCATAGCGTTGAAGCTTCCTACCACTTAATTTTTTTCTCGTTTCTCTCAAGAGCATCCAGCTCAGCATCCAGTCTCGTACAGCTTTGGTGCCGGCCTCATGCCCCTGCACAGACGGAGGCAGTTCTTTCAATGTGTGTTTATAAACTCACGCAAGACGGAATCCAAATCCACATTTGTGATTCGATAGAATTCTCGGTGTAGCTAGAAAAAACGATTCAGATATATTTACGGAAACAGCGAGAAAAAATGTAGCACGATAACTTAGATTCAGTACTCTTTTAACACGCACCGAAATCTTAGCACGCATGCATGTATGTGATTCAACGACAGGGCTGTTGCCTAACCACAATTTCCCTGTTGAAGGAAAAATTATCAATGAAATGCGAAGCCCTCATGAGGGTGTGCCCCACGGTGACCTCAGAGTACCTGGTTCGCGTACTGGCATTAGCGGGGAAAGAAAAAAACCTACGGCACTATAGTAAAAAAATTATTATACATAAAAAAACCTTCACGGCTAATGCCTTCGATAAAAACACAACCCTGAATAGGAACGGGTCACTGCGGCTGACGCATTTCCGAGAAGCCATTATGAATAATTGAAGTCATGGCTATGAGTGCCGCTTCCTTCCAGTGATCATTTGTAGATCCCGCCACCGCTGGCTCAAGTCAATGACGAATAGCTGGTGAACGCCTACAATGCTGAGTATGACTTTGCATCCACTGCGAAGAAGACGACGACCTCTTCGATGCATGTGGCGACAATAACTAGCACAGCAACTATGGAAATAAACAATAATACTGAACCCTAACTATGTGTTTGGCAATGGTCACCCAAGGAAATCATCGTACTAGCGAACACTAAACAGACAAAGGTAAAACAGGCAACGAAACACACGACAGAACTTCAACTCAGTTTATGCAACAGAAACCCGAAAAAAGGCTATATGTACTAGAAGCGTGGAAAGGGTGAAAAAGCAGCGAACACAAACAAAATAAAATGAAAATAGTATCGCACTCGTCACACTTTGCACATATCACTAAAGCCACCTCAGGGTGCCCGTCAAGATCACTCGGCGTAAATTAAACCTACACGTGTGTGGCGGCTATCACCCCTCACCCGTGCACAACCCTGATCCCTCTCTCCAAAAAACCGATTTCCTTTGCGGACACGGCCAAGGATGGTGAACTGACTCACCCTTTCCTTTTTTCTGCCTATCATAAGGCCGCACAAATTTCTTGTGATGATCAGCCAGGTGGCCACCCAGATCTGCGCGTTCACAGCTGCGTGGTGCTCTTTCAGCCGTACATTACGTCACCTGCCTGTTTGACCGACGTAGCATTTTTAAAAATGCACGACAGGGGGATCCTGTAGACTACGCCCGTAGCACAATCCACAAATCTACTTTGTGCTTCGTGCCACAGCGGGGCTTTGTGCAAGGGTTGTTTACCTTACGCAGCATCTTCGAGGGCTTCTCAGGTGCCGAGAATACCACCTGCACACCGCACTTCCCACCGGCCTTTTTCAGGCGGTGGGACACTTGATGCACACACGGAACAGCCACCACAGGCACTTTTTGCCTTTGGCTTTCCGAACCTGGCAAGCGGTCACTTTTAAGATCCTTGACAAGGTTCTCCGCCCCAGAGACCACAACTTCTGATGGGAAACCTGCCGCTCTCAGTCGTTCAGCTTGCTCAAGCAAACTAGCCTGCACTTTATGCTGGCACGACCTGGTGAGCGCCGCCCTCATAACGTTCTTCGCTACGCTTTGTTTCAACAGCTTTTAATGGGATGACTGGCAGGGCAGATGCCCTTTTGACTACGAGGCGCATACTGCCAACACCGAGGTGCATACTGCTTAGTTAGCTAACCAACTCGCCCAACTTACCGCCTTAATGATCACCTACAATAGCTTCACCATTCAAGTCTTGCGCTTGAGTGCACTGCTTTCCTGAATTTTTTTACTCGTTTTGGAAGATCACGGCCTCAAAAAGAAATTCAACCCCTTGCTTCTACAGTGCCCTATGTGTTCGTATGTATGTCAGGAAAGCCCTACGAGTACACAAAATAATGATGCCCCCCCACACAGACAAAAAATGTCGCATTGGTGGAAGTGCAAACCAGACTATCAACAAGGTAAGATGATCAGTCAGAGCTGTCGTGTGAGCTGACATTTAAAGAAACAAATTTAAGAAACGGCACAGCAGCAGCGGTGACCTGGACCTGCCCTGACATCCCCCAGCTTAGTGGCTCTCGCAATATCACATACCCACAAGGTCTCACTGATGAAGTCAAACTTTTCGGAATCCTCGGCGCCATTCGGACCATACAACGTGTGACCTCATTTATCACCACCAACAATTTCCGTGTCATCACTGACTCCCATGTCACTCTACGGGAACTAAACCGGTCCTTCTCGCCCAATTCTACTGCCACCAACAATATTTACAAAATTCGCGACCTCACTCACGAAGGGTTCAAGATACGCCAGGTCTGGACTCCTGCTCACACAAATGGAGCATACGGAAACCATTCGACGCATAATGCTGCCCGGGAGTGTTTACGCAATCCTCCGATGGTTCCCTCGTCCATCCAGGAAAGACCTCAGCCCCAACAGGCATGCGAATTGGACTGGCAGAAAAAATCCCGTAGAATTAGGAACCTCAGCCGGCAACGGCTTGCCGACGGCTCACCACCTGGTTTTCTAGTGCATCACACCTCATTTCTGCAAACAGGGCTACAATAGCAACTCAGAAGACTATATCAACCGCGAGTGAAAGTTCTGGCAGATAAATTATAATAAACTGACAGGGAAAATCAACAAGCACCGACCACCAAGTTTTGTTTTCCACTCCAAGCGGACTTCCTTGCCTGTTTGGAATCTTGTGGTGGCCGTAAATGAGTACTCAGCTATAGACAAGGTGCTTTTACATTACTTCATGAATAATTGGGTCCAATAATGTCAAATTGCCATATTTCTTCCAGGGAACAATTTGTAATAGCACATCTTCGAAAGGAAGTTGGCCTTCACCGCAAGGCGTAGAAACATTTTTTTCATATCTGACACGTTGTTTAGCGCCACTCTATCTTTTTCCTAGGACATGTTTTTTAAATGTTTACTAATGAAATGGATCTTCATATGTTTTTCTACTATCGGCGCCTTGTTATACACAATTTTTTATCCTTTCCTTTCGACGTCTGGACGAAAATTCTGTTCATCCTTTTTTGCATCCATCGTTTATAAAAAAATTTTTAGAATATGATGTTGTTGAAAACGGTGTTGAATAATATGCATTCATTGTCACTACAATATCTGCCTAACCAATAGGTATAGGGGAAAAAAGGTTGCGTTGCACCCCTAAAATATGTCAATATCACACAGTATAAAACAAAGTTAATGAGAGCTGCAACTCCTCACTAGAAGTATGTGCATTATCTAAACTCAAAGGCCGTCGATTTGCATAGGGCTGATTATGCTGCAATGCAAACTAGACAAGGTTCGACGTTTCCTTTTTTTAGTCTCCTTTATATTTTTGGTAATTTTCACCTTACACAGATAGACCAGACAACTTCTGTTTGTATAAGCAACAACGATGCCGTCATACCTAAACCGAACAGACAGCAAGAGGAAGAGCAGAGAAACCGACCCCGAGATCTAACTAAGTGTTCATGCATTCCTGCATCATGCCGATCCTACTTTGGCACTGAGGTTACCAGAAAATAGAGACTTTGGTCCATCGATTACGTCTCAACGTAGCGCTCACAAATACCTACCGGTATCGCCTTGGCCTGTCGTCGAACGCGTATTGCGACAACTGCGGTTCACAAGAAACACTCAAGCATGTTTTACTGGAGATCACTGCATACAGTCGAGCAAGAAACGACCTCGCACAGGACATCGAGTGCCTCAACCACATTTTCCTAACTCTAAAACCACTTCTGGGACCATGGTCATCTCGCTCATCTTAGCGTAAAGTGCTGGCCACATAATTGAGTACGTCCATGACAATAGGACGAGAACATCCTTGCACTGCGCAACCGTCTATAGACTTTTCACTTGTCGCACTGACGGTCCCCAAAGCACAAGCTACCTCCCTTTTTGCTTCTTTTATTTCGTTCTTTCTTCTTTCCCTTCCGCCTTACTTCCTATTGCAAATTCTACTACTTCCTCCTCACCCCGCAGAGTAGCTTGTAGGTGCCAACATGCAGGCAGACCTCTCTGCTTTCCTTTAATAAGGAGCTTTCTCTCTCTCGCTCCCTCTCTGTCTTTTTCGAACGTAAAAGAAAACGGCACAGAAATGTGCGCACAAAGTACAAAACCAGGTAAGACACGTGGGCCTCACCACCTGCTCGCCATATAAGCAACATCCCATTTTAAAATCGTTATCAAGGGGGCTTATGCATGGTGCAAGATTTTTATGATTGCCAAAGGCTTCACCTATTTCCCATGCACAGGAATCGTGTGCAAACTTGACATTCGCGTGAAAAACGTTCGCGAGAAATCCTGGAGCCACATGTAGAAGAATGGGTGAAGAAATGTGAACCCCGCATTATTTTTAAAAAGCTTTTAAATAGGTGAAGCCTTCGCCATTCAAAAATACCTCGACCCATGCTTTAGCACATTGCCAATAGCGCTGCTGGAATGCGGGGTCACTTATTTGGACAATACAATTGATGTCCAAAAGATTTTTTTTTACTTTGCGCATGCTACGTCTCGCCGCCTTGTCTTCTGCCGCCGTCGATGAAGAGGATGGCACGATGTCTTGAACTGGTACTGCAACGCTGACGTTGGCTCGCGTCGCGGTACTGGTTGAAGGTGTTGCTTCCATCGCTTATGAACTTCGACGATGGCGCACTGCCCTCCCGAGAGGGATAATAAGAAAGAAAAGAAAAGAAAGAAAAGAATAATAATAAAGATCCAACCGATTGCCCCGCAGAGAGGGTGGGGTGCAAACGATGGCAATAAATAACACGTTACGTACTTACGTCTCTTGTCTATCTCTCTCTCTCTCTCTCTCGTCTCGCAACCCAACTACCCAACCCCTACGACAAAAACAACTACAACTACCACCGCCAACTACCACAACCTACGCCACGTGACCACCCCCAATGCTCTGCATTTACTCGTGTCCCTCGCGCGGGGGCATGCGACGGACGTTTTTTTGTGTCGTCTCCCCTGCCTAATAATACTCTTCATTGTCAGTCCGCGCTTGTCGTGTATTTTTTTTTTTTCCCCGGATCTGCCCCCCTGTTAAAATAACACTATGAACCACCTGGCCAAAGCTTCCTCCTTTCGTGCTCAAGTACCACATTACAGTCTAAATGTATCATGTGTGCCTGCAAAAGTTTTACTGGCACTGACATAGTGGACCGAAAGCAAGCAGAACTAGGTACTGTTGCCATTAATGTTGAGATTGACCCAGTGTGAAGAAATATGTGCTTACCAATCTTGTCAAGCAAGGCCATGGTTAGCCTTTGATTTAGGGCATTAGGCTTCTGAAGGGCATCCGTCCGGCAGGCGTTTCACTTCCTTTTCAGTCTCCTCTTTCTCCTCTTTGGCCCTCTTCATCTCTCTTTCCATGAGGTCAAGGGCAGTCCCTCAGTTCTTCTACAGCTCTGTCCCGTGATTTCCTGTTCTGAAATTTTAAAAGCACCCACAATCTGTTTTCAAGACGAACAGGCAAGGGCGACTTAAGTGAAATGTTTTCCATGCTTAACTCTATTTAGCTTGACCTGGTCATAAAGAGATTTTGTCGTTTTCCACTGTGTTGGTATTTAAAACCCTGGGCCATTGATAAACACTAACACTCCGTTGACAAGTTCCCGGTTCATATGATTTCTCGTTTAGTACGCTCTTAATTGTGAATACTAAAAATGCCCCATTGCGTTACGGTGTTTTCTCCCGGTTACAACGCTCCAGTATAACACGATTCCTCTGTGTACATCCAAATTTTTAGAATTCCTACCCAACTACACTGGATTATACGTTTTACGGTGAACAAAAAAATGTGCTGACTTGCATGCAGACCGAGTCGCAGCGCGCACGGTGCAACGAGCCGGCGCCGAGCGGCGGTCGGGTCGCCTGGGTCACCGTGGCGGCTTTCCCGCAGATCTATGCTCTCCAGAGTCACTTGGTAACGCAGCTGCCTTTATCACCGGTATAATGACGTCACAACGCGCGAAACGCTAACTTTCGAATAAATCCTGGTGGAATCGCGCCATGAAGCAGCGCCTGCACTGGGCAAAACCTCCGAGAAATGTGGTGGCAACGACAAGCAGGAAGATGTGGTGTCTTCTGCAGCCACACATGCTGAGGCCGTAGTCGGCTTGGAATCGGTGCGGAGTTACTTTCGCACGAAGGACAATCCCAATGCGGACAAAAGTCTGCAATGTTTAGAAAAGACGGTCTTGCTCTCAAAGGGCCACAGCATGCGCCAGCAGACGTTGATATGTACATGTACACGTAGAAAAGGCCACAAGATGCTCATGTTTGTTTTTAGGTTGTTTCTCTTTACTGCGGCGGATCGTACGTTTCCCCTGGTAGTAAGTCTCGCCCTCGCGTTTTTTTTTTAACGTATCTACGAGGTTCAACTGTTTAAACTATGCTGAGCCATTTGTTCCCCAAGATAGGCAAACAGGTAAAAATGCACTTATGGTTTTCCTGCGCCTTTGTTATAAGGTAGTGAATAGCTAGCCACTTTATATATTCCTCCTGTATGCCAAAATGTCAGCGCTCGACGGGAATCCACTGTGTCAAATACAATGCTCCCACGATAAAAAAAAGTTGCATGCACCAAAGCTGGTGAAAATGTCTGCCGTTTTTCAAGCAATGATACAAAGGGAATCAAATATGCTGCATGCCTTGCCACATCCAAAATAGAGCTACGATAAAAAGAATTATGAACCGATGTATTCTGCCAGGTGTTGAACTCCTCCAGGATATGTCCCTGAAGGGTGCTGCAAGACTCCAGCTTCCTCTTTCTGGCTTCTTGGCTGTTGGCACAGACTAAAAGTTGCATAAAGTATCTGAATCAATTGTTTTAGAGCTAAAGAAAGCCGTGAGTATTTCGCATACAACCTGATTTAAAAATTCCGCTGGTAAATTCAGGTTTAGGCATATTTTTACAGTAACAATGTTCTCACACGACTTTCATGCAGAGAACAAAGCATTACTGAATGTATATGCCGATAACCCAACTTTATAATGCCCACCTTCGCCACTTCAGTGGTAAGTATCCTCAGGAAAGGCTCCCTCATCTGCTCGATCTTGTTCCGCATGGTCGCAACTGAGTCTGAAAATTAACTCGTAAATACCCACAGCTTTCCTGCTTGCCTTGAACTCCGTAAATGAACCATAATACTGATGTCCACGCAGTCGGTTTGCCGTGCCAATTGAATTACAGTTTTCGCCTAGGCCGCCACTGTCACTGCGTGTGGTTACCCCTTTATCCGGCATGCTTTCAGGGCTGCACGCCCACGCACCGCGTTATTTTACATTTCCAGATATGCACAACTGAATCGGATTTAATCATAAAATGTCACCGTGCTGTGAACTGATAGGACTCCATGTATTTTTTTCTCCTTCAGGTACTAATGCCGGACGCATCATATGATCGTTGCATACGCAAGTCACGTGCGCAATTTTTTTAGATTAGTGCATTTATATGTACACCCGCCAAATTTTTTACCAATATCACGGGAGCGTCGACCGTTCGGTCAATCAGCATCGTATGATGGACTGATATGACAAACTCGACGAGAGTAGCCGCATGCGCACTAAGCAAAGGCCGCTGCTGCCGTCGTCTGCTAGGATGTTCCAAGAGCAGACGGCCACCCCCGGTTTTTGTTATTTTCTTATCACACTGCCTGCCATACTCGAAATTTTTCTTCAGGACCAGGCACGTGGCGCCAACTGAAAACAGGGGAAGTCAGCGTTGCCGAATGAACCTTGCGCTCGTCAGTGCTGATTACTCTGTTTTCAAATGGCGCCACGTGCCTGGTTAACACGTGTCATGTTAACGGTCGTGAAAATGTCAGCTAAAACCTTTTTTTGCACGCAGTAAAGGGTGTGTTGTGTTTGCTTAACTGCCAAGGCGTGCACAGAACCTGGGTAAAAACCCTCAACTTCTCCATCCTCACTGATTCAATAAGCTAGGACCTTTTTCCAAGTGTTGAAGTCGTCCTAATCGTGGGGCTGAAAACCTTGTACCAGGGGAATCAGCAGAACAAATTTGAAATTATCTTCGTATTTCCCGTCCGCCAACATGTTTCTGTGCCACAAGGGACCACGAGGAAGCGCAGTCCTGCCAGACGACATAAAAGAATTCGGTATGCGTTCCAATGGATGGCTTCACAGTCGGCATGCTTTATGATGATGATGATGCGTGTTGACCTCTTCTTTGAAAAGGGATGACAGCAGGCGATCTCGCATGTCACCTACTCACTTGCAAAAAACTCGTGCTCGTATGACGCTATCTCCGGTTGCACATGGTTTTGGTCGACTCCTTCCCTGCTTTTCTCCTAACCGATGCTCTTATCACTTCTTAATAGTACCTAGTGCTTAACAGCTAATGCTCCATTTAACGGTGAAACCAATTGTTTCAGGAAGGAGGACTTTAAACTTCTAGGTGGCTCGATCTTTCCGCTTCTCATTACAATGTGGTTGACTGTTTTGTATCTTTCCACAGCCAATGCCTCATTTTGAGACGACATGAGCTGCAGCTCTAGCTTGAAAAGGCAACGCACTGCGTTTAGTGTTGTCGCAAAAGTTCGCTTTTCTGACCTGCTGTTTGCCTACGTTCTAGCACCCAATAATCATTCGTTTCTCGTTCGTTTGCCCACATAAGCGTCTCGGTTTCGTTCACTTTCTTTGTAACCATCCCAGATTGTTCATTTGCCCCGGTAAAGTTGTTTTTTGTCATCAGCTTTTGCGTAGACTTCCTGCGATTGAGTGCCCAGACTTTTAAGGTACAGGTACCTGCGCGCTCTTGCTGACCATTTCGTGTTTTAATAATTTCTGAGCCTCTCTACAATGTGTATTTACTTTGCATTTCCCTGGCGTCGAAAGAATCCCAGCCCATATCCCCCTGTACCACGGCATATGCATTGACCAGAGCTAATCGGCTGACTGCATTCTTGATAACTTCCAGTCCCGATGGGATATATATTTTTAAGCGTAACACGACATTCAGGAACGTGTGCTCCGGCACAATTATTCGGTCCTTTTGCAAACGCCTTATTATTTTGTTGTTTGCGTGCTTTACTGCCTTTTACCCCTTGTTCTTGAATGCTTTTTCTCACATTTTTCATAGTGCTGTAAGGTTCATGCTATAAGGCTGTCATGCACTCTATCGAGTGAACCTTGCCAGCTTATTTACTGATGGGGAGAATTCACAAGGCTTTGGATTACGTATTCTGAAGGCTGTTCAATTTGTGGCAATGTGCACTTCCCAAAAAGCCCCTTTATTCCTACAAGGTCACAGAGTACTCATTGCCAAAAAGGTTGATTTTAAATAGGGTACTACTGATTAGAAGGAGTTATCTGTGTTGACAAACTAATGTTACTGGTTCAACGATATATCGCACGTCTAGCAAGAGCTTCCTAACATAGTCTCGGGCGAAAACTTAACTCATTCGTGACTATCCACCGGCTTACTTTATACTAAGAAGTGACAAACCCACAGAAAAATGCATTTCAATCTTTAGGGGCTACAACATTTTGTCGTTAAGGAAAGCAATAAAAAATTTATTTTAAATAACCCAAGAGCGCACCCGTGAGACCGTGACAAAATGTCATAAAATAATTATCTTGTGCCGGTTTAAATGTTTTATTTCAGCCAGGACAAAAGAATTCGGTTTCAGAAAGGAAGTCGGGCGGGATTGATTTGAAAATCTCCGCCTTTGCACAGAAACCTAAAACTTCCCATTTTACGCTTAGTTACACAAAACCTACTTGTGCAATTCACAGTTCCTTTCATCATGACTGCACAGTCCTTCCTTCGTTCGCCATACAAATGTATGAGAACACATCTTCATTATGGCACAATGGTCACCGAAATTTGGTCCTCTTTATTCCCAGCTAAATGAGATCGTTTTCACGTTAAACCCAAATATTCGGCGCTTTCCAGTTTCCGAGGCCCTGCGAAAATATGAGCGACCCACATCAAGGGAAATGAAAAGTTCTGTAGGCACATGCAAGAACACCGCATTGAATGCCCTCATTACCGCAGCTCAGAGCTGGCGAACTCCGTAGAAAACACGGTCCGAAATTAAGATTTCCGGGGAGCTTGATTAAACTGTCATTGAGAAATAAAGAGACCGCTGACAGAAACAAAGCTGTGTTTGTACTGGCAAAAAAAACAGAACGGAATATCAAGATCCGGATTGAGTATAGATCCAGAGCAGCAGTGAAGAACTTGAATCGAGTTCTTAGGTTTTCAATGTAGGGTCTTTATTTAGGTAAAAACTTTGACATCGATATTTTGACCGGGGAATGATATATGTTGAATGTCACATTTCTCTATTGCGTAACAGTGTTCACAGGGGAATCTTAACGTTGGTCTTATACTTTCCGCGAGAGATTAAAGAGTATTTGTTTTTTTAAGGCCGCCATTGACCAAAATGGCCTAATGCCGGTATACAGTTAGAGCTAAAGGCTGCCCCTACGCTCTACCATCTCAGGCAATGTCCCAGTCACCTAAACTCACTTCCGATTGTATGAGCGCTAAAACCACTCTGATAAAAATGTAGAGTAGTTCCGAAAAAAAAACATATATAAACGGCCTCATAGGAGGCATGTATGCACAATTTTAAAACAATTCCTCGGACACGGACAATATTGGTATTCAAAAACAACCCATGAGGGCAGCAATGACATCAGAGGCTGAAAGGGTTCGCCAACACGTGTTCCTCGGGTGAAAGCTAATGAGTTCAACTAAAAGGAAAAAAACCAACGTCGTTGTGCCTCACAGTGCAAAATAATTTCGCGCTGGAGAAAGCGTTTTTCAGATATCTATTTATTACGAATAATTGATACTGCCTTGCAAAATTCTCTACCTTCCTTCGGCTTATGGAGAGAAGTTCGGGCAGCCGGGTTCACAGAAGGGCCGTGGTGCAATGCAGTTGGTGCAAACGCAGAGACCGTGCTACCAGGGAAATTGTTGAAGCCTTCCATATCCGGATTAGAGGTTCGGATTGTATAAGTCACCCGTCACTGAGTATTCTAGCTAAAGAAGTGCAACTTGTTAAGGAGAGGGGGTAGAGCATGAGGGAAGGAAAAAGAAGAGAAGGAAAGGGGGCGGTTGTCCTCATGTGCCACCGTGCACATGTGCGACGGTCACGCGTGCCTGGTTGTTGGGTCTTGGCATGGTATATATGTGTTTTCGATTTTAAAATTACGCCCATCTTCCCGCGAGGGAACCCTGATGTGATGCGACGCATCGGGGGTTCAGTTGGTCGTAACGTTGCCTTGAGCGTTTGCGCTGACGCTGGTATTGGGTTGTGTCAGCCCACTCGCTGAAGGGACCGTCGCTTCCATCACGTCTTCATCGGAAGAATCAAGTCAAGCACGGAGTCGTCAAGCAAGGTCACGCGGAGTCGAACAAGAGCGAGCGCTGACTGAACCGCCGCAGCGCGCTACCCGCTTTATATTCACAGCGCTTGAAGGAGAGGAGACAACGGAGGAGAGTCGCGTATGCGCGCAATTGCGCACACCGCGCGTCGCCGCGCGACGGGAGCGGAGCGAAGCGAGTGAAGCGCGCGCACGCAGCTGTTGGTTATGATAATGAGACGGAGTGAGAGTGTTGCGCGCAGCTGTTGCGCACAACTGTAGGAGAGAAGAACGGAGGAGGGATGCGGACGGACGGCGCTACAACGACGACGCAGGAGGGACATGCCTACGAGCAAGAGATGCGTCGCATCTAATAAATCGTCCAGTTCATATAATCGCTGGTGTCGTTTCCCTTTCTCGTCCCTGTGTCTGTTTGCGCTTAAGTTTCACTCTTGGATATTTTCAATCAGCGATATTTACGAACATGAAACAAGACTCTGAGAGTTCTTTCTACTATATCATGTTTCCCACCCGACAGTCGTTTCGTCGAAATGGCGTTGTCTAGTTTTCTAGCAATGTCAGACTGAGCCTCCTGGTTGCCCTTGTGGAAGCGTTCTTTCCTCAGACCTCGCCACCTGCCCGACATCACAATATCGAAAGCTTTGAAACACTTCCTTTGAATATTTAGGTGAAACAGTCTAAGGCTCAACAGCAAGGTCACTGACCGAAAAAAAAAAACATTTTTATTCTGCTATAGAAAGTTTTACAACACTCAAACCCATTTACAATTTCGCGCTCTCCCGAACAGCAGAATTTTCGAGCAGAAAAAGAAGCGATATAGAACTTATGTTTACATTCAGCTGCAAGCCAATTTACAATGCTGGCATGGTTCAATATCACAAGCAAATTTTGGGTGCTTGGACAGCTCTAACATTTTATTTAATCTCCGATCACTGTGCGAAACTAACATAATTCCTAGCAAACAACCTGCTAAAGGATATGGAGACATACTCCTCGATTGATGTCGCACCGACAAAAAGTACTTGATTCGTGTTCGAAAGGGTCAACATTAGCACGCTTCCTGTAAACTGGTACTAACCACAGCAGTTGTCTTTTTGTGTGGCGGGGAAAACAGAGGATGTCACTTAAAACTTTTAAGGCAGTTTTTCTGTAACAGTTCCATTTTAAAACCAACTCAAATTCGTCGTCTTGCTCTGTAACTAGCCGTTGAAAGAATTCATTGTCATCCTCATGGTGAATCTGTTTGTGTCGACTGCAGGACGAAACCCTCTCCCAAAAATTTCCAGCCATGCCTATCGAGTGCCAGCTGAGTCTATGTTTTCCCTCCAAATTTTCGTAGCTCATCTCGCCAACGAGTTCCCGGCCTCCCCCTAGTGCGTTTGCGGTCCATTGGCAGCCAGTCTGCCAAACGGATGGTCCACCTGTTGTCCCTCATTGGCATTACGTGACCAACCCATGCCCATTTCCTTCGCTTAATTTGAACTAGAATGTCCTCCACCTTGGTCTGTTCCCTAATCCATGCGGCTGTTTTCATGCCCCTCAACGCGACCCCTAGCATTCGGCATTTCATGGTCCGTTGTGCCGATATAAGTTTGGTTTCAAGTCATTTGGTGAGACCCCAAGTTTCTTCCCCATAAGTCATTACTGAAAGAACGGATTGATCAAATACCAGCTTTTTGAGTGACAGGTGAAGCTCACCAGTGAGGATGTTGGAGTTCTTACCGAACGCAGCCCAGCCCTTGCTTATTCTGCGGGTAATTTCCCGTTCATGGTTTGGAGCTATGACTTGCCCAAGCTATACGCATTCGGTGACTGTTTCCCATACCCCATTGCCTACCTGGAAGTGATGTACCTTGGCGTGCCGATTCGACATTACCTTGAACTTTTTCGTGTTTATTTTTAGGCCTGAAATTATACTTGCTGAGCGCAATTGGCAGAGCATGCGCTGCAAATCAGTCCTGCTCTAACTCAATAGGATAATGGCATCTGCAAACTGTAGGTGCCTAAGATATTCCCCATTAATTCCCACCCCTGTTTCCCTCCACCTAAGCTTTCTAAACAAATCTTCCAGACAGGCTGTAAATAACTGTGGTGGTATTGTATCCCCTTGCCGAACCCCCTTTTGTATATGAAATTTGCAAGTTCTGTGATGGAGCCGTATTCTTCCCGTATATCCGTCGTATATATCATTGAATATCGTAATGTAGGCCTCGTCGACGCCGTGGTCAAGTAACGCGTCTATTACTGGGGCACTGAGTCAAACACATTTTCGTAATCTATGAATGCCATATACAGCGGTGCATTATACTCTAAGCACTTTTCGATTACCTGGTTGATAGCGTCAATATGATCTAAAGTTGAGAAACCCTTCATGAAACCGGCCTGTTCTCATGGCTGTTGAGAGTCCAAAGTGGCACTGATGCGGTTAAGAATTACCTTAGTAAACAATTTGTAAGTAAGTGAGGAGGCTGACGGGCCTAATTTTTAAGTTCTTTGGCATTACCATTCTTATGTAGGAGAACTAAATTTGCATTTTTCACTCCTTTGGAACCGTTATGGAGCTCAAGCACTGCGAGAATAGGCCTGCAAGCTTTGTTAGGACAACGTTGCGTCCGAGGCACAATATAGCAGACGTAATGCCATCATCTCCTGCAGCTTTGCCTTTCTTCATTGCTTGGAGCGTCATCGCTACCTCAAGGGTTGTAACCGGCGGAACGGCTTCCACACCATTTACGGGAAAATGTGTGTCTGAGGCAGGGGTAGAAGTGAATAATAGGTTTCTGTAAAATTCCTCGGCTATTTTTACTATACCATCGATGTTGTTGGTTATGTGACCACGGGCGTCCCGGAGTGCATATATTGTATTTTTGCCAGTAGTGAGCTTCTTTCTAGTCACTTTTTAACTCCCTATGTGTTGACTAGCTCAGACTTTTGAGATGCAAAGTCGAAGTCGAAATAGACGGGGCAAGGATTACCCCTAGCACGCATACCAAAATCCTTGGCCTGATAATACAAGCAGACGGCAAGGCGTCGCAAACGGTGAAAAAGCTCAAGACCACAACGGACCAGATTCTCAACATGATACCTAGAGTCTCCAACCGAAGAAGAGGTATGAAAGAGGACGACACATTACGTCTGGTGCAGGCCTTCGTGATATCAAGAATAACATACGCAGCACCATACCTGAATCTTAGAAAGGCAGACACCATATACCTGGATACTTTAATGAGAAAAGCGACCAAACAAGCCCTGTGGATACCGCAAAACTCGTCAACAGCGCGACTTCTGCGCATGGCAATGCACAACACGCTTGACGAGCTAGTAGAAGCCCACCTTTCGAATCAACGAGTTCGCCTCAGCAAAACGGACGCCGGAAGGGCTGTACTTAAGAAGATAGGATGGCAAGAAGCGCCACACGTCACGGAGCGACAAGTCCCAGACCAATGGACTTCACAAATCGAGACCAAACCAACCCCAAAGAACATGGACCCCAACATAAACTAAGGAAGAAGGGAGGCGAGAGTAAAAGCAATTAACAAACTGTTGGAAGAAAAGAGACATGAGGGAATACTCTACACTGATGCTGCCCTGCCCAAATTCTCCAACAAAGCAACTATAGTAGTGACCACAAGAAACGAAATAGTGAACTGTGCATCATTGTACACCACGGAGCCAGATGAAGCGGAAGAGGCCGCCATAGCACTGGCGCTAACGCAACCTGGTACAGCGACAATTCTCACGGACTCAATGAAAGCCTACAACAGATACAGAACAGGACGTATCTCAGAAACTACCGCCAAAATCCTGACAAGCGGGAAACCCCCGGAAACAAGAATCGAACTCATTTGGGTCCCTGCGCATTCCTCGATCGAGGGCAACGAATTCGCCCATCGGCAGGCCCGAGACTTAAACCTCCGGGCCACAGAGGAAACGGAAGAAGGGATGCACCCAATAACCAAATATGCAGAAATCCTCAAACATTACAGGGAGAACAGAAGAAGCCTTCCGCGCCCTCACCCTAAACTATCCAGGAAGAACAATCAATTTATCGACAGATACAGGCAGCCTCTTTCCCACACCCTCTACTCCTGAACCGCATGTTCCCAATTAGATACGCAAAAGAATGTCCCCTATGCTCAAAACCAGGCACCCTGAAACACACCATCGGAGAATGCACAAAACTCAAGTCCCCCCCAGTTCTTGTTGACTCCGTCAGCATAGAGGATGAGCGATGGGAGATCTTGCTGACCAGCCCCGCCCTGGAAGATCAACTTCGGCTGATCAACAGGGGCCAGGAGGCTCGGGAAGCATATGGGAACCTGGGAACAAGGAACCACTCCGACTGAGCTGAAATAGCTCCATCGCAACCCTTTTTCTAACAATAAAGTTTAATCTCTCTCTCCCCCCCCCCCCCCCTATGTGTTTCAATGTTGTTTCAATTTTTGCAGCATTGAAAGCACGGATGTCGGCAGTCTTAGTTTGTTGATCAATATGGGGAGCTCTGACATTTCTATTTGGTATGGCAAAGTGCGGACTAACATTTTCGGGCGCTGATCAATAAGAGTCTTAGTTTTCTGTGTTAACTTCAATTCGAATGCGGGCTGTTTTTCTCCTGACTTCATGACCGCATGGGGGAAATGATGATTGAGAGAGTCCACATCATTGGTGTCATTAGACAATAGAGGTAATTTGTTTTCAAGTAACAATCGGAATTCGTCCATTCTCCGACCCACGGAGGGCAGGTTAGGCGTCTTCCATTTTAACATCTTCCCCTCCCGTTACTGTGCAAGAATAAGGTCGGCGTAAATTCTTGTGCACTACATAAAGAAAAGCTCGCAATAAAATGCTGGAGTAACTCATCCCTCGTCCATCGTCTTTTCTAAAACCGGGTCTTTAGAGTACAACATGAGATATGTTCCTTCGCCCTGCAGCCATTTTCTTTTACCAAATTCTGCGTACTAAACTACAATGTGCTGGTATCGCTTCCAACATCGCTTCCCTTGCTTTGTTCTCAACCTAGTGCGGCGTAAGGAAATAAAGATTGCTGTGACCGATGTTCTCGCCTGGGAGATCTGGTGTTTATTAGTGTTTCACTACTTCCAATATGTGTGTAATTTTGAATGGACACTTTAAGTTGCTCGTACAGCACTAGTCCCGCATAGTGCCCAGCATGTCCGGCCTTAATTCTGCGCTCATTTACCCGTGCCTCAAGTGGCCTTCATTTTCTCGAAAAGGACATTACGTATTGGCATACCATTAACGTTAAGTCGTCGAGATCGACCGGGCTTACAGGGCATTGAACTTTCCCAACCTTCCCAGCTACTTGTCGATGAAGCAGACTCGGCGGCGTTTTCCGAGAAAGAGAAAGACAGCGTCGACACAAGAAGTGATCGCAAATGGAGCGCACTTGCTCACGGAGCGACAAGAAGAGCTGTCCAACCACGAGGCACCTGTTCCCCTGCAGTGCACCGATTCAGCTCAGATAGTCGAGTGTAGTGCGGCAATACGGCTTCCAGCCAACTAAGGAACGGCAGCACTCGAAAAATAAGCGGGGCAGCGTGGGCAATTTTTTTTTTACGTGGCCTGAATGAAAGCGGGGGCCTACGCAATCCTGAATTGCGTTGTTGTGCGACACGATATCACCTATGTTGTCCACCAAAACTGTAAGCGCTCCGACAGTCGTGGTAGGAAATAGCATTCGCGATGCAACCACGATGCAATCTGCACAATCGGCAGGTAAACGAATTTGTGTGCATACTTGACAGCCAGTACTACGCGAACGTTCATTTAAAGCGCTATCGTTCTTGATATTTTAGCCACCGCTCCAAATCCCTGGGCGTATGCACATAACTCCTTACAAAATACGGACCGTTTCAAATAAATTGTGAACTTGAACGACCGACAACCGTTCCGAACTTCCGACAACCGTTATTCATTTTGCAGTGCGCAGCTAGAAGTGGTGAGAACCGGAGATGCCGAGCGGAACGCTCCCCCGCTAGCAGACGACGCTCGCTCTCCTTGCGCAACTCGCAAATGCAGCGCCGCGGTGGCGAGAGTCGCGGCAGGCCACCTTGTCTTCATTGCCGCGGCGGGGAGGTGCGGAACTGAAAAAGTATATATAAACGTTTCCCGCAAAGCGTTTCACGTTTCAGACATTGGCACGGACATGGCAAGGTCCTGAAGGGCTTCGCCCTTAAAATGAGAAGAAGTAAGCTGAGGTCATATACGCTCGAGGTAAGCATGTCGGAAATGAAAGAATAAGCGCCCGTTGGAGCACTGCCATGCGCACTCTGGAGAGGTGTTGGAAGTGTTGTGCAAATGTGTCAGCCTAGTCTTCGGGTGTATCCTCTCTTGTACTGACCAGGGATAGGCTATGTGTCTTTTGTCCTTTGAGTTTCCGTATTCGTTTCCACACCTTGCGTGTTTCTCTGTGGGAGTTTACTGATGTTATAAAGGAGCCCCGACTATCCCGTTTCGCCTCACGGCGCAGACGTTTTCAAAACGCCTTTGCCCTTTTGAACAATAAAAGGCTATCCGACGTGGGTTACCGAAGCAGGATACTCCACGCCTTGTTTTGGGCCTTTCGCGCACTCCAACAGTCCTCATTCAACCAAGGCCTCTCTGGTTCTGAGGGCGCCAGAGGCGTGCGGAATGGACGTTTCGGCGGCATCGAGGTTGTGCGCGGTGAGGAGTTGGGTAACTTCTTCCACGTGAAATCGTTGTATAGATGCGTGGTGTAGTTTGGATGTGTATGCAAATGTATTCCAGATTGCTCTTGATTCATTGAACCTAATGGGGAAGATGAACTGCTTAGGTATTTACCTATATATGTTAGTGAAGTGGGGAAGCGGTCACTACGATATGGGCCCGTGCGCACGCCCAGCTCAACACAAGGAAAGAGAACTGCGAAACCAATAGCTAAGCCAAGATATGAGTATGTGTTGTGTCCTATGTTATGGTATGTGTGCTGTTTCTTTTTGAAAAGGCGTGCTCCACGTGATGTTTGAAACTTCTCTATCAGGCGACCGAAAGCATTGTGCGCCTTTTGTCGCCTGTGAGGATGTAGGGTTCGGGCAGCTAGTGAACCAGCGTCTTGAAGTCAGAGCTCAAAAGTGCAAAATCCGGAGGAATGTAAATGGAGCATACCGTTATCAACTGTTCAAAAAATATTGCGCGAATTGCTACAGCATCAAGAACAGTGCCCAAAGTGATATTGTGGCGTGCTAAGGATTTCCGGACGATTATTGCCACGCCGCCCGAAGAGTGCGCAACCATCCGTGTCCTTTCTGAACACCATAAACTATTCAAGAAAATTATGTGATTGGAATTTAAATGCGTTTCTTTTACCCACATTGATTAGAATGCAGAATCTAGTAGGCATCGTTTGGACTGCCCGTAAAAGTGCGCGCAATCCGAAAAGCAAATAAGTATTGCTCACTCGTTCAGGTGCTTTGGCAGCATTGCGGGTGTGTAGATCTCAATTGATTGATTGATTGTAGGGTTTAACGCGCCAATGCAACGCAGACGATGAGGCGCGCCGTAGTGGAGGGCTCCGGATAAATTTTGACCACCTGGGGATCTTTATCGTGCGCCGAAATCTCGTACACACGGGCGTTTTTGCTTTTCGCCTCCATCAGAAAAGCGGCCGCCGCGGCCGGGAATCGAACCCACGACCAGATCTCAATTGAACATTTCATGCTGCTGCGCTTCCATCTTAGGTTTCATCCTCAAATTTTGGTGGTCTTATTCGTAGCTGGGGTTACATGCCAGCCTCCGCATTTCCAGCATCTCTGGTCGAAGGATTTCTGCGTGAGCTGTGCATTTCAGGGATTGTGCGGCTTCGTCATTTCTGACTATGATTTTCGACCAGCCTTAACTTTTCTCACAGTATGCACCTAAAGATTTCAATTCCACACAATTCTTTAGTGAATTCGTAGAGCCCGTCGATGCCGATGTACGTATTTTGACACTATTATGCAGTACAAGCTAGTTTGTATACATAACAAAGAAGAAATATACACAGTTGTAAACACTTCGGCAGACAAGTTTAAATGTAATTTGTTTCCTCTGCAGTCCTAGTGTATTTTACAATTTAGCGGTGAAGTTTGAACCGGCATGGTCTTTAGAGCATATTGTTGTGCCAGAGCGCCTGTCCAAAGGCGTTGCACGAGGTGACGCGCCGACAGCGAGGCTGAGTCACGCCTCTCCCTTTCGTCGCTGCGGCGCGGCCGAATCCTGCATCTCTGAACGCGGCGGCGCGGCCGAATCCCGCATCCAGAACGCTGCGGCGCGGCCGAATCCCTCAGCGGAGAACGACCCAAACAAGGGCATGTCGCTACGCCCGGAGGCGAGGTCACGGAGACAGCGGCGGCATCGCTCTCCCTTTCCCCATTGGCGGCGCAGCTGACTCACCGCTTCGCTACCATTCGTCGGAATTCAAACTTCAGGCAGCGAGAGCCCTGATTGGAGCTTTTCGAACTTCTTGGGGCCACAACGAGCTTCCCGGGCTATAAAAGAAGCCCGGAGGCGCTCATCGTCGGCTTTCCTCGCGGCTTCTCTCCGGCACCAGTCTCTTCGGAAGCACCGAGTGAAAAGGGTGCTGTCGCCTTTGTGCGAGTTATGTAACGTTTGCTTACCCTGTAAATTGTTTTGAACAAGGACAAGTAAGTCAATACATTAAAACACCTCACAGTCGTGATTGATTGATTTCTTGAAGCATTTATCAGACGGAAAAGGATGCCCAGAGGTAGTGCATAGAAATGGGGAAGCAATGGATGGGTTCTTCGTCAAAGTTCTTCCACAAAAAGTAAAAAAGGGCCAATCTCCCCGCGAGGGGGACTCGAGTAAATGCGTCGCATAGGGGGTGGGTGCATTGCGTTAACGTTTAGTGTTTGGGGCGTTGGTGGTAGTGAATGCGTTGTATCAGCAGCTTCTTGACGTAGTTTGAATGAGTCAAGGATATAAGGCGCGTTCGTAGCCTTTCATTCTGTATCGGTTTTGTGGCGCAGTGGGAAGAGCACCATGTACCTCGCGTTCCACCCACAGGTAGTGAATGCGTTGTATCAGCAGCTTCTTGACGTAGTTTGAATGAGTCAAGGATATAAGGCGCGTGCGTAGCCTTCCATTCTGCTTCGGCTTTGTGGCGCAGTGGGTAGAGCACCATGTACCTTGCGTTCGCCCGCAGGGTAGTGGGATCGGAACCAGGCGCCGGTAAGTATTATTTTTTTATGTAGTGTAGGGGGAGGGGTGCGGACCTGTTGTTGAGAGCGAGGAGGGTAGCGTTATGCGGGAGAAGAGGAGTGGGGGAGAGGGCGCACCTGGAACGGCTCTTGCGGACGCCGAGGCACGCCAACGCCGACGACGCCGGGTGACATCGTGAGTTAAAGAAATGCTCTGCGTTTAAAAATGAATGTCTGTGTGAGCACTCATTTTTCGTCCACGTTTCACCTCGTCGTCGTCAGCTTTCACAATACCGAGTCTTCACATCGATCAGGGGCTCCAGCTCTCGCACCCTACATCGTCGACGGCTGCAGAGCTTTACGCAATATATCTTGCAGTCAAATTTATCGCTACAATGACTTCACCGACTAAATGGGCAGTTCTCACAGATTCAAAGCGGCTCTTCAAGCCCCTAAATCCAATTGCGGCTTACAGTCATCACAATATCTTGGCAAGACACATCTGTTGATGTGATTGCAACTGAAATACGAAAAACTCAGAAAATAACATTTCAGTGGATTCCCGGGCACATTGGAATACGAGGAAATGCACGAGCTGACCGATTAGCAGCAAACCGCTCATTCAAATTCCACGTGTAGCGCCGTGCCTTTTACCAGAGGGGGATGTTAAAAATTATTTGAAAAAACTAAGGACACACATTACTTTGGAAACCAGGTTGACCGATAAATATCGTTCATCGCTGTTTATACCAAGTGGACCCGTACCTTACATACCCGTGTGCGTCTCACCTGGGTCGTTCCGTCGACACGTTAATACATCGCCTTCGCCTTGACGTGGCCTACACCAAAAAATTTCTTTACCGTATTCAATTCGCTGATGACACCTGCTGCTGTGCTTGTTGGACACCAAACTGAAGATGTACATCATGTCCTGCTTGAGTGCCCTCTATATGCGACCGATCGGAAAAAACTAAGTGATAAGCTTAACCTGCCTATCTCGGACAACCCCTATTCCTTGCCGCAACTGTTGGGGCCGTGGGACAATGTACGCAACCAAACGAAAGCCTTCCTTGCCTTAAGGGATTTTTTTCAAATGACGAAGATGTGTGAACACTATTAAATAAGTGCACTTTCCTCTGAAACGCCCTGAAATGGGTGTGGAAACACACAAGGGTGTTATGTATATTGGCGAAACTATCTGTGTCGCGTCGTGGATGTCGTTTGTATATAGATGTGTATAGTTCTCTTGTTTTGTTTTTTTTACTTCATTCCACTGCGGTAAGGACCGCTGCTGTCTCAATGTACTTAATCTAACCCCTTGTGGTTCCTTAGGGCAAGTATTGTACCTTTTGTATACTCCAATGCCTGGAGTAGCCAGCTCCTGTTTCGGTTGGAGCTAAACTCTCCAATAAATAATTATTTCTCTCTCTCTCTCTCGTCATGTGCATGGCGTTAAGATGCTGCTCGGAACGTCACCCCGGAATACATACTTCTTGCAAGCACACTCCCTATACTAAAATAAATTTCTCGGCACAATTAAGTCTGATCACGTGTTTTCAAGGCGAATGATTGACGATACGTACTGCAGCCTACAGCTCCTTTACTGACCCATCGTATTCGCGTTGCTTACTTCGGTTTTGTTTCTTTGTATTTTGGCCCAACTTACTTCAATCCTATTGGTTGGTTGGTTGGTTGGTTGGTTGGATCCGTAAGTCATGGCGCGTACCCACGCGGGGGATTGGCCAAGAAGCTGCCTGTAATGATTAGGCTGTGACCCGGTTTATTTTAGAGAGAGAGAGAGAAAAAAGTGAAGTACGAGAAAAATATTGAGAGAAGGAAAAGCAAATTTTTGGATAGAACAGGATAGTCAGGAAAAAAAATTGCGAATGAAGATATAGCTGCCTAGCAGAGCATCCGGCCTGTCGCCGCAACAAAGGAGTGAAAGGCGATCACAACATCTCTGTGGCAATAGCCCAGGACGGAAGCACCCAGGGAAAGAATAACGGTTAAAGATAAATGGAGATTCAGCCGATTAAACGTGTATTCACGGTGCGTGCGTCGTATCGAGGAAAAGCTGCGGCAAGTTAAAAGAAAGTGTTCTAAAGTTTCAGGGGCCTTGCAGGAAGGGCATTGGGGAGATAAACCTTGACCAGCTTTGTGTAGATAAAAATTTTAAGGGGGGATTTTGCAGCGAAATTTTGTGATTGCAACCTCACATTTACGAGATTCGCAGAATTTAGGCTTCCATAAGTGAGAGAGATGAATATAGTCGGAGCATGAACGAAGGGCATCCTGCCGATTAATTTGCAAAACTTGAAAGCGCCTGAACCTCGCCCCCAAAAGAAAACTGTCCATTGGGCAATTCACGCCGGCAGGAACCCCAAGAGCCAAATTGGCTAATTGGTCTGCCAGTTCATTGAAGATTATCCCTGCGTGACCAGGGACCCACACTAACCGGATCTCGCGAAGCTGGTAAGGAACGAATGAACGGAATGACCGGAGAAGGGAAGAATCTTTATCATTTGTTAGAGCGGTGCACACGGAGAGAGAATCCGAAAGGATAACCACCCCCGCAAATCTATGCTGTAGTTTATTAAGGGCTAAGATTATCGCGAATAATTCTGCCTGAAAAATCGGGGTATAGTCTGGCAGCCTGATTGAGAAGGACCAATCTAGAGACTGAGAACATATTCCTACCCCAGCCTTCTCATCACTTTGCGAAGCATCTGTGGCAATGACGACATGAGTATGAAGAGTAGCCAAATGATCTTCAAGTAAATTATTGAGTAATCGGGCCGGCAATAATTTCGCATGCGGGGGATTACTGTTTAGAAACCGCATAATCCGGCCATGTAATACTCTTTCAACCAGCTTTACCACGTTGCTAGTCAACGAAATCGGCCTAATATTGTCTTGGACGAAACCCAAACTTTCGTTTTTCAACAATGGTCGTACCTTAGCGAGTTCTCATTCCGAAGGTATCCAGCTGTTTTTTAACGACATGTTGACAATGTTTAGCAAATCATCAGGAGACACATCAAGCAGAAATTTTAGCGTTCACACCGTAATGCCGTCTGACCCTGGAGCAGATTCAGACAGCTGCGAAACGATATCAGCTAATTCCGCCCTTGTCACTGTAGTGAAACCCTCATTTGAAACCTGGCACACAAAAGGAAAGGCCAACCCAGAAAAAAAAACGAGTTTCCAGTTCCTGCGCAATTCGTTCCAATGTTTCCATAGACTCACTTGTTGACTGAACAATTGACTTGCTGTTATCCTAATCTTGTACAACCTTTCTTGAACGAAGGAATCTATGTAACATGCGTCTATTTTTGGACTTTGATAGAGAGGCAAACTTTTCGGTGTTATAATTTTCTTTTGCTTTAGAAACAACCCGCTTTAATATTGCAGCCGCAAACTTGTAACTGGTCCAATTGGATGGGCATTGGTTTTTGAGAACTTTCTTCCAAGCCGCTTCTCTCTGACTATGCGCACGAGCACATTCCTCATTCCACCATGGACTGGAGCCGCCATCTTTTTGTGAACAAACAATAAAGTGGGATTTTTTAAAGGATTCAGAAAGGATTGATAACACTTGAGTTGCCCGGAGTTCCTCGTCTCCCGATGGAATAGAGCTAAGTGCTGTCTTTAGTTCTTTTTGAACGCGATGAAAATTCAAATGCCTAACTATATGTGCTCGCGGTGACTTAGAAGGACATAAAAACTCATATACAATTGGGATATGATCACTACTTGTAGCTTGGTCCCAGGTAGACCATGAAGATATATTTCCCGGGGTGGAGAAGGTCAAATCAAGAACAGAACTGGTCTGCCATCGAAAAAATGTCGCAGTTACAGAGTTAAAACAATACAAATTGTTGTCCTGCATCCAGCCGCAAAGACGCCTGCCACAGGAATCTGTGCGGAAACCCCACGATACATGGTGCGAATTGAAATCCCCACAAAGAACAAGTCGCTTTTGACACGCCGACACGACAGCATCGAGTTAAGAGGTGGAAGTTACTCCACCCGGAAAGTACGCGTTCACTACAGAAAACGCAACGCAACCTGGAAGGTTGAACGTCACTGCCTGAATTTCCGATTCCACGGACATTAATTGAAATGAAAGATGGGCTTTATGGAAAAATTGAGGGGATACTAAAGTTAGCAATCCTCCTCCTTTAGTTGGACGGTCGAAACGCTATTGTTTCCTCTTAAACCGTGTTCACGCGCATTTCGTCGCGGTCGTTTTCTTTCTCTTACAACGAGGAATACGTTGATGACACACGCCGCAGCTTCCGTAGAATCAGTATGCTCAGCAGCTGATATACACATGTCTTCCTCACCAATCACCAGTGTCAGGTGACACGTGACACGCAGTATTCTACAACATTTACTTTTCCGATTCATAGTTTTTTTTTTCATTTTTGTGAAGCTGGCAATTTAGCCCCCGCATAGCTCCCGATTCATGGTCAACCCCTGTGTGGGTGTGTGCCCCGGAGGAAGGAACAGCCGCAACGCCATCTATTATTAAACGCTGGGCAAGGCGCCCCGACACCGCAGTGCTATAGTACTGGGCTCCTGCGCTGCAGGCCTAAGCATTCCACCATGTCCCATATGTGTTTTTATACAGGGTGTTGCGACGATAATTGGAACACTTTAAAATATTGTCCTGAGCGCACCGCCGCTCTGTTCGCGCTCAAACTTGCCACCAAGGTCGCAAGTTGTTGTCTATTTTGTTTGATACCGGGAACAACGCTGGTACTTACCTGTGTATTCTGAAAATAAATAAAAACGATTTTCGCCTATGGGAAAATGGCGGCTGATCTGGACGTGCGAGCCAGCGCAAGTTGATGTTGGAACGACGGAACCACCTGCAGAGTGAAACGCATGTTTGGGATTCACGTACGGAGCCCAATGGTGCAGCAGACGATCAGAAAATGCACCTAGAAATGAGCTAGCAGACGATCAGAAAACCCGGTTTTCGGGCTCGCACGTCCAAATCGCCGCCATTTTCCCATAGGCACAAATCGTTTTTATTTAATTTGAGTATAAACAGGTAAGTACCGTCGTTGTTCCCGGTGTCAAACAAAATAGACCACAAAATGCGACCTTCGTGTGAAGTTTGAGCGCGAACAGAGCGGTGGTTCACTCAGGAACATTTTTAAAGTGTTCCAGTTACCTTAGCAACACACTGTATATCTTTGCAGGGAAGGGGAGGGGGGCAATGTCATTGACAAGACACCAACGAATTTATTCGACAATAGTGAATCTATCGCTTTAGGATAATTTATCGTTGCGTATATTCTGGCGCAGCAAAGCAACTCTCCCACGACTAAGCACAGAGTTTGGTTGACTTGTGTTTGAGCAGAACGGCTTTAGGAAAATAAATCTTGATCACGGCAGTTACCAAAACCTTCATTCATCACGTTAATGATTCCCCTTGCCGCACTGTTTGCGCAGAGCCGCACGCTAAATTTAATTACACACCACTTGCCGCAATGAGCACGCCCTCGGCGGCAGAAGGTAAGACAAGCCACATGGCTAACTTAGTTACGACGCTGGCAAGCTTCCGGATGGAACCAATCACCTCGTATCGGCAAATTTGTTTTTCTTATAAGCTGCAGGGACGGGTAGAGTGCCAAAACAGCAGCCAGAGCAATTGGCACAGGTGCTTTGTTTACTTTATATCAGAGAAAAGATATCGTTAAAGACATGCTCATAATTTCAGGGTGACGCGGTAAAATGTGCGCTAGCTTTGATCTGGGACAATCGGATCGACAACTGCAGGTAAAGTCTCTAGAGGACTAGGCTTTTGGAGATTTCCGATATATTTTTCCAAAAATGTACTGTGAATTTCACGCCAGTGATTTGCGTCTACTCATTAGGGTATTTAGGAAAGGAGCAAAGACTAACTGCCACCTTAACACCAAACCCTTGCTTTACCGCTTACATGACTCACACCTGTTCTACACGGCCGCTTCAAAGGCCTTCTGAAGGCCGCTGAACCAATTGCCTACCGTATGCCCGTTGTAAATATATAGAGTGCACTTCTGGGTCAGTGTTCAATTGTCAATAAAATTTGCCATATAGCAGCAGCATTAGTCGTAGCCTTTTAACTTGCAGGTACCTAAGTCACGTTGGCACGCGAAGAACCGAAAAAGAATTCTATTCCTTCGTGCTCATGGGTAGCCCCACGGCACGCTATGTTGGTGTGTGCTTCCGCCAGGTCATAGCACAGCGTTCAGCGTACTAACTTGCTACCTGCATTTTTGCCCACGTCCATACGAATGCCATCAGTCTACTGTCATTAGCTAACAGGCATGCCGCTTGTACTATCCTCCCATCTTCATGCATCAGGCTTTTAAACAGACGTGTTAGTGTGCACGTTACAATATAAAGAAATTTCCTCCAAATTATGCTTGTATTGGACATATTTGAAGATACAACCTGAGAGGAGTCCCACCTGTGCGGCAGAATGAAAAAATCGGTTGTACCCAATATATCTCACACGTGTCGTACCTTTCACAGTGCAGGTAGAGTATTAACGTGCCGTCCTAATGGCTGTCTACCTACCTAAAACTATCTACTTTAACATGGGCTGTCAAGCAATACGTTTCAAAATATCTACGGCTTTAGAATACCAGCGCTCCAAATTGCATTAGATGGTTTGACACTAAAACCATTACATTGAATAAATACAGCAAGAGCGGCTAGATTTCCGAGTAGAATACAACAGTAAATTTCGATGACCACGCTTCATACGAAGAAAACAGTTTAAAGAAATACAGAAGGTTAAGGGAGCCATGTTGTTATGCATTACTTTCAGATTGGAACCTTTCATCTTAATGCGATTACATGCGATATAAATAATGTCGAAAACCGTCGTCACACTGGGTTATTGTCTATGCGATAAAGGCCCACGCCTGCAGTGGGAGGGACAGCTTTAGATGCGGTTGTCTGCCAGAATTCACTCAAGCGATAAAACCCTCCCGGTTCCTTAAAATTTGCGCCGCAGCCAGGATAAAATGCTTTAGGAATGTAATGGGACGCATAAAATTTCTGCGCATACATATTGTACTTAGGGGGTTTCGCAATAAGTTCCGAATATATCTTCGTAATCAGCGCCACCAGTTTCAAAACGCAAGCATGTTGTCATATTTGGTAGCACATTCATCGTGAATATCATGATTATCGTGATCAGCATCAACAGCCTGGTTCTGTCTACTGCAGGGCGAGGGCCTCTATCAAAGCCCTCCAGTCACGTCAAACGTAAGCTAGCAGAATCCCATCCTTACCTCACTGCCCACTTTTTCGCAGTGTTTCTTTCTACTTTGTCCTTGGTCTACCCCTATTTTGTTTAAGATTCGTTCGCGGCCACTCTGCTAAACTGGTGGTACACCTGTTGTCCCTCATACTCTTTGCGTGCCCGGCCCAAGCCAAATTTGTTATCTTAAAGTCAGCTAGCATCTTCTACACGAGTTTGTTTCCAATCCACGTAACTACTTTCTTACGTTTACGTGTGGCCCCTACTATTCTTCTTTCCATGTCCTGTTGGGACGATCTTCATCACCAATTCAAAACTAATGCTAAAATATTTCCCTAGAAGCCGATAGGCCTGCAGTCTCAAAAATAAGTTTTGCTCGAAAACCAATATAACCTGCTGAAACAGCAACAATTTGAAGAATCAAATTACACGCCTGAGAACAATTACTTATCTATAGATAAAGAGAAGAAAACAGACCCTTCTTGCACATCGTGTTTTTTGAAAGGACTTGGTTGTCGGTAAGTTTACCCGTTACTGACCAACCGATAAAACAACGAAGAACTAGGATGAACACAAAGGGTAAGCATAACATATTAAAGCCAAGGTATGTACTTTGGTACATACCTTGTCAAATGAATTGTTACTCTTCATTTAGCACGTTCAGAACGGCAACTAAAAGTAGAATGGTTGGATAAGCAGCCGGGTCCTTTTATTTAGGAGTGCGAGTCCTGTCTTTCCGTTAGATAAAATTCAGCATCCCTATTCGAACTCTCTCTGACGAACAAATTACGACCACTCCCATCTAAGACATATTTCTCGCGAAAACGAAAAGAGCAATGTGCGGCTACTGTAAGAATATTAATATTTTTAAATACATAGCTATTTCTATTTTGGGCAAGAAAGTTGGCACTTACGACGTCTTTTGCCGCTCGAAACAACGCAATCCGTAAATGGGCCGCAACTGATAAGAAAACCTCCAGGGCCATAGCCACTTGCGCGAGGAAAATGAGCCAGCTTCGCTGTCTTCTACTTAGGCCCGCTTGCATCGTACTTAGGTGCACAAGCCATCAAAAGACGACCCAAAGCACTTATTCGGTATCTTCGTCACCAAGGCTGACGACGATACTTCAAGCGAAAGCAGAGAAGCCATAATGGAGTAGCCCTTTGATGCTCTTTGTGAATATTCCGAGGGCCTCCGCTATCAGCATACAGCCCTGCCAATAGCGCTTAGTGCATTAACCTTGCCGAAGCCATGGCCAACTGAACCTAACTCCCGTGACAAGTATGCGCATATGATGATGAATGTCACCATGGCAGTGAGATAGCGTGTTTCCGTTGGTGCATGCCGCATATAATAGCAGCTGTCAGTGACGCGTACAGACTTCAGTTGTGGAGTTGGAATATAGTGACGTTTATGATTCGGCATGCAAGCTTGTTAACCAAGAAGGTGTGGTTCCAGCCCGCTCTGTCTTATCGCAGGCCCTAGTACCCGATTATACGCCGGCTATATGCACTGCAGATAAGTTTACGACTTCTCTTTCGACATTGAATTGTTGGCTTCGTCACGGCTAATTACCTCCATTCAAAATTATACAAGCGGAAATCCAAGGGAAAGGCCTCCTCCTCTATTATCCCAAAAAAGATCTTAGGCAGCGTACCTTCTACCTGAAGTTGCCCCATTTTTTTTCTCGAGTGAAGGAAGAGAAAAAGTTTTAACCCAAATAAAGATACAGTTCACCGCACATGAGAATAGAATGCGTAGCACGCAAAGAAATTAAGTTACTCTGAATATTTCACTGTACAAAACGAGGGCGATGTTTATGCCTGTACAAGGTTAGGGCCATAGTCAATGCAGATCGCATAGTAGCTAGCAGAAAATTACCATCACCTTTGCGTTGTTTACTTCATGGTTTTCACGAATCACAGCGACTTCCTCAGTCGCCAAATCTCCGCCATCATAAAGGTGACTATTATTTAAATGACCCCTGGAGATTCAATAGCACAAATAATCATTAACGTTGTCATCGATATTTCTACTACGCATCAGATTATGGAGCGGTCATCTGAAATATTGCCGTCATCGCTATCGAGGCGGCGTGGATTTGGAGGCCCCGAACAGTTATCACCGCTGTCGTCCTCGCATTCATCGCATAAACGTGACGGCCGAAGGGCGCGACGGCGCATCCATAAGTGACAATCCTCTTAAACTAGTGCCGACACGAATTTTCTTATATTTTCTTTCGCTGCTATGGGGGCCTACCACCCCCGTAATCATAGAATCGTAAGTTTGATAGCCGATCGAAGCGTAAAAAATTGTTTACAGCCTCGTTTTTTTGTGTCAGTTTCGGTTTCCATCAAAAAAACACCGAGGCGGCCGCCATGACAGAAGGGCGCACTTGACGTCACTGCTCCAGTCGCACCAGGGCAGGTCCGAATGCGGGCGCGCGTATCCAGATGGCCGTGGTCACAAGCGCCCGGGTAGTATGATGTCTATCCTAAAGCTGTGCCGTGTTGCACAAAGTTAGCCCGCGCGCTCCAACAGGAGCCAGTGCTTTAGATACGTCATGAGAGCCCTGAATTCGGCAGTTTGGGGCGGGGAGCAGATGGGGTCATGTTGATGCCGATGTCGAAAGGGTATCCTTTCTGAGCTTTCTGCTGCCGTCCAAAGAATAAAATTTATTTTAAAAATGTTGTACTGAACGGTAACGGCTGAATCATTGTGGGAGTTATATCCATATATAAAAGCAATATTTTTACATAGATATCTAAGCTTTCAAATATCATATCAGTACTCCATTAAACCCTATGTAAATCCGCCTAAGCCAGTAATTATTCTGAAATCAAGCAGTGTGTCTTCAAAAATTCTCAATGCATGCCTTGAAAAGTCGAGAAACTTCTGCAGTCATTATCCACACCTCTCCTATATCCTTTCATAACGCGTATCCTCTAGCCCACAAGCGCAGCGTACCCGCCCCAAACACCTGCCGCCTGAATGCAAAGGCGATGTTTTGATGACGGACTTCCGCAGTGGTGTATTCGATTCGTAATTCATCGAACTGATAACATGTTCAGAGCTGGCAACCGTACATTGTGAATATACTTAGCACTCCAGTACCATGAGATTTTACCTGTGATCTCTCACGCAACAGGCCGTTTCTGCAACCACAAAGCTATAAAAAAACCATTTAGCAAACTAGAGCCCATCGTAGGAAAGCAGTTTTTTTTTTTATGATATTTTTTCAGCAACAGTGTATATATTGTTCTACTCCGATATAGCATTGTGAACTGGAAGGGCTGGGTGTCCGGTCGGGGCAGTCTCAGGACCAAGTCGATTGAGGACAGATCTTTATCAAGTATTTATATCATTCTCAATCTTAGTGAACGGGCAGTAGGCTCGTCCACGCTCTAGATTCTCCCTTACTACCCGTTTTGGTCAGACACGCCGCGACCAGGAAAATCCTTGGCGCTTGATACTGCCGCACCCGCACCCGAACAGAGAGGGCGCGTTTCCCACTCTGACAGGTGAACGTCAGGTTGACCTCTGTGAGGCAATCCGCCTAGGGTCAAAGAAGTTGGCACTACCTTGGGGAGACATCTGGGATCCCCTCTGGTGCTCCCACGTTCGGCAGTTCGATGAAATATGATGTCTGGAGCGACGTCGGATGCGCCGCCAAAGTAGAGGAGAACGATGCGCAGCATGTCGCTGCAAAAAGGAGATGCTCCTCGAGGCTTTTGTCACCTCGCCTGGCCGTTTCCGTTGCTCGGATTCAGTGAGACGTGCTTTGCTGTCACACTGTGGCGCGTGATACGGCGGCGGTTTTATGCAGTGCGGGAAAGTTCTGTATGTGGCGTTAAAGCCAGCCTACTGCGAGTTTCGGCATGTATCGGCAAGTAGGTGGGCACACAGCCTCCGGGGGCCTGTGAGTCACGGTTGTTGCCGAACATAAAATCCGGTTCGGACTGGTTCAGCCGAGACGTGTTAAAACATGCCTTCCCGCAGGCGATGGCCGTCCAATGGATTTCTCTTTTCCACCCCATCTCTCCTGCACAGCTTGCAGCAGCCTCGGTGGAATATACGACGGCACCTGTGGACGGTGTCTCGTGCATCTACGCTCTTTCATGCCGTGGGCAAAACGCTGAACGCCTGTGGACTGTTGGGAATTCCAGTTATAAATACTTGCCTTCCGCGAGCGCAAGCGGTCCGTCCGGGGCAACCGTAGGGAAGGTTATCTACCCGTGCGAGTTGCCATGTTCCAAGAACAGCAGTGTGCTGCTACCTATATCATCGCTGTTCTCTACTCACTATGCTTAAAACAAGATAAGTTTGGCTCTTGGCTCTGCATCGTCGGAAGGGCGGTAACTTCCCTGCAAGCTGCTCGCCATCACGGTACCACGAAATGACGGAGGTCAGTTCTTCGACGCCGTTGTCCATGTAACACCGGCCATTATGAATGCTTTCTGCCGCAGACGACCTGGGTAGCCAAAGTCGACGAAGGTGACGTATGTACAGCAGCAGCATGTATCGCCGCCGCACGGTGCGCCATCGTAAATACCATATGTTGTTTTGCTCCGCCAAGGGGGCACCAGGCGAAGAAGAGGCTTGGACAAGGGCGAATAGAAATCTTGCGAAATGTAATGCAGCTGACGCCAGAAAACGCCTGCCGGTAGGTGAACCCCTCTTCACGTTTTTATGCCCGGTACGCTTAATTCCACCATGCATCGCATTCTATAGAAGTAATAATGTATACGCAGACAAAAAGTACTCTGACGACTGGCCACTCCACGAACATTCAAGTTCCGTGTAGTGCGTTAGCCGGATCCACATTTTCTATATAACTACTTGAATGAAATGTGTAATTCTTCGAAATGCTTTTCAGGGCATATGCTTATGTACAAAACCGTTAAATACGCATTATTGGATTCTCGTTTTTTGTAATTTTACGATTGCGGTGAATAATTTAAATCTTCCTTTTCATAAAAGACGGGTATTTTCTGCTTCACTCTAAGAAAACTACCACTTGAGCCTTGAAGAAAACGTACTCCTATGTATAGCATGGCTCTGACGACGCGCTTGAATTACGTTCTCTTTTAAAAATTTATTTCGAACTACACATTTCCTTGTGATTTTTGCCACTGAATATGTACTTCTGGTAATCCGCCTTTTTCAAGACGCCACTGCGCATGCGCGAAGCTTTAGCGGTGAACGCGAGAAACTGTTTGGAGGGCCACTGCACCATCCGTCTGCAGCGTCCACCGATACTCAGCTGAGGCCCATGCACCGTCGGCAACGTGAACTGCAAATATCTAGCCACTTTTGTGTTGTTTGAATGCAATGCCGCTTTCGTGTGCTGCGTACAAGTGCACCTCTCGGGCCAAGAGTGACAAGAAGGAGCGTTTTTTTTTTGCTCCCCATCAGATACGCGCGACAGGCAGCGCCGAGAAGCCTGGATAAGGACTGTGAGACCCAGTCTGAAAATGGAAAGCGGGAGGTAACCGCAGCTTAGTTTAACCGTGGTGACGAAACTTGAACCGCGGTTCTCACAAACTGCGGTTCTGTCTGTTACACACGAAATTACGATTGTGGTGACCGCGGTCACTTGTTGTAAGCGTAACAAAATAAATTACCACCACACGTTAACTTAACGTGGAAAAAACAAAAGAGAAGCAGTGTAGACAAACGAAATATCAGTTAAAAGCAGTCGCTTCAGCCTAAACGCAACGCAGGTCGCCGCGCGGCGAGGAGGCGGGCTTCGGGAACTGCTCGCAAACCGGCTGGGTTTGCTCAGGTCTGCTCGGTGTGGTGTGGGAAACTTTAGGCTTAGAATCGCGGTGGATATTTGAACCGCCCTGCCTTCTCTACAACGTGCAAATTTATAATCCAAAGCACAATTTTTCACAGCACAAACATTAACTATCTCGCATGTGGAAGTTATTTTCCAAGATCAAATTGATTTCGAAGAGCGGTGATAAGCTGTTGCTGCCATGGTCTGGACAGGTTCGAGCCGCTTGACAGTTCCGTGCGTGCGGAGGCCAAGGTAAATATAAATGGTAGCGAAGCTTCGGGCAAAAAGCGGTTCAGAACTTATTGCCAGAGACATCAGCATGGGGGCTTATGGGAGTGGCGATTGAAACGCGACTAGGTGAGGAGGGAACAAACACTAGTAACAAAAAACCAAGTTTTGTTCAACAATAAAACAACATTTATATTTTACTAACAATATTTATTTCTGAACCACACTTATTTAGGCACAATGTGTAAATAATTTATGAAAATGCTGTTCATTCTCACAAACCTTTTTTGTAGCGCCCTCTGAAGAATGGCACATGTCATTGCTCTGTGATGCAGTCAATGCAGTCCTTGTAGTGTTCGGAAAGGCGCTCCTAAAGTTCGTCTGCTAGGAAACGCCCCTCGCGTGTTTTGGTGGTGCGCATTTGCATTCGTTTTTCCTTGTTAATTTGCTGTGCGTGGAATTGCGAGGTGCGTTGTATCGTCCGTGGACATGTTTAGTACCGTGCCCGGCGGGCACGGTGAACTACGGGGCGATGCTGCCAACGGTTGGAGCGGAGCGCTTTCCTCGGTACCTACGGAAACGATGTGCTGTACAAGGTTGAAACAGCAACTCCCGTACGCCCGGCGTTTTACTGCACCATTTTCCTTTTATTTCCACAGGCAACGCGAAACTATAGTACTGTTAATACGTGCACGGAGGTTGTGTAAGGGTAAGTGGTGGTGCTTCGAAAAAAAAATGGGTCTAAAGGTTTGTTATGTAACAGTTATCTCTTGATTTCACCTCAGGCTGGCTCGGAGCAAGTGGTGTCAATTACTCTAGGACTTCTCAGCGTAGTAGCACTCGAATTTTAACGAGTCGCTTTAATTGTCTATCTCAGTGTCTTCTCTATTGCATTACAACGCTTGTAGTGCTCGTTGCTTTCCGCACTTGTATGCGCAAGCATTATTTCCATCGCAGTACCATGTTGTGCTGCTCCGTGCTGCGCTGCTGCAAGATCTTTCATGCTATGTGCTTTTACATACTGCCGTCGCTTTCGTTGGCATTGATCCATTTTTCCTCTTTTTACTTATCTGTTGCGACACTTGCCTAATAATGCAACCAGGAAATTGCAGGCGTGAATGCTGAGTGAACTTCTGTAGAAACCCATGTCTACTTGATAAGACGCCGGGACAGCTGCGGTGTGCTCGCTGCACTTTCGTGAATCGGCATTCCTGCGGCCCGGTTTTCTGCGTCAAGATGCAGTGGCTAGTTCTTTTCTCTTGTTTCGAAGTAGTTCTGCTGTTGACGCTTTCATTGCTCATAATGCTATGTGTTACGGGTAAAGTAAATTTTTCGGCACGTAAGGAAAATCATAATGCATGTAGTGCCCACGAACATTTTGTACTTATTGTATACGTGCTGATTTTGTGCAGTGTGGTAAATTTGTTTTATGTTTGTCCTGGAATAAATTCAAATGTTTTGTATATAGAATAACTATGCGTTATTTCTTCTCTTAGAACAGGAGTCCACGAACTGAGCAATCATTATACAACCTTGATCTATACTTAAGGCACACACGCAACCTGCGTATGACGCAATTTAATCCTTCAGTGGCGTTGGTAGAAACTGGTATCGGGGTAAGGAGTGGGCACGTTTTTTATATGAAAGGGGGGCCGGGGAGAGTGGTCAAGTGTCATTTTGTGCTCTGTATCCCAAGGCAGAAAAAAAATTGTCGGGGTGGGGGGGGGTACGTTTGCCACCCACTGCAATCAAAATAAACAACTGATTGCTTTTATACAGCAGTGGAAGGCATGAATACAGAATAAAGGTTCAGAGAAGATGCAAGATGTTTTTATAAACACCGAGGCGAATCATGCGACAGTATGCTAAATTATGTTTCTCTAGTCACGAGTATACGCTGGCGTTGACTTGAAACACACACGCCAAGGGCTCGCCAACTTGCGTCTGATGGCAATGACTTGAGCCCTCAGCGATCAGAGGCCTGCTTAGGCTACTTTGAAGTCAAATTTTCCCGCTAATGCCACCCAAATGACGTCACTTTCTTACTGGATCTTGCGTCACATCCTGTTTATTTTTTGTTCCGCCGGAAGTGTTCCCTCCTCACACAGATGGCGCTAAGCCCCATGAGCAGCTTAAGAGCCTCCATTTTCTGAACGTATGGGCTTCTATGGAAGCTTCGCTACCAGTTATATTTACCTTGGGCAGGCGCTCCGGCGTGTTCACACGCACGGCCGACGTGCCCACCGATCGTTTCCGAGTGCTGAAAACGCTTCATGATTGCGTGGTTTATCCATTATTTTGGCGGACGACGCGCGGAATTTAAATATTTAGCACGGCTTTTGTCGTAGTTGATCGGGTGGATCGGGAAACGAGCCGCTCCTGACGGGCAGTCGCGCCGCTTGCGAGAGCAACGCACAGAACGCCAGCACCTGTTGGGGGCAGCGTTGACAAACCCGCTATTTGAGAACCTTCGTCTCCTCCGAACGCGAGGTGATTTTTTTTTTCGCCTGCGCTGATGCGCCGGCACTTGCGTCCGAACTGACTTGCGCGATTTTGAGCACTGCGGGAACTGCGGTTAGCGTGACTGAACTGAGGTGGCCAAGCTCAGTTTGCATTAACCATGGTTAGCGGGGTAACTGCAGTTTCGTCCGCCGTGTAACGCAGCAAACTGCGGTTTTGTCTAACCGCGGTTCGCTTAACCGTGGTTAACTGCGCCCGTGTAACTAGGGTATTATGGGTAGTCGACCCGCCAAAGTCCGTCCAGCCGTTGGTAACGGCAAGAAAACCTCCCGGAATGAATTATTCCCCTGGCGATTGCATGCTGATGCAGTTGCAGTCGTTAGGGGAAATATAAGATTAAAAAAAACCCGCTAGGTGCGACGGAAAGCTACCTTCTCTTCGAGCGTCGAAAAACAACGCGCTCACGCCGAAGGCAACAACCACGACGCACCGCGCTAACCTTGACCTCCGATCTGCTTTCCGTCGCTCCCTCAAGAGGGCGCCACACCGCAGCGAAAAAGGCGGATTAAAAAAGCTTCCCACTCGGTCCCATGCACATTCCGACGCACGACGCTGTCTGAAATTCCACTGGAAGGGTTTCTGGTTATTCGAATGAAGCTACACTGTACACGCATTTTTCGAAATAAGGGGCAATAAATGGTGCGTGGAAGTCCAGCAGTTGATAATTTAAAAACCTTAGAGGGTTTTTAAATTATCCTACTTGGCTATTCTTCATTTTACATCAGAAATCATGTGCATTTGCAATTCTGGTACACTTGTGGTTTAGCAGGAGGCGAACCACCAGGACCCCGAGACATACCTTACTATGGAAGAATACGCAACAGTCACTTTTTATGAGTTCTGTCGGCAACTTGTGTCACTGAGTTTACTGTCACTGATTTTCACCCTGTTGGGTTTAATGTCGCTCAGGGCACCATATCACAGAAAATGCAGACGAGCTCGTCGGCACTGAACTGCCGAAGGTAGCCCCGTTTCGTCGGCACCTTAGACGACATGGAGGACGCAGATGATGCGGACTCTCCCCTCATTGCGATTGCTTGGTTTATATATCGGCTGTCACAAACTTCAAGCTTGTGCCATCTCGGCAAGCAGTGAGTCGCATCGATGCAGCCTCCAAGCACGCGCTCCGCGCCATCCATTGAACAAAATCGCCAAAAAGGTTTACCGCAAGCTTTTAGCCACGTTTCTTTATGCGCAACAAAAGGCGCGTTGTTTTATCTCAGCTAAGCAAACGTAAATGAAGACTACACAAACAAATGCATGCAAATATGTTTTACTTTCACCTGCCACGCCTCGGTACCCTCAGACGCCAGCGAAGCCATTAGTTATTTCAGCGCGTTGTAAATTGACTGCCGCCTGCAGAGTAATAGGCGTCATGCAGAATCTGCTGTACTACAGCGGTGATCGCACGTGTTTCGGGCACTTTATGCGTAATAACGGGCTTAGAAAAACACAATGCACGCGCCGTCGTTTATTGGCGTAAAAGATGCCAGAATTAGGTTCTATAGGTCACTGAAACAGCGAGCTATGGAACAGTTTCAGTGCACCTAGCTGCTTTGTCGCTGTACTCACTGCTTCGACGAGCCTTCGTGGACGCGGTGAGGGTCGATATGTGTGCTCCGAGCAGTTTTCCAGCTAAGGTATGGTTGTCGGGTTACGAAGACGACAGCACGCACAAAATTGTAAACAAACGTGTTCAGTGAAAAGACGGAACAAATGTCCTCATCAGAAGGGCTGACGGCTGCATTAAGGACACCAAAGTGACACTGACGGGTGACGCTCGTGCCCGCCGCACTAATGGCTCGAAGTTGCAACGAGTGGCCAGTTCCCGTGTTTTGTCGCCCTCTGTGCATTCCCAGGTTCCACCAAGTGCGCACAGCAGTGTGGCAAGCAGCGCGCCCAGTTATACTGCTCCATTAATTTATCTAGCTCTAGAACAAAACTACGCCAATACAAATTAAAAAAATAAATTTGCCCGCACGAACTACCCAATCTACAAGACGGAAAGCAGGACCATGACCTAAAACTATGGAATGCACAAATGCCGAAGCCTTGTGTGCCACAGTTTTAGACTATATTTCTTAGGTCTAAACGCTGAAAATTGCTTTCAGAATCCTAAACTTTAAAAAGCACTAACAAAGACAACCTGGAATGAGGCGGTAAGTAAAAAATGGCGAAATGGGCAAAGGTGGGCTAAGTTCAATTTTGAGACACGTCATGTACGCGGGTGAAAACATCACTTCCAAGTCGAGAGATCGTTGGCACCAAACAGCCGGGGCAGCTGCTTCAGGGGTTTCCAACCGAGAAAAGCACTTTTCGACGATATGACGGACGCAAACTTTTTTAACGCGAAAGGTGGTAGGGCACATTTTTTTCTAGCCCCAGGTGAAAGGTACACTATCTCCACTGGGGTCAACTTTTCCACGCCCGCTGGCTGCACCGCTCGACGTAGTTTCACCGACCGATATATAAACAGAACAAGTGCGTGCAAAGAAAACAATAAAAGATTTCCGCGCTTTTACAACGGGTTTTATGTTTCGTGGTATAGATCTACTTGACGTGAAAGTAAAAACAAGGTAAGCCTCGAAAGTAACAGACAGCAGTAAGCGATGTGAAAACCAAAACAGCCAAAGGAAATTATTGGAATACAGGCCATATTATTCATTTCCCATCTCCGGGTTGCTTCTGTACTCACCTTCATTTCTAGAGCACTTTCGTGAAAAAATACTTTGCTATAGGAAAAGCGTCTTTTTTTAAGGGCTGTGTTAAATTTTTCATAAAAGTGTAGGTTATTTTATATATTTCAGGACAGCATGTGGCGTCCTTCTAGAGAAGTTTATTGTAATTGCGTTAGAAAAATACATAAGCAAAAGCACTATAGACAACGGTCCAAATTCAGTGACTGTACCGGGCCCCCCCCCCCCCCCATTAGTTAATAACATAAAGAATTTCAATAAACTTTGACAGCAAAATTAACCGTCACAATAATATAAGGCACTCCAAAACAGTGTGAGCACAGTTGAAGTACACAGTCAGAACAGAATATAGTTCAACAGTGGGAAAACGTTATTGGTCATATTCCCTTTCGCATTAGGAATAAATAAGCCAAAAAGTGGCAAAGCAACGATTAACAGGGCTTAACATGATCTTCTATGGATGATTAAAATGGCGATACGCAAATAATGAATTTCACAGCGGGTGGTAAACTCCTACAAATTGATATTGCGGAGAAAGTTGAAGTCATTTTGCCGTAATTAGTTTGAACAGCTGGCAGTAAAAAGTTTCTATTTTGTGCAAACCTTTTAAAATATTGCAGTACTGATGCTATACCTGATAATTTTTACCAATGCAAACCCCGATCCACAAACGCTGACTATCAAAAATGTTACCGACCACCACAATGCGTGTAATGAGTTTGCACGTTTGATACGAAAGGCCTGTAGCGAGGTCCGAACAAATGAGCAATGGCTGCAAATGGCACCGCGCCTTACTGTTCAGTGCCTCAAACGGCTAGCTGTACACTGGGGATCAAAGCGATCAAACCTCAAACGCAGTTTTCGAAAAACCGATTGTGAAAAATAGGTGAAGTTAAAGGCTACAGTATTACAGACAGATTGGTGAAGTATTTTTACTAAACTTCTAAGAACTCACTTCACATGATCTTGTTCAGTGGTGTAGCGTTTTTTTTTTTCGTATAAGTTGTTATTCCTGATGCACTAAAGAAGATGTATTTCCGCGTAATTATACAAGTAAGACATGTTTTTGTTTTGCGTTTTTTGACCATGCGAATTATATTTATTTCTTCCCAATTTGCTAAGTTTTCTACCAGAAAGATGTTTGTTCTTCCCTCAAACAATCGTGGTTTCGCACTGACGTTGTTCTAAACAAAAGATTTAGCCAAGACTCGAACAAAACCGAGGAAAAGGAAAATGATAAATAGTCAGCCAATTCGGCTGCCAACCAGATGTTCCCGACACAAGGAAAAAAAGACCAACAGAAGAGCAGGCCGCATCGCTGCTGATATTGCGATCGACAAACCTCGAAAAGATTTCTCACTTCTGAAAAGCAGACCAGCAGTATTGAATGCCTCGCTGGATGCAAAAGCTGTGAGACCAGCGCCACAAAGCACTTCCTCTGTCTCTATTTATTGCTGCAATGGGGAAATAAATATACGCAGGGGCAGGGAAATGCCGCGAAGAGTTATGGCCGAATAAAAAAATTGGCTCCAATCCACGCTGTGAAGGTGGTTGGAAAGCAAAGTTTTAAACGAAACCCACAGCAATTGCTCATCGCGACGTCACTTGAATTCACACACGTGGCTGTACAAAGAGTGAAACCGGAGATTCTGCCTGCCGTTACCTGGAATTCGCGGGGGCAGCGTCCCGAACACCAGAGCGTCGGCACGGCCGGACTAGAGCGGCGGACGACGCCGCCGCTGTAGCGCTGCCGTGCCTCGGCAGAAAATGGATTGTAGCGTCTTTCGAAGGGTGCGACAGCGGAAACTACCCATCCTGATGTGCTAGCTCGGGGCTACACCACCGCGCGCAACAAGCGCAGACACCAAAAAAATTCGGCATGTGAGCGTAGTGATTCCCAATTATACCGATTTGAACTAGTTAGTTTAGTAAGTTTCAGAATTGCGAGACAGCTGAGGGAGCTTTTATAATTGCTATTTATCAGATCCAGTCGCTCCTTTCGCCTATTGTAATACTTGTTTAAAACTGAACCGAATAAGTATTCACCAATTTAGAAAACCGAGTCCTATTCGTGGCAAGCAGTGGGTAAAAGGTAGCGTTGCTCTAGCGGCCAGATGTCTGTATGTGGTTTGTACATTTTGTTTTCCCGCCCTGCCAACCAATCCTTAACGTATGTTTGCCGTACGATCCCTTAATTCCGCCGGGTCCGTGTGACCAAGGAGGTGCTGTCGATCAAGTTAATCAAGCCGTGCGAAGGAATCGCGCAATGGACGCGAAGCACGCCAGAACAGGCCAAGAAGAACCGTCACTAGAGCAGACGACAAAGCCGTCCCTCCAACGCTCCCGCCGGTGTGAGCAGGCAGCTGCGTGCTGGGAACGCTGGGTAATAGCGTCCTATCACCGCGCCATATACACTGTGCTCCGGGAGTGAAAACCGCATTCCTCCTTCTCATCCGTGTTCGGAAGTTTCTTGTCTCCCGCGCAACGAAGGAATCGTTGGCTGGTAGTGCCAGAAAGCTTTGCTTTAAATGCTATACTCCAAACCATCTTAACATACTATTCCTTTAGTCCTGGCGCAAGTACGTAGAGGTTAGGGTAACTGTGGCCATTAGTCATAAAGCCGTAGCGAGCAATGTGTATTTTCCCCACTTACTACGCATATATGTTTGTACATATAACACGAAGTAAAAACCAAAACATCGAAGTTTTAGCGGCCAGTGAACCGGCTGTCATCGGAGCATTCTTTGTCACATTCACGAAGGCCAGTCCACTGGCTTACTACGTAAAGAAGCTGCATGCTGGCGTAATGATTCAGCGACCTTCGGTCCTCCCCGTACTAATAAAAGAATTTATCATCATCAGTGTTGCCAACATTTCACTCACCCCCCACACACACACGCACAGGATATATATATATATATATATATAGATATATAAATATATATATATGTGTGTGTGTGTGTGTGTGTGTGTGTGTGTGTGTGTGTGTGTGTGTGTGTGTGTGTGTGTGTGTGTGTGTGTGTGTGTGTGTGTGTGTGTGACTTCAAATAGGTTTCATACTATGCGATAACCCTGCCGTCGTGCAGTATGTGGGAGGGTGAGGTATTGTGACCACCCTATGGTAAGATCTCGAATTGGGCTAGATTTGAGATGGGATCGTGAGACGCTAGTACAAAAGAAGCCGGTCAATTAGCTAGCAGTATGACGGAAAGTTGAAGAATTCACGATCGCGCTCCAGAACCAATATTGAGCTCCAACCCAGGAAGCAGAGTTTACAATTTATGAAACGAGCGACAATCTTGCACGCATTATCACGGAGGGTGCAGTAGGTGTCGGAGGTACGACCGCTAGACACGATACTGGTAAACTTTCCCAGGAGACGAAAGATTTAATTAAGAATCCGCAAAGCACGAGAGTTTCCACCCCAGCTGACAGAACAGAACTAGCTTAGCTTTCACAGTTAATCAATAAGCGTAAGACGGCTGAAAAACGGAAGTATATTATGGAGAGGATAGAGCAAGCTGTAAAGAACGCAGACAGCCTGAAAGCAGTAGAGACGTCTTAGGTATGGGGGGAAAATCAGATATATGCACTTAAAAACAAGCAAGGTAATGTCATCACAAATAGGGATAAATAGTTGTACTAGCCGAGGAGTTCCATAGGAGTTCTGAGGAGTTCCGAGGCGTTCCATACACAGTAGCCGCGACAGCAAATAGTTCAGAGTAGATACACATCAGGCCAGTAATGACAGAAGAATAAAGAAGGCTTTGAAAGAAATGCAAGGGGGAAAGCACCTAGTTGAGGATCACATAACAGCAGACCTCCTGAAGGATGACGGGCAAATTTTACTCTAAAAACTGACGAACCTGTATACGCAATGCCTAATGACCCGTGACTGTACCGGAATCTTGGATGAACGCAATATAATCCTAATCCGTAAGAAAGGTGACATAAAGACTTGAAAAATTACCAGGCCGATCAGCTTGCGGTCAGTCGTCTACATGGCGCTTACCTAGGTAATCGCTAATGGCATTTCTGCCACCTTAGATTTCTGTCAACCTAATGCACAAGCAGATTTTCGTAAAGGGCGTTCAACAATGGACCATATTTGCCTGATCAATCAGGTGATAGAGAATTGCGACGAGTATACCCAACACCTATTATATATAGCCTTCATAGATTATGAGAAAGCATATGACTTGGTCGAAACCTCAGCACTCAGTCAGGCATAGCGGAATCAGGGTGTCGACACGCATTAGATAAAATACCAGAGGCATGTCTACAGTCTGTCCACTGCTACCATCGTACTCCATAAGGACAGCAGTAAAATACCTATAAGGAAGGGCATCAGACAAGGAGACACACTCTCTCCGATGTTATTCACAGCATGTTTACACGAGGTATTCAGAACCCTCAATTGGGAACAGTTGGGTGTAAGGGTTATTGGAAGCTGAGATGGAACCTGATGGAACCTCTGTAACCTGAAATTTGCTGATGACGTTGCCTTGCTAAGTAACTCGGGGGCAAATTGCAAAGTATTATTACCGCACTGGAGAAGCGGAGTACAATCGTGGTCCTGAAAATTAATATGGAGAAAACTAAACAATGATCAATAACCTCGAGAGATCAGGGCGGTTTGAGATAGGTGGCGAGGCAGCGGAAGTGGTAAGCGAACATATCTACTTCGGCCAAGTTATGACCCCAGATCCAAAAACCATGAGGCCTAAATGATTAGAAGGACAAGAATACGGGTGGAGTGCATACATCAGGCATTCTCAGAAAATGAATGGTAGACGACCATTGTCCCTGAAGAAGAAAGTGTATGACAGCTGCGTCATACCGGTACTTCCCTAGGGGGGACAGATACTTGGAGGCTCACTAAAAGGGTTCAACTTAAACGAAGGACGACTCAGCGAGCAATGGAAGGCAAGATCATAGGTGTCACCTGTTAGCATTCCTATAAGACTAACTTCTTCATGACCTAGGGGCTGAAAAATCATCTTCCATTATTACACAACAATGTTCACAACGGCCTAGTTTACTTATTTTAGAGATACATCACTTCTGTACTGAAATGAAAAAAAATAAAACTTCCTTGCGAGAAAGGTAGCACCACCCAGTGAAAACTACATAAACCAAAATCCGTCTCCTGTTTACTGTTTATCTCAGTAAAGAAGTAATGTATGTCTAAAAGAAGCAAACTAGGGTGTTAGTAATACTTCGTTGGATTTGTAAAACCGTTCTTGTCCGTACTCCATGCTTTTTAAGCCCGTCAGTCATGAATTACTACGTCCCATGGGAATTCGATCAGGTAAGTAACCCTTAAAGGAGAAGAAGAGAGCGGAGTGGGTCAGGGAACAAACAAAGGCGTGTTAAGCCCACATTAGTAGAAATTGAGAAGATGAAATGGGTGTGCGCAGGGCATGTCATGCAAAGTCAAGATAACCATGGGTCAATAAGGGTAACAGAGTGGATCCGTAGAGAAGGCAAGCGTGGCAGGGGGAGGCAGATAATTAGATGGGCAGAGGAGACGTTTGCGGGGATACCTTGGCCGCAGTTAGCCCGGGACCAGGATAATTGGAGATCTCGAACCGAACTGAACCGCAAACCGGAGCAGAACCGACATTTTTCGGAACTGCACCCGAACCCGAACCCTTATTTTTTAGCACGCTGAACCCGAACCGAAACTTAACCGAAAAAATAAATAACCGTTACCGGTTCACAGTAGCGGTTGGACCATCCTTTTTACGTACTACTGATCATCCACGGAAGCTTACCCTCCAGTTCAGTGGCTCTCAAATTGGGGTCCGCGGACCTGCCTCTTGTCAAGGCCCAGCGTTCGTGTCAAGGCCCAGAATTGCATCGACGGGTCGGTGCTGAGCATCGCGCCTTCCCACTGCTCTGAATTAGGTAATTGCAGGCGTCTAGGAAGGGGGTGAACTAAACCTCGTCTTCCGACTTTACATAGATGGCATTAGGGAGAATAATCTTCTGGATAAATCAATTGTAATTTTCAAATGGCATAGATTTTATTAGTTTAGAACTGCCTTCTGGTGGCTTGCTACTTAGCATTGATGTACGTATGAAGAAAAGGTTATTTATTTGCGTCTAGGCAGTAGTGCATCTGATGGCACGTTTTCATGCGTTCCCTGGTCGATCTGAGAACAAGTCACCCACATTCGGTTGAGAAAAAAGCCCGTGCAATAAAAAAAAATGTGCAGGGGCAGGCAGGCCACCAGACTGCTGCACCGTGAAACAGCGACCCACACTCTAAAAGTGCTTACCTGGTGATTTTTTTTGGATGGAGAGGGGTACATGGTGCTTTCGTACTGTGACATAAAACCACTTACATTACTATTGGTAAAGTTCCTTCCCACCAATCCACTTCTGTATAGAGGTTAAACCGGCTCTCGCTGCATAAAATAGCTGCTGGAAACGATGTTTACGCCTAAATAGACAACTGCCAGAATTTTTGTGCCAGTTTTGTAGATTGTTACTGGTATAAAAACGCAGGTCGAATTTCCTTTTCCTGTGCGTGAAAGGAAGCTCCATACCAGAGTCGCCATACGGGAAGACGGTGTCATTTTATTGGAGGGGGTTGAGGGGTGTTAGAGTGGAGAGGCATAAAAGAGAGAGAGAGAGACGTTGTACGTTGTATGAGTTTGTCTTTATTTAGACATTATCATCATCATGTTCAACCTAGGTGACGTCGAGCTTAGCGTTCTGCTTTGATTATGACCGCCGTACGGTCTGTGAAATGTAAAGTCAAGGGCTGTTGTAGTGGATGAACCCTGAAATTGCTGAAGATGAGGTCGATGCACATTCCCCGGATGGTTGTGGGCTCCTTGCAATCACGGCCCGCCGAGACTCGCCGACGCACGCCGCTGCCGACGACGATGAAACGTCGAAGGCGCGTGAAGCGTGCCAGTCTCGTGCCGGCCCATGAAGACACCGGCAACACTGTCGCTCGAGGAGCCATAGAAGGGACCGGGCGTTCAGCAAGCCGAGCATGCTCAGTGGGGGTGTGCACTGCGCAACAACGGCGCAACACGAAAACGACAAGGGCGCAACCACGACGGCGCAACACCGAAAACGACAAGGGAGGGAAATGGCCCCGACCATGAGATGCTTAGCATCTAATAAGGTAAACCCTCAGTGCTCAGCAATGGTGGTCGACTTTATAGCAAAATAGGAGAGAAGCCGGTATATAGAACTTCCAGTGGGAATCATAGGAATGGGCAGTCCGAACGGCTGAAGTTAGAAACTGGTGGCATTTAATGAGAGCAATGATGTCAAAGTAATGCACACCTTCTAGCACAATCAAATAGGTAAAAAATGGACATGAAAAATCTCCAAGAGCGAAATTAAAAATTAAATCCACTTTATTTACTTGTAATAGAGGCATTCAGCTCGGGATAATGGTGTTTTAAGTCGTTTCCTCATAACTGACCAAAATCAAAATATACTAATGATGTTTCGGGAGCCCTACGGTCCCCTTGTTCATACTGAACTCCCTTGTTCAATGTGAACAAGATGTCGTAGCGCTCCCGTAATGGCATTTGTATATTTTGATTTTCGTCAGGGACCACTAAACGACTTCAAGCATGTTTCCTGACCAGACGGCATGCGTCGAACCCTCGACTACATCAGTATAATGGTGGTGTAGAAGGTCATTTTCAATTATCCTCTGTTTGTGGGGACAGTGTTTGACTACATCTAACAGGGAAAGGCAGAAACCATATCGGGGTACAACTTAAATGGACCCTGCAACACTTTCGATAAACGCTTGCACTCTTTCCTTCGCGTCTGGAAGCACTGCGAAAGCTACAGTTATCGCCAGCACGGAGCGGCGCTGCATGATTTGCTCGTCGCACCAGATACGCCTTCCGTTTCTGCTTTGTTTTTGTGGCCCTATTTTTAACGTTGCTATTGAAAAGCGTTCATCGCTGCGACTGAAGGAAAAACGGCCAACAGCTGCTACATGGCCTCAGTGAGGCAATTCGGGCGGTCGAGGAACGTCAAGGCATTGAAAAAAGAGAAAATCTTTTCAGCAAGTATTCAAGTTATCTGATGGGCGTAGAGCAGTAATTTTTGGCTGAGATACTCTGCGACCCCCTAATCTAAGTAGTCGGTGTGTTGAGGGACTACGTTCTGCAAGCATTTACGATTTTAAAAAAATTGAAAAAAGTTTTGCGGTTCTTTATAAAGGAGCTATGAAGAGAAAACCAAAGTTGGCTTCATTCAAAAGATTGGCCTCGTTAGAAGCATACTGACACCACTTTTAACGTAAACTTCGCTCATATAAGCTACATAATTAGGAAAACGGGAATGGCAATGCGACCCACTATCTCATTTCCCCAACAGAACCTATGACGTCTTAACAGACAGCTCTGCATTTGCGGAGGCCGGCAAAAGCAAACGCAAATAAGGCATGAGCTTATGAGCTTGCCGAGCGAGCTATTTTGCGCTGTATTTAGGGCACATTCTTTTTTAAAGTCTTAAGAATGGTGGAAACAGTGGAAGTTACGAAAGCAAATGTAAAAATAGAAGTACCGATGCCGTACTGTTGTTGGTACTGCGCGCGCTATGCTCGGTTTCGCTGCACAGGACTACTGTGCCTTTTGAGATGTTTCAGACGACCACTGTCCGATTGACGCAAGCGACGATGTCTTACGTGAGCGTATTTCTCGAGCGAGCACCACGTTTCACAAAAATGATTGTCTCATTGAACAAAACAAGCCAGGTACAATACGTTCACAAACAAACCAAAGCCAGAGAAACGGCTTGCCGCGGTTGTGGTGGCGCAATACCTAAGTTAACAACGGTAAACAATCCATCTGATGTCATTGCTGACCACGAAAAACGCGTGATTTAGCGGCAAATCAAAATGTTAACTTAAATAATAATTTCTCAGTGAATAAAGCATCGTTTGCATTCAGGCAAGCGCCGGGGGCACTAAAAAACCCGAAATCTTTCGAATAACACAAATTTGTGTTTTGTCTTCATGGCTCCTTTAAAGGGGCCCTGAAAGGCGTTTTGAGCACACTAAATTGACTAGCGCAATCGTTAGATTGAGTCGTCAACATCATCTGTGCCAAGTATTACTCTTTTACGCGCAGCGGAAAGCTCACACTTTTGTTGCAAAGTTTGTCGCTTTTTTCTCACCCTTTCCTTCGTGTTTTTGGACGCCGCCATCTTCACATGTCTACATCATCGATTCCCAGATGTTCGTCATGAGCTAGACATCCTGCTATTGGGCGGCTTTTTCACGCACTTCCGGCAAAGAGATGAGTCGTCTGCTCAGCGTCGGCTCGCCGGCTGATCTGCCAGCGGAGTGCCGGAGTGCTTGGACATTTTACGACAAACGAAACAAGTGTAAACAAACGCTTAACCGTTTGTATTGAATGCAACAGGGCCATAACACGACATGAATATTCTCTTACTTGAGTACGTTCCATAAAGAAAGCGTTGAAGCCCCGTGGCACTTCTTTCTTGCAATCGCAGAGAACGCCTTGAGCCGAATGCCCGGGTTTGACGCATACATTTTATTCAACTTCCAAACAATCCACAGATGCGTTTCGAACGAACACAACGTCACAACATGCGTTGCAAGTCTGAACCGCGATTGACAGACGATGGGTTGCCTCCTCAGCCCCTCGTAAATTCGGCACTCACCTCGCGCGCGGTTTGCGGGGACGAACAGCAAGTCACTTAACTCTGGCGCACAAGACGAGATGGCTTTTAGCCACGCATACTGCACATACCCCATGCGAGGCTGAGTCGTACGCCGCTTGAAAAAGATAATCCAGACCATGGGAAGCACTATCCACCCGCAGAAGCACAACGTCGCATTTCATCGCGAAACAAAGGCGTCCACAACACACACACCATCACCTCCTCTAATGCCAAAGGCATCTCGCACTTCCAAATGGGAGTGAGTAGTATGCCTGCAGTGCCCATATGCCGCGAGGTGGGGCGCAGAGCTGAACCGGGATCACGCAACCGTAACTGACTTCTAGAGCGGTTTGTGCCTTGTTGCCAGGGCAACCGATGTTTGATATTGTCGAAGAAATGGTGCTCGCTCCAGCGCGAGGAAGCTCAGAGCCGTGGCGGAGCATGTTTTGCCAACGTTGCCGCTCTCCACCACGCGTCGCCCCAAGCTGACTGGCGTTTCGTGCACGGGTTCTGTATCGGTTTAAAATGTCTTTTTCACATGCCGCCGGCAGGAATTACCACCGCCACAAAATAAGACCCGGCACCACCGGGGCCACATCTGATGCGGCGCTTTTTGGATAAACAGTACGCTGTGCATCCAAGGGAGCGAGGGCAGGATCCTCCCCGTGCGGCTGCGAGTTCGCCGCCGATAAAAAGCCGCGTGTCGCCGATAGCAAAGTTCTGCAGCAACGTACACCGCGAAAGGGCAAGGCCAGGCCGCCGCACACATGGGGCCAGATTTTTCGTTCGCTTTTCCAGCCTTGAGCGGATTGCGGGATTCATGGTGTCAACAAAGCTTGCCCGTAGCAGACGGCTGTGTGAGCAGCGCAATAGCGGAAGTACGTCACCGCCGAGGAGCGCAGCATCATGGGAGGGAAGGCTCGCTCGCCGTCAACAGCGGAGAGTAAGTTGAAAGGAGGAGGAAACGCGGCGCGATGATAATGCGCGGTTTTTGATTTACGATTTCTCAGCTAATACTCATCGCTTCAACAAAATTCTTGCGGGAGGAGATTGCTAATACATTGCGTTATTTGGTTACATGTACATCCACGCATCGGCGGAATGTATTTCTGTTGCCGCTGTGCCTAATCGCCGCAGCCGGATGTTACCCCGCGTGGCGCAAGTAGTGCGTTACCAGGAATATTTTGAACATTGCGCGAGCCGTTTTCGGGATTTTTTGGACTTAATATGCTTTTAAACTACAGCATCGACGACAAACTGCGTGAGAAAAGGCAGACGGTGTCACGCATTCATAGCATCTTATTTCAAAACGCGCGCACCCGTTGACAACCGGGTCCGACGCATAGGCGGAGTGACACCGTACAGCATTCATAACTTCTTCCCGAGTATTGGCGGTGAGATGTTTGAGTGGCGCCCCCTGGCTCTGACGTCGGCTTAGGAACTCGCGCCGCTGTCGTATGCTACACTGCGCTTGTGAGAAGCAGCAGTGTCTGTGCTAGAAATCGCGCGCTTTGTTTCTGCAGTGCATTAAAAGTACCATGACAAGCCCCGCGCGAGGGACACGAGTAAATGCAGAGCATTGGGGGTGGTCACGTGGCGTAGGTTGTGGTAGTTGGCGGTGGTAGTTGTAGTTGTTGTTGTCGTACGGGTGTGTCGACGGCGCTTGAAGGCCAACTACGACGAAATGCACGAGGCGTTGGAGCACGGGGAGTTTGCGAGCTTGGACGAGTTCCTGCGCGCCTTCGACGTGCGGTCCGGGGAGGAGTACTCGGAGATTCTGCGGGCTGGCGCGCCGCGTCCGTGCGTGCTTCACGCGATGACCCCCGCCGAGAAGCGCGTGAACGCGTTCAACCCGTGGATCGGAAGGGTTCTCGACTCCAACATGGACCTGCAGATCATCCTCGACCACTACGCGTGCGCGGCGTACGTCGTGGACTACGTCAACAAGGCCGACCGCGGCATCTCGTTCTCGTGAGTCGTAACGCAGGGTCCGCCGCTCGCCGCTGACGTTTCGAAGCCGTGTCTCGCTCTCGATTCGATGGATCCGCAGCTCGACGCTGACGACTGGCGGCGGCCTCTCGTTCTCGACGCTCAGGATCGGCCGCTCGACGCTGACGCTTCGCCGCTGCCTTAGCGCGCGCAGTAGAGGGAGAGGAGGTAGCACCTGCTGCTGCAACGCCTCTTTCAGCGCCGGATCAGGCGCATGCGCGCCCGCACCTGTTGTTGACAGCGAGGAGGAGCGGGGGAGGGGCGCACGTGCTGGCTGGCTGCGAACGCCGAGTTACGGACGCATAACATCGTGAGTTAAAGAAATGCTCTGCATTCAAAAAGTGTATTTATAGTGATTAAGTTACTTTACCAGCTCCTTACACATCTGAATAATTTGAAGCTGCATCCCCCACAAGTTTGCAACCCACGAGGAGATAGAGAACAATTTTCTTCAAAGCATCGGTCAGAAGAGCGCGTGTAACTCGTACTTTCTAGCTTATTCGCGAGGATCAGCACTCAGAGCTCCTCGATAAGTATTCAAAATGCGTAGGCTTCCCTGCAGTATTTTTGAAATGCTTGAGATGCTCTTATGAAGAATCAACAGTCTAATGCTAGGTACCAAGCAGCGGGGCCCTACACGCGCGCATCACACAGCAGGAAATAAAACGACTGTCTTCGATTTCTTTCGTTGCTGTTACATGTCTTGTATCAGATTAATTTTTGTTGTTTTTTTCTTGTTCCCAACGTTTTAGTTTTTCTGCACCGTCACAAACATCTTATTAAGAGGTTTGGGGATGTTTGGGAGGCTCAGAAATATGCTGTGCATATTTTCTTCAGGTTGTATGGCATACATTCCCACCTTCACAAATTGGCTTTCTTTCCGCCTGCGTGCAAGAAGGTGCATATCCGCAGCGTGCTTTGTTTATTCAAATACAAATATATTGAGAAGGTTTGTGCTACGTACGCCACCGCGATCGCGCCCCAAACAACGTTGTCCACAGTACTCGAAGGCAGCTTGTGTACTCCGAGTTTCTATCGTAACTATCGTTATTGTGATGGTATTGGTGGCTAGGACTGGGGATTAACGTCGCAAAAACGACACAGGCCCTTGAGCAACTCTATGACGACGTAGACGGAGATGAACATTTATCTTGACGAGACGAGTTAATGAGACGAACGTACACTTACAAACAAAATGATACAAAGGCCGCAATCCAAATGACACAAAGTTCCGCTAGACCCTAAAAACTAGCACGTCCAAGTTCAGTTCAAAAACGAAACTGCAAATGAACGAAGTGTCTCACGTGCTCTGGCGCACTTGATGCAGTCGATGAGACATCATCGACGCGGGCTGTTGGTGGATACCACATTGCCCAGCAGAGGCCGGCGATTCCAATGCGCGGCAGTTGAGCAGCAAGTAGATGTGGCTGGCTCTGTAAACTGGCTGTGTCTCCGGGCGTCCTCGACGACGGCTCCGGAAGACCACGGCTACCGCACCTTGCGGGTAGCCCTAGGAAGACTTCCTCTCGTCGTTCCACTACTCCGTCCAGCCCATCTCCGAAGTTCTGCTCCCTTCAATCCTGATTTTATTCCTTCCGCAACAAGCCTTTCCAACTCTTCAATACCCATTTCGAAACCTTAAACTTGTCTTTTTCCCTAGTTAAAGTTTCTCCGTTTCTAAGGTGTTAGTAGAGACTCATGTCTGCCGTCCAACTGTCACTAGCTTCTCAATGTCCAGTCTCGAATCTGCACCGTTTATCCCGAAATCTAGCCTTTCCCTCTTCCAGATGGTAGCGGAGAGGTCCTGTCGCGGACGCCAGTTGTGATGTTATTGGTGGCTAAGACCTCGGGATTCGCGTCGCACAAACGAGACAGGCGCTTGAGATCTTTATGATGATGGGCACGAACGTTTATCCGGACGAGTTAAGAAGTACGACATTGCAGGGACGAGCAGAACGAGATACGAAACTCTCTCCTAAAGATACAAAGCTCAGGCGACGGCGACCAAAGATTAATAGTTCACAGTCTAGAAACCTGGCCGTTACAGATTAAGCGTCGCACTTCGTAGGGCACACTCACGGCTGAGGCGTTGGCCAGTTTCGGTACTCGGCGGCTGTCGGTAGATGGGCACAGATGGAACACGACGTCACACAGTCGAAGCCGGCGATATAATGCACAGTCGACGACGCCAAGGCTGCCCAGTCGAAGTCGGCGATTTATAGCGCGGTCGACGAATGGCTGGCACTGCAGCCTGACTCGGTCTCCGGGCGTCCTTAACGACGGCCTCGGTAGACGACAGCTACCGCACCTTGCGGGTAGCTCTCCGAATCATCGCTCCTCGGAATCCCACTGTGCTGGTGCGTCCCCCGCCACGATCTCCTCTTTCTCTTCTTCCTTTCCCGACGTCACATTATCGCCCCCGCTATTTTCCTGGTTCACTTTGAGGCGACAATTTGGCGGCACATACCCCCAGAGGGTGATTGTCTCCGCTCTGCTAAATGATCTCTAAAGCTTTCACCACTCTGTCCTGTACCTCATCACAGTTATCATAACGAACTGACTCTCAACCCGACCAATGATGACATGATTATGGTATTGAAAGCATGATGTACTCGCTAACTAACGGTATAAATAGTATACCTGCATATATTACAAGAATCGCAACCGATTAACATTTCTATGCAACCTTTTATTCCTTTCTAACTGTTCCAGGCGCAAACACCAAATCCTACTCTACTCGGGATGGCGTTCTATGAATCGAAGAAAATTAATTTTACTATCTTGTCCTGGACTGAGGACCGGGCCCACTAACCAGCTCGATTGCATTGTTAAATAAAGTTTTCTCCTCCTTCTCCTACTCCTCCTCCTCTTGAGTGCAGTTTTCCTATAACGCATATCCGAATGTGGAAGATATAGACTGTGGAAAATCTAACAAAATATCCCTCCAGGTATGAACAAACATAGTGTTACTCTATCTTTATCGTAGACGTGACTCGTTTTGCTCAATAAACCTCCATTCTGGTTAGAAGCCCGGTATAAAACCACCACGCGCCTATGCACACAGTGGGTTATTTGGAACTCGACCTGAAGTTTTTGCGCGGCTCATAGTGCATGCTGGCATACTTTCACGCCATGACAACGTAAAGTGATCTAATACAATTCTTTCGAGCGTTCGGCAAGGTTGCAAAAACTGTTTCGCCTTACATGTGATTACCGGGAATCGTAATGCCTTCTGCCAAAGCCGGCAGCTTTGAAGGCCTAGAATTTGTTTTATTCTTCCATCTTCCATTTTCTCTGTTGCTGGTTATTAGCAGCTGATTGTACCCTTTGTTCGAAAGATGGCTTAATACAGAAGCTGACGCCTAGCTCAGACTCTTCGCGCTCCGCACAGGACCGGCTTCGCGAGGAATGGGGCGACGTCGGCAATGTGTCTTCCGTAGCGGTATCCAAAAATATATTTTAACTCACACCATGAGCTAGTGTAGACGATATTAAGACTATTATTGTGATAAAAAGTTACCCACACACCAATTCTGGGGCGGAGAAGCATCAGACGTTGACCGAGCGCTAGGAAACAGCAGGGAGAGCGAGCCTAAGTGAAGCAGACTACAAATGCGAGCATCCCTAAGCCGACGTCACGGAGGCGCGCTTCGCAGCGCCGCCCGTGTTCGCGCTCACCGCCAATAGTACAACGATTGCAACCGAACTGGCCGCCGGTAAGACTGAAGGCACATCAGTTTAAAATAAGTCATGACGACGAACTCGAACTTTTAATCACACACAGTTCATCTAGCTAGACATACGGAATAGCAACGTAGTTGCTATAATCAGATAACCAGTAGTAAGTGTAAAAGCGAGAGGACCTTGAAAAGATACGGCCCAGTCAAAGGATCATGAACGCGTCAGAAAGAATACAGCCCAATCTAAGGATCGTGAACGCGTTAAGAATATCAGAGTATATCAAATTTCTGCAGCTGTCAAAACTATTTAACTGTAACAAAAACTCTAGGTGCAGGCAGCAAGCGACGCCATTTTTAATCGAGTGCGGAGCCGATCAACACGGGCATGCGCGTGGCTCTGCTCAACAGGTGTGTGCTCGCGAGCGACGGAGGCAACCAAATGATCGCGATTGAATTTTTTGCGATACGCAGCTAATAAAACTAATAATATAACAATTTTTCCAGTAAGTATGCCCATGCTGACCGATTATTGCACCCGATATAGTGTATAGTAATTTTGTAGATCAAAGGACAAGAAAGTTCGGGAACGTGAATGTTTTGCGCAACCATGATTGATATGACAGTGCCTTGCGTCATCCAGGTGGCGTAAGCGCCAACGAGTTATGAACGATGCGCTCTGAACCTCCTTTTCGGACGACAGCTGATGCTGTAAGACAGCTCTCTTTCCTTAGCAGCGGGATTGAGAAACAAACCTCTTCTCTTCCAGCGTCACGCGCTTCTCCTGTCAGCACTCCTTACTTTGGCCGGGCATGAATAACGCACTTGTTTCCGGAGGCAAGAATATATTGGTGGAAAACACCTAAAGGCACTGGCTTTGAGATGCGATATTCTCTGAGTATATTGCACCGGCTTGTAATCGATCAGCTTGGCCTGTTCCCTTACTTGAAAAGGTGTCACTAAAAGGCAAAAAAATATCGTGTAGGAGCCCACTTTGCGTAACGATAGCACTCACAAGGTGCGTGTCCTAGCTCTCAAACACAAAGGCAAGACATTCAAAGAAATCCGCTCTGCTATGTGATACCGGTAAGGCGCAGGCACAGTATATTCTAGATAAGATGATCAACAGGCCATGATTGCTTGTTTCGGCCCGTTCGCTCGCCTCGATTACCACAGATTCCGAAACCCGATGCCTTGGCGGTCTCCTTTTGCAGCTACAAAAAATCCTTAATAGAGAGGTCATAAACCCGACCTTTCATGTGGACGAGTGGTGAGACGTTCTTCGGTTTCTCATAAGCAGTAACTCTCAGCAGCAATTGTACTGCCCCCTCGCCCCCCCCCGCTACTGTTCAAGCAAATATCATGTTCCAGGAGAATTGATCAGCTTTATAACGCCTGGAGCTTCGCCATCGCTGCGCCGCCTGCCGCCGCTTCTCCGCGGCGTTGACGGGATGTGCGCTGCGTGGATGATAGGTGCTCGTGCAGTGTTTTGGTTGTGTTTCGCTTCTTTTTGCTTTTCCGCGCCCTAAAAACTTTGTTATGGTGACGCCTATAAGCAAAGAGTACGTTTAGGTCACTTAAAAAGCAGCTGCGTATCCGTAGAGCACGCGATCGCCTGCAAGAGCTACCCGGGTACGCGGTTCTGCGCGCATCGTCGCCGCTCATCCGGGCGTCTGCGACGGTAGCTGCATATCACCCCTGTCCCCTACAAATGCGTCAGGCACAAATGAATTCTACTGCCGCCTCGTTTAGGCCTGATACTGGCACAGTGAGGGGTTGGCTACATTTTGCAGCGTGAACAACGAATGCGGCTTCGTTTCAAATATATACGTCGCAGAAAAATATGTTTCGGGGATGTGATTAGCCAATCCCGGACAATAAACTTAGGATGCCTTTTGATAAGAATATAAAGAATATATGTTTTAGTTATTCCAAGCCTGTACGTCGTTAAATATGTACCCACACACGCCTTATAGCAAGAACCAAGGCAATCTAATATGAAACCTACGGAAAAATACATGCTGTGCAAGTGCGGAAGACACATAATAACTCTAACGCAGATAAAAAAATACAGTGCAGCTTAGGACATGTTAAAGACGTTCGTCGAAACTTAAGCCAGGTAGGGCTCACCAGACCAACTATACGCGAAATGCACTGCTATTTCGCGAGACATGGGTCGGGGCTAGCGGAGGGGGACGCTGTGTACAAATGCGGAGCGGAATCAAGCAATGAACGTTTTAGTAATCACGCACACAAATCTCGCGTCCACTGTCGGTTTGTCTTTCGACTTCAACGAACAGCTGATCGTTCGGCGGACGCATTTTTGGAAGTATAGCAGTTCACAAGCGATGAAAGGTGTCGTTGAAAGAGTGTGGTATGTGATAAGGCCCTCTGATTTCAGTTTCTCCTTTATTCTGCAGGCTCCCTGTGCCATGTGACGATATTTCGAAGAAGCGTTTAGTCGCGGACGCCGATTATATTCTAAGCACGTCTGCGCGCTGCTCGCAGAGGATATATGTAGCAGATGAATGTTTGCGGGCGCTCACCTTACGACAAGGCGACTCTTTGTCGTGTGCTGATCCTCGAGTATAATTCTGCATTATCCGTCGTACTTACGTTGAATATTCCCGAAATTAACACACACTGCCTTGTAAATGGTGGTGATCATATATGAGTGTTTCCGCTGAATATGTAAGCGCACAAAACTGATTTTAGTCGTAGTGTATACCCGTAGCAATGAACAATTGAGGAACCGGTGGTTACGGAGACACTGCTAGCAATTCAGGGCAGTGTAACTACAATCACGTCTATGTATACGCCGGTTTCGCGACGCTGGCTTGTGACACACAACCGGCGCTTACACAGGCCACATTAAGATCCCGTCAGAAACTGCCACTTTCGTAAACACACCCCATTCGCGAACAGAGTGACTTCTCCACATAAACATGGATTTCCAACGCCCGCAAACGCTAAATCTCAGTCGTGGACATGCCGCAAAAGCAGCGGCGACAGTGGGGAGCTGGACGGAGACTCCCGCGCCTGCTTTCGAAACGGGCCGCTAGGGATTTCAGTGGCGCCCCTACAGGCCGCGCTCGAGGTGTATACGCTTATATTATGCTCTGGTTGTGCGTATTTGTTTTGTAAGTTCCTATTACAAAAACCTTGCTTTTTGTGCGACGAACCGCTTCTCCACTGCAAGGAATGATGGGGCGCCGTAGCTCGACCAGAAAGAGCATATTTTGCGCTCGTAATAATGCAACGCCTATTGTTAGGCTAGGTGTGCATGCCGGCAGCTCCACCGTATTTTCTTCCACTATAAATGGACCATTGCTGCCTTTCAGCAAAATTTAAAAAAGGCAATATTAAAACAATTGGCCCAGTGAAGGGGGATACAGGAGTTCAAAATAGCCCTAAAGTAGGCTTCAGCTTGGCACACTCTTCCATGGCTTTGTATTTTGCCAAAGACCATCTTCAGAACTCTATTCCTTCTTTGTACAAAAAAAAAAACGCAAGATTACTGCTTCTTTATTCTATATGTACTTGCTTCTCTTGAGCTACTCCCACACCATAAATGATCCCATAATGAGCCTGCTCAATGAAGTTTCGGACAAAGCAACCTGAACATTATCGGGAACATTACACTAGCAAGAGCTCCGCCGTATCATAGTGGAGAATCTTGTGCCCGCCTGCTCTGTTACCTCTACTTTTGCCGTTTGGTACCAAGCAAGGGCATGTAGAAAAAAGTGTTTCTCGTCACCCCTCTGCAGTTCTGGTCGAGAGGTCTGCGCCTTGTGACAAGGCGAAAGTGCCGCGGCCAACCGAAGTAGGCACCCTCGAAATCGCAGAATAAAATCGGGGGCGGCTCGAGAAACTCGGCGCAGGGACTCCGTGCTGGTTGTAGGCAGAAGGGAACAAGAATACACGGGGTTCCCACAGGCGGCCGAGCCTCGGTGGTCGCTGTCGTGGGGTGTCCCGGCTAGACGTCGGATGTGATCTCCGGGACTCAAAGTTTTCCTATTGGGGGGAACCATGCGCGGCCCGGGTGAATCCGAATTCCGTCGCCCTGTATCGATGACCGCGGTGTCTTTTGCTTTATCAAGCTTCACGGAGGTTAACACTGCGCCATGGAAGCAAACCCGGATTACGTTGCTGAATAGCTGTATGACACCACGGCTGACAGGCTCCTGACAAGACCTCGAGAACTGCAATTACTCTCACCCTCTTCTCCACTCTTTTAAAGCAGTTCTGACAAGAAATTTCTAAACTGAAATAATCATGCAAACCGTTCCCTTGTATATAAAAACACCCACGAAGATTCAACCTTAACCGTTCAGTATAACATATTTTAAATCAATTTTATTCTCTTCACACCACAGAAAGGTTAGGACGGATACCCTTTCGACATCGGCATTAGCATGAAACCATCTGCTCCTCACCCGTAACTGCCGACGTGAGAGCTTCCGTGGCGTATCCAAAGCGCGGGCTCATGTTGGAACGCGCTGCTTCGCCGTGGCCACACGTCAAAGTTTTAGGAGTGACGTCAAGCTGCACGGGCGCATGTTACCACGGCCGCCTGGACGCGCGCACGCCCTTGCTTCCTAACCTGCCGTGGGGCGACGGGAACAATGACGTCAAGTGCCTCCTCCTGTCATGGCGGCCCCTTCGGTGTTTGCTTCATCGTAACCGAAACTTGCACGAATTAACGAGGCTGTAAAAAAAATTATTTACGCTGTGATCGATGATGTCGTGTGCCATTCTAAGATTGTTGGGCCGATAGGCAACCACAGAAGCGAAAAAAAAAACCTAACACGAAAAGTTCATGTCAGTACTCCTGTAAGGAGCCTAGCCGGTCATTTTCCAATTCATTTCTTTAATTGTTTAAGTAAATTGCATGAAATCTTACAGCGAACATTCTGGCGCAGCCATGTTGTATTTTTCTTCTATACTAATTCGGGCAGTTTCCCATTTCGTGTGCCTGTGCGTTTGTAACAGCTCCCGCCGCCGCTTGTCGCAGCCTCGTTCTGCAGCTCATGTCTTCCAGCTGCTTGTTTCTTTATTTATCTGTAACGTATGCGGGATTTGTCGCTGCTATAGGTCCGACCCCTGTTTGTTGTCTACTGATCTCTGTTGCATGCAATGTGCACTTACCTGTTCTTGCCGTGAGTTTATTTTTTGTACGCATTTAGGTTAACTGTGCTTTTTTGTTACGGAGCTTCCAGAGTCTGGAATTATGTCCACCGCCCAGTGGCGGATTAAGGAATTTCAGGGCCCGGGGCTAACGGCGTTCTTGGGGCCCTTAAGAAAACAACGCCCATGACGACGACTGATTTAAGATGCTGGCTTTTTCAATGCCCGCTTGTTAAGCTCGCTGATGAGTTATAATAAACATAGTTGTCATGGACCTGAGAAACTACTCTTTTTTGCTTCAATTGTGATGTTATTGAAAGACTATTGTCTCACGTTCCCGTTGCTATGTTGTAATTGCAGTCCACGGCGATTTCGCAATTAATAGTTGTACCGCCTGGGCATGCAGCACAGGCCAAAGAACATCAGAGCATTGTCTTCAAAATAAACATCATACTTAGCCCATAACTTTAACGTTAAAAATGCATAAAATGAAACAAAACGTATGTACAGTTATCGACAATTTAAATGCGAACAGAACAATATGAAGCGGAACATGCAAAATTGGAAAATATACCGTTCGTGGAGGTGAAGCAATGACGCGCTATCGGTATATTTGGAATGCCACATTTCCCTACTTTGTTTTTTTTTTAACTAAGCCACGCGCTAGTTTGATCTGTACGGAAAGACATCGCACTATTTGTATGTTCCGGTTCACATTTTCGTGTTCGCAGTTAATTTGTACTGACTGTACCGTTTTCAACCTTTCATGATTGAAATAACCACGCGAGTCAGTTGCAACGATTTCTTTTTTAAGGTAATTTGTGCTTCAAATACAATAGAAAAACGCAGACATGTCGAACTCAAACTCCATCACTCGTCAAAGAATGGGAACAAAGAAGAACTTCCTTCAAGCTGTACATGGATCGAAAACAAGCCAACCAGAAAAACCTCCACTAAGCAAAAACATGAACAAATAAACCCAAAACGGTATTTTGGGGCCTTTCTATCTAGCAAATTGACGTATTGCTCCATCAAAAAAGTATCTCTCAGCGGGTCCCTTTGTGCCGACATAACGTCTAAGGAATACAACTCCTCATCGAGAGTGGTGTGCAAGTAGTTTTTGTTTAAGGGAAGTTTTGAAACGAGCGCTCCGTTTTTCGTCTTGTTGCAGGAATAGTTATACATAGCCTATGACAATGCAAACAATTAGGTAAAACAAAAACAACATCGCCTGACTCTAATATTTTAAGTAGACAGCTCGCGTTTATGTCGTGGCAGCTGCAACTCTTCGTGTAGTGAAGGAACCGGCGCGATTCAGCAAACAAATACGAGTGGAGATCCTCCTCCTACACTTCCAATAATCCACTAGCTTGATTGACCTGGTCGTTGTAACAGCGCACCTGCTCGGCAATTGCTACGCACTGAAATTTCAGGCAGAGACTGGCATGGGCGTCGGCAGGATTTCGTCCTGAGGGGAGCAAACCCGTTACACCGTGTAAGTAGAGGGAGAGGGCTGGCCACGAACTAGGTGGTGTTGACTAGGTGGTGTTGACTGATGTGGCTTGGGGGAGGTGGCAAGTGCCGCTCTTGCTCCCCTTGCAGACGCCCATGGAAACTGGTGTACACACATTTTCAAGCCCCTTAGTACGTGTTCATGTTGCCAATAATTACATCGAACTTTTCTCGTGCAGAAACGGTTCATGTTTTTCCGAAAATGGTTACTCCTCTGCCGGCGTTTCTCATTGTGCCGAGACTTCCGCGCACAGAAAAGGCTGTACCTAAATGCCTCGTACCGCAAAGAGCGGAGCAGAGCACGGGACCTTCGCCCAAATGAACACGAATTCCGTCAACAATGAGGCACGGGGCTTTCCGATCGTCCCTGCCTGTCACGTATTACTCAGCTTCAGTATGAAGTTCAAATTGAGCCCGCGGCCCCGTGGCCGATGCCGCACACTAACAGACATTTTTTTTTTTAATTATCAAGCCGGCCTTATAAAGTATGGTGGGCCCGGGGCTGCAGCTCCCACAGCCCCCAGCTTAATACGGCACTGCTCCCGCCCGTGGCCGATTTGGCGCAGACTCATCAGTGGGTAGCAGGTCCAAGTCACTTTTTTGGTATCTGCGCGCAAGAGACAATAGCTTGTCACGCCTCTCTCCCGAGTCGGTCAGCCTGGGATGGTGTTGTGACTGGTGGCATACGCCTGAATCGATTAAAGTAACTCTGTAACACTTCCGATAAACGCTTTCACTCTTTCCGTCTCGTCAGGAAGCATTGTTATAGATCTAGTTATCAACAGCACGGAGCGGCACTTTGTGCATTGCTCGTCGCAGCAGAACTATCCGCCTTCCATTCCTGCTTTTTTGTGGCTTTCTTTTTTTCTAATTTGGCTACCCAGCGCGTTTATTGCTGCAGCACAAAAGAAGCGGCCAAGAGCAGCTACACTGCTTTATTGACGTAATTCAAGCGCTGAAAGAACGCCAAGGCCCCTTTGAGCAGGTTTCAAAGGATGTGATAAGCATAGAGCAGTAGCCTTTGGCTGATATACTTTCTGGTCTCTTATTCTAAGTACTGGGCGTATTTGTTGACAACGTTCTGAAAGAATTCAGGATTTCAAGAAAAGTTCGAAAGAGATTCATTGTTCCTTTAACTAGGTGAGTTCCCACGTTTCTATTATACCTTAATAACAACCCAATTCTTGAAACTAACCACGTTGTCACGAATTCTAGAATCCAGCTTATTTCCAGAATTCCACCTAATGTTATTTTTGAAAAAGAAAACTCCGTGCCCTCTACACAGAGGATCTTCTATATTATGTTTACCATGCGTCTTTAGTAGTAAATATTCCTGATAATTTTTTCCGGGCGTACGTGAGCTGGGTTTTACTTTTTTGCTGCGGGTTTTTGAGCGGAGCAATCAGCAATATCCTTTTTACGAAGCTGCAAATTCCAGCCATCTTTACACTGCCATGAACATTTGTTCAATCAATTTTGCTGCATTATACGACATAAATTGCCTATCATGCACCTTGATATCTAAAACGGTTCTCCCATTTTTCATCTAAATCGTTTCGGTAAATTAGTAAAGGTGATACTTGGTTGTTATTATAATTAAATAAATCTTTGGATGTTAAGTAAGACCAAGTCAAATACTCCTTGTAATCTCAGGTATGTGACTGCATCAATGCATAGGTTTTGAAATCCAGCATACTGTTCACAGGTTTTGGAAGCTTTACTCAAGAATATCGCCTGAAATAGCACTGTTAAAAAGAAGCTTAACTTGCGGAAGCTGCACCTTGGTTATGTTGCGTGCCGTTGTGGAGGAGTCCTTGTGAATTTAAAGCCTCTGGTGATCTTCAACGTACTCCAAAATCAAGGCGGAGGGGCATTGTTGTTTCCAGCATTCATCCAAACGTCAGCACCAGCTGACAGTATCCAACCCTCGTCCTCCTATCTCAGCGGCACGAGAACTCAGCCGAAGAACCGCCGCGGTGAGTTACACGGTAAGTTCCAAAGTGCTGTGTAACTCACCAAAGCACTCCTGCCACCGCTCTGTCGCAATTTCCTTTCGTGCAGCAAGAATGGAGTGCCTTTTGGAACAAAGTCGCTTATGTGAAGCCACTTCTCTCTTTGATCCTGTAATGCCGATGTTGAACGCCGATTTGTTTATATCCCACCGCTCCCATGCCTTGTTTTCCTTTCCGCCCTCTCACAAAGCGCCTCCATTTTCTTTTCAACAGTAGAACAAAATGGAAAGAGTGCTACAGCGGCCATGAAGTACTTCAAAAAGAATTACTATAATACCTCGCTCAATAGATTTCGCATAAAACCGTAGTTTGTTTCTCCTTCCGTTTTTTTCTGTCGCCACAAACTCACAACCATGACGGTAACAGTGCCATACGGGCAAGACTGAGGAGTAGGAATGATATGAGTAGGATCAACATGTAACTCGTGTGATTCTTAACGCTACTACAGCTCCAAACGATAACCGTGAGCAATAAAAAACGGCCGACGTTACATAACTTCTCTTCAAAAGAAAATACATTTTACACGTTGATAGATAGGTACAAATCCTGTGAAAACATCCCAAGCTAGAAAGCCGTCGATCACCACGCTGAAAGGAGTAGAATTGTAGCAGCTTGGGACGCCGGATGTTACAGACCTAGCCGCCTGCATTTGAAAAGCGCTGATTAGTGCGCGACCAAGCGCCACTTAATGTGGCAGCTCTCACTCAGCTCCTACGCGGCGACAAAAAAAAAAAAAGAAAGCAATAGATCGCCGCGGCGGACCGGCGCTCCCAGAACCGGCCTCAACAGACGCTCCCGGAGCCCGCGCGGCGATTCGTCGGTTGCGTCCACGTGACATCGTTGTGGCAGCTGGGTGAGGGAGCCCTGCCGACCGGTTGAGCGGGAGGCGAGGTTCGTCCGTGTGGCTTCCGCGTCTGCCTTTCTTTTGTCCTGACTATTCGCTTTGTGCGCTTGTTTGAAACATCGCTTATACAATACGACGTGAGCAGTGCCAAGTCTTTTCAGCGGTGTGATTTACGTATCGACAGCCTCGCAAATAAGGAGGAACCTAGCAGTGGAAACGAGCTGCAGCGTGCATCACCGCTGTCTTCCGAGCGAGCTGCTACCGTCTGATCGGCGCGCAGGCGAGGCTCAGCGAAGCGTACAAGTGGACGCGGCGGCTCTTTCGCTCAGCCGAGAGGAGCTGGCGGCGCTCAGTCGCCATGGCAGCCGCCGTGGTGCCATTTCGAAGCCGCGGCGCCAACTTCACGCCGCACGAGAAGGCGGTGCTGCTGAGCCTGGTTGACGCGCACAGGGACGCCATCGAGAATCGAAGCCTCGACGCCGCGTCACTCCTTGCCAAGAACGCCGCGTGGGCTCAAATCACGCGCCAGTTTCGAATCGAGTGCCCGTCCAATGCGCGGGACTGCAAGCAGCTCCGGAAGTGCTACGAGAATTTGAAAAAGCGGATGGGCCTCGGATCAAACTCTGGAGGGGCGCTTGGTGATCAAGACGGCTCGGCGGATTCTAATGAAGCCGATTCGCGGAACGGCATGGCAATGATGCCAACTATTACCTCCGTTACCGGTGGTCTCAGCGATGACTTGCACCAGTTTTTCGTCGACACCGCCAACGCAGAAGCGGAGGCGGACGTTTCAGGAATGAGAGGTGACGTGCATGCAGTAAATGCACTGAGTTAACTTCGCCTTGTAATGTATGAGTGTTAACATTATGTTTATTATAAAGTAAAGGCCATTGGCCGTTCCGCAATTATTCAGCAGTCTTCCTCACGTATGCATAATTTTATGGGGTTATGAGCTTGACTTGCTTGGATTAGTTATTTTTGCGCAGAAGTGTCTTGCTGTTAACTCTATGTTGATTATAAACTAAAGCGCAAGTAGTTTACAATAATTCTGCAATGTTCCCGTATGCCTTTTCTTAATGGCGGGTACGCACGCAAGCATGACCGTGGGTTGAAAAACGTGTTTGTCATGTTGTTTATACAGGTATTGTGTATACGCGGAGTTTGCTCATAATGATTATTATACTGCTCTCTCTTCCTTTATTGTAGCATTTCCAAAAGTGGAACAGGAAAGCGATAGCGAGGCGCTTCATCCAGAATGCACTCTGACCATCTTGCCGAGACCGGGCAGCCCACAACGAAGTATTCTCCAAAGACAGGCAAGTATCGAAAAACCGGCAAAGGTTACGATTTGACTTTTTTGCGGGTGAACTTTCACGAGCTATGCAAGTGAGGCAGAAGGAGGTCCCGAAAGTAAACCTTTCAGGAAGACAGCTTGCTAAAGAACGCTATGTTGACGGTTCCAAATAATAGAGTGTATATTAGGAGCACCAAAAACGGGAACAGTACAAAAATAGGGCAATAATACAATGTTGGTTAATGAGTTGGTGTCGCAAAGTAGGAGCAGCTTCTTGCACGGCATGTCGTGACGGGTATGCGATTCATAAAATATGAAGATGGGTTGACACACAAAAGCAGGGGAAACACAGGGCCCAATGTACTAAAAAGAATACTTATCAATGCATAAGTGTGGCCTGGCGCTGCTAATTCCGCTCCAACCAACTAGCCCTCCTTTATGCGTTGTTTAATGAGGAACGGCGCATCCGAAAAATACATTAATGAGCGGGATTGGCATAAGCTGAACCAAAAAGAGCATGCAAGAACACGGCGCATAGAAAGGGAAAGCAAAATACAATGCTGGCAGTGAGAGGGACGCATCGGAATACATATAAAGTAACATACACAGAAACAAGTGTTGAATTTGTGAAAAACAAAGAATATCAATTGTTGTCACTTGGCACGGCAATTAACGTTTGCTTTGTGATTATTAATTGATGCAAGGTAGCGAGTCAAACGTGGAGTGTCTAATATTTTAGGGATTTTTTCCCCTTACTCGCATTTCATATGGGTTAGTAATAAGGTAAAATTCGTGACGAAGCGCTTGCCTTCTTTAAAGTGAAAGTTCCGATGCCTCACCGGTGGCGTTTAACGCGAAAAAGCACTGCAGGAAAGCCAACTTTTCAAAATGGGAGGCACATGATGAAAACGATGAAACGCGAAGGCTTCTTCGAAAAAAAAAAAAACACTTCCCGCTGACGGAATCGCCCTCGATGGGTCCCTGGTGTTATGAAGCTGGCGTCTGTCTGATTGCATCATTCCGACACGATCGAAGCAGTTTGGATTCTGGACTTTCACTTTGACTTGGATTGCACGGGAGGAAACTTCGCATTTTAACCATATTGCTGTTAAAAACGGGGCTTTGGTTTTTATTTACTATAACGGCGGGGGGGGGGTGCATATAAGGCCAACTTAATTAATTTGAAGGAAGTCACTTCGGGCATGAAATGCAATCATCCATAATTTAAACTCAACTTCAGTAAAAAAGTTTAGGCATAATAAAATAACGACGAATTTTCACTCAAAACGCGAAATAGTCAACCGCAAGATATAGATTAAATTTACCTGTCTATACAGGACAGCGTCAAGAAACGTTTGGTTTCTTTACCGAGTAAATTTGGCGCATTGCAAAGTTATCAACGAGAGCAGGGGGTATCATAACTATTTCTTTTGGGGCGATAGCAAAAAAATCAGGCATCAGTTTACTTAGAAGTACTTTTATCATTGCTTGTTTTATAGCCAGGGGGCAATGTTATTAAATAAATCTTAAGTCAGTTCAGCAGTATTAGAAGTCGATAAATATACAGTTGGCGTCATGGGCATACGAAATGTCAATACATTCTTTGAGACAGTTAGATCAGTCATTGGCATATATGAGGGAGAGCAAGAATTTACAATTTACCTTTGATACACAATCTGGCTAACTATAGTTGGGTGAGAGATGATGTACGCGAACTTCACTACTTGACGACGGTTTGACAGCTAACCTTCAATAAATAACAAGGCCAGGTCCGAGTGGCTTTAGCTCAGAAGATAGAAAATTGCGGCTCATAGCGTGGAAAATTTGAGATAATTTAAGCGTAGGGGCTCCCGTGAAAAGGCCTTTTGAAGAGATCGTGTCTAGTTATCTGTAATTGTATTGCTGCAGTTCGTAGGAGTAGTCTCGTTGGAATCGAAGTTCACGCAGTGATGAAATTAGTTTTTGCCGCGCAATTTATGAGACGTATAACAGGATATTTTTCAGTGTGTTTACTTAAGAGAGGTGGTATAATTATAGAGTGATATTTATGTATTGAATTTCCTTCGCCTTTTCTACTCACTGGCACCAATTCACCGCGCTTGAGTATGTGCAGAAAGACACCAATGTGAAAAAAATCGCCCTGTATCTGCTCCTTTCGTTACCAATGTCGTCAAAAAACGATAGTCTTTGTAGACATTTACCAAGGAATGCCCCCCTTTGGTTTCCTGCTCACCTCTCATGCTGTTCCTGTACAGTCGCGCTCATCTCAAGGTAAACACACTAAAGGTTTGCGCAAGGCGATTTGAATTTACCGCGTCCCACTGCTACAGGCCGGGTTCCTCGATGCCAGCGCTGCAGTACGGCGGAGACGCGCGTGAATGGAGGCGGCCGACTGCAAGGTTTATAGAACCCCGTGGCCGTGCTCCACGTGCGTTCCAAGCAGAACGTGGAACTTAGCTAGTGGAATTTTTCGTTGTTGTTGCCTCGTGATTTTTCATATCCCGCCAGGAGGCGGCGGTTTTCTGCAGTAGATGTAGAATATCATTTCTTATCGAAAAACCAAGCATCCATGAATTTTTTAATAAAGGAACACGTAAATGTCCCATGTGTACTAATTTCCTGTCTTATATTTGCGTAATGTCTTGTTCTTGTTCAACAAAGTTGACAAGTATGAACACATAAACCGGGCTTCGACGTTTACATTTGGCTGTGAGTATATAAGACTATTGCGCAATGTCAATTTTACTTTGGCCGGGTGACTGAATCGAGTTACAGACAGACAGACAGACATACAGAGAGACCAAAATTTCTGGGTTTAAGTAGCCCAAGAAAGACTATCGTTTTTAATAATTTAAAAAAAGCGAAAACATGAGAAATCAAACCAGCAACATGTTTCTCCTTATAGAGGCAACAGCGCGACCCAATCCTGCCCCACAAGTGTTTGTGATGCAGCTTTTCATTTTGTGCTACATTATAATACGGCTCAGTGTAAACGTAAAAAATTAGGCGGGATGCTTAGACCGTTCCAAGAATATGAAAGCGGAAGCCTAGTTGAACCTCCTGTTTACCTACTGCAGTAATTTATGATGAACTTTGGGGCCCGCCCGTGATCACATGACCAGCCCCCCCTGGCAGCAAGCACTGTCCGAAACTCGTTCTGCTCGCCAGCCATCGCTGTGAGCATCAATCCGTTCCGGTCGGTAACTACACGCCTGAATTGGGCTTGTATTGCACATGCGGCAGCGGCCTGCTCTCATTTCCGGTTTTCATGTTTTCATTTCCGGTTTTCATTTCCGGTTTTCATGTTTTCCTTTCCCGGAGCGCGCTGCGTCCACCCTCCACCGGCGCATGCTATTTACCCTTCCTAACGCGCGTTCGCAGGCGCACGCTCTCCGGCTCGGGCAGCTGGAACTTTTTCGTTCCATCTATTTTCTTTACCCTGCAACGCTTGCTTTAAAAATAGAGATGTGAGCCTTTCCCCTTAACGAGTACTGATCTGAATGATCTGAACGCATTCTCAAACCCACGAATCGCGCAGAAAAAACACCGTCCACACGAACGTCCATGCCAACATCACGCCGCAAACCACGTTTCGCGTCGGAAAACGCGCTGCCGGCTCGGCGTCGGCAGAGTGCAACCGTATACGTATGGCGCCGGCACCGCCACGCATGTAGCGCCGCCGAGGGGCCGAAAGCCCAGTGCGTATTCATCCTACAAGCATTCTGTTAAAGCTTTCAAAGTTTAATATCTGCCGTATTGCAAGGGTCTCGGGGTGCCTGTTGTGACGCTGGTTTCTCAAGACGTGTACAGCGTGCTGGTTGACTTTTGTTAAAGAAGCGAACTAGTGTAAAGCGATGTAGCACGGAACGGAGCATTTCTCCGTATAAACGATTGCTAACACATAATGTGGGAGCTTCGAACCAGCATGTATTTCGCCTTTTAAAAAGGCCAGCCCCTAAAGTAAATGGACACGACGAAACCCTGGCCGGCCGGGCGCAGATCGTTTTGTTCAGTATTCCTCCTGTCTGCCCTTTTGGCTGTGTTGTCTGCCTTAGCGATGCTTTATTTTCAAATGTCGAAAATGCAACTTCATGGCCACACAACTTGTAATTCTGTTGCTGCTCTCGCATAAGTCGGCGAGCTATTGTAAGAAAATTACCCCCGATCGCTTGCCGAAAATAGCTCTCTTTCCTCCTTCGAACGAGGATCGGTCAAATTCTTTTTGTAGTTACATTACTGGTCGTCGGCTTCGGCACCGTAGCAGGAGTCGTGATAGCATGCCAGGGAGAATGACACGGTTATACACGCACAAATACGTCGACAATAGCAACTTTAGCATCAGGGCGAGTAATGACGACTTTTAGTGCTGGCGCCGAGTATCAGTGAAGGCCTATTTTATAACAAATTACAACACAATAGTCTCTGTCCTGTGATCGCAAAGAAGGTTTGCTAACAACTTTTCTTCTTACGATTAATACTTCAGCCGCTACTAATCTACAGAGGTGGCCCGCCAGTGCGCGGCTATGAACTTCCTCGGTTTGAAGGCCGGTGTGATGGGCGATGGACCCGGAGAAGACCCGGAAGATGAAAGTTCAAAGCCCCTTCTTTAACGACAGATGGTTGGAAAGCGGGTTGGGACACAATCCAACCCGATCGTAGTGTGCCTGTCTCAAAATCCCATTCTTAAAACAACGTGGTTATCCACTCAGCCTTCACGATTTCAAGATCCGTCCTCTCATGTACATATGTTTGCAATTTCCCCCGTCCGTTTCTCCTCCACCACTGTGCTTTCCGCAGTGGAAACGAAGGTGGGGTCGGCTTTTACGGCCGCCGGCCCGTTAAGGTGTCGGCTTCACTCCAGACGCTTAGGCCTCTATCTCTCCATCCCCCCAAAATTCACTTTCTTCTTCTTTTGCTGCCGCCAAGACGAACAAAGGGGAAGTCCCAGGCGTGGGCGGGAGAGTACAATGCGTGCTCGCCAGGAGGAGGGAGAAGAAGGGGGGACGGGGGAGAGGCGGCGAGAAAATAGCTTTCCCTGGAAAGGTCCCTCTGCCTGTCCCTCTGGCCTAAAACTGGCTCCGTTTCGCTACCATCTTGCATACCCAAGGCTTTTTTTAGCGGGACAACTTCTAACAAAGCAAGTTGTATTTATTTTTATTTTAACACCTACCCTTAACAATGAACTTTTTCCATCAGCGGTCTGGGCATGAGCGCGCTGTCGATCCGACATTTGGAGCGGGGTGAGGGGAGGGAGGGGGGGGGGGGGGGGGCGAAATGAGCAAACAGGTGCACCCTCAGCTTGCGCCTATGGTAGCAGCGACAGCGTTGTAGCTGCTGCACCTTTTTATCCCGATTTTCCAACAGCTCGCGGTGAATCCGTAACAGTATTATAATACACATACACAGATAGCTTATAAAGGAAAGGGGTGAACCCGTTTAATGTGGCCATACTGGGAACGCCTGGCTGCCATTGAGCAAGTAGCAAAAGGTGGAAAAAAAGACAAAGAAACTTCGCCCACTGCGAAGCACAAGGGGCGCAACTTACGTGTCCTTCATCTAGAATCAAACTAGCCCGACATGGAATACCAGTGTGCCTGCCCGGCCCGAGCCCATAACCCCGTGGCCGGGCATGGCCATGCCAATAAAATAAATATTACGACAAAACAGTTTTTGTTCAAAAAAGACATTTATCTATCTACAGTGAAAATGTACCGAAAATATTTGCAAGTTGATGCGGGAAAGAATACCATAAAAATCAGCTATGTACAGTCATTGACAGATGAAACGCGAACGCAAAAATGCGAATCGGAACAAACAAATAGCGCGATTTCTTTTTGTGCAAGTAAAATTGTCCCATATCTTCATAACAGTAACAAAATGTGGAAATATGACCTTCCAAATGTACCGCAAGCGCGTCATTATGTGGTTTCCACGAATCATATTCTTTGATTTTGCTTCTACTGGTTCATAGTTTCGTGTTCTCTTTTCATTTCAAGGTATCGAAAATTTTGCTGAAGTGCGCATCCAGACCAACTACGCACAGAAAGTGTTTGCAAGTTTTTGGGAAAAGGATTGTGCGTCGCTTCCGGCACGTCTGTCTTCCGAAATTTTTTCGCGATCAGGAAACGTCACGCTGGGTTGGCGTTCGTTCTACTTCCCTACGCGGCGAGCTAGTCAGTCCCTTGTGTTTCTCAGTTCGTCCAGATAAATGCAGTTGCAGATGAGTCTCATGGTAGATTTTTTTTCTAGACATGCTGGAGAGTTACCGGCCTGCCATTCGCCCATATTTGTTTCAGGGCCTGCGATAAGCCCTGTGGAATGTATGTAATAAAAACTTCGTCCGTGTTTATGCCGTGTCAACAACGTTTGGGCACGTGTTATTACCGTATTTCCTCGCATAATGATCGCACTTTTTTTTTCAAAAAATTTTATGCAAATTTAGGGTTGCGTTCTTACGCGAGGTAAATTTTTCGCAAAAAATTTTTCAGCAGAGAAAACGCAAGCAACTCGTGGGTCAAAATTTATACGATAGGTATCATGAACATAATAAAAATAATCAATAAAAACATAGTAAAATCTTCGCATAACGCCGCTGGCTGCTTTGCGAAGTGACTCAAAATGCAGTATTTTCATAAATTACGGAACGCGCCGGAGCGAGTTGCCTGCGAGGTGACAATAGCTCGACCAATAAGTGGCTGACAATTTCACAGTGCGGGACGTTAAAAGAGACATGGAAGCAGCAACGTGACCGCGTTTTTTCCTTTTCTTGTGAGTACATAATGTGCATTTAGCGAGAGTTTCTTCCTCATCAATATTGAACGCAGGCTTGCTGATATTGCTAATATCGGCAAATCTGCCGCAATAACGTAGCCACGTCCTATTCGAAGGGGAAGGAAACAGAGGTACGACGGACAATCATCAACTAGACTTGCCACACATATGACATATTGCTGCGGCTGGTTCAGGGTATGTTCATTGCGCCGGAAATTAAAAAAAAAATCGAACTCTGACGACAAACTTCAGGGGTACGATCATTATGCGGGTAAATACGGTATATAAAACACACGTATCGCTAAACTTCACACCGCCTACTATTGATTACCCGGCCCAAGCGAAGCATTTAAATTTCGGCCAGGGTCCACCTCGGGGCGGGGGGAAAGATAGTCGGGTGGCCGGGCGGAGAGGCTTTTGGTTATGCCCCAGCCCGTGCTCACCGCTGCAAAGAACACACTCTTTCTATCTGCTGAGTTATTTAACTGCATGCAGGCACCACGGTCTTTACCTCTTGGCATACAGAAGCTATCACAATGGCAAGCTGCGCTCCCCTGCACTTTACCGCGAAAAGGGTCGCTTCCCTGTCCACCACAAGGAGGAAGGCTTTCGCGGCGGGAGGAGGCGTAACACCAGGGAAGAAAGACGGGGATTTCGGACATTGGGATTTTCATAAGCGGTGGGAGGGGCACGGGCAATTCCGACGGGAGAAATGCCGAATGAGTAAACGTGCTACTCAGGAAACGCCAAGCTGCTAGTCTTCCGCAGAGGACCCAGTCAAATGAAGGTCCAATGTCGTGAGACATTCGGTAGTTGTCGTCTGAATCTGGACATTGATGACGATGATGATGGCGACAATGACGACCCCCTCAAGCGGATTGGCCAGGGATAAAATGTCGATTGTGCACCAGAGCGCGATGTGCCATTGTGGGAACCCTTTGTGTGAGTTGGCTTTCCTGCAGGGCGTTTTGTGCGTGGCGATTTTGATTTTGGACCTTGAATTTGGACATTTTGTACATTGGCTTTCGACCAGAGAAAGTTTCGCGTTTCAACCGTCTTTCACTTTGCCCACGATCATCGCTATGGTGAGAGAAAGTTGGCTTTACTTTAGTGCGTTTTGGCGCCACATCGAAAGCCATCAGTGAGGCAAAGAAGGCTACGCTTTTACCGAGCGCCGCATAAATGCCCGTTTCTTCTGAACGTGCCTGACAGCGAAACTTGGAGGAAAGGGAAAATCGTCCCGGATTATTGCGTCCAGATAAATTTTGAAGAACAACAAATCAAGAACGCTTGCTGGGTGGTCGAAGTTAACATGCTCTCTAATAAGGTATGTAGACGTTGTTAAACCAAAACAAAAACTCGCTTATGCTTCAGAACTCGGTAATTCTTGTGAGCTCTATAGCAGTAAAAATAAACAGAACAATTCCTTGCAAGGCAACCAGGTTCTTCTGAAGCTTGAACCTGCAAGTATGCTGGCCGTGGCACTGTCTGTCTACAATGAGGCCGGAATGCCACTACCTTGTCAGGCTACAGTGTTTCCGTCTGTTTAGCTCCTGACTATCTCCCTCTATGGGGTTTCAGACACTCTTGTCGGCAACAAACCATACCACAACAAATTATAATTCAAAATTGCCTGCTGACCAACATCCTCATGAATAGATATAGATAATATAGATATATAGTAGAGATATAGATATATATATATATATATCTATATTATATATATCTATATATATATATATAATATATATATTCTATATATATATAATATATATATATATAATATATATATATATATATATCTATATATATATATATATATATATAGAGAGAGAGAGAGAGAGAGAGAGATCATTAGGTTCGATGGGCCAGTATAACATAGTGAAAGAAGTCGACTGGCACGTTTCCCGGGAACGTGTCAGTCGACTTATTTTCACTATATATACAATTGACACTGACACTTTCACAGTGCGGGACGTTAAAGGGACACTGAAGTGAATTTGTCAAGCTCCCGTTTTTGCTTGCACTGCGTAGACTGGCTCAAATTAACACACTATTCATCGTTTATCCGGTTGACAAATCGGTAATTCTTTTACAAAGCGCGAAAGAAGAAAAACTACTATGCGCGGTTTGCGGCGGCCGCACCAACTAAAGGCTGTGACGTCAGGAGGGGGGGGGCACCGTGATTGGACGATGCCCAAGGTTAGCAATCAAGAGTTTCGGTTTCGGTTTCGGTTCTGTAAAACAACATGCTTGACATCTGATGGCGTTGTTGGATGGGCATTCTCGATTTCTCAATTATCGCCGTACCGCGCTTCTGCCATGTTGTCGGCTGTCAAATGTCTATGATAAACCTCCCAGTGCGGCTTGGAATCGTAGAAATCACTAGACGAGGCCTACGCAGTGGATGAACGCCCTCCGAGTCACCGCAGACTCTCAAATGCCATGCGCTTTTCCCGCATATTCGAAGCTTGCCTCACTCATGTCTGTTCGTAAAAAGCTAGTTCGCACCAGGCCAAGGGTGTGCTGATTCAGGCCTGGGCCCACTGCCCGCAAGCAGTCGGTGCTTGTGGCAACAGCAGGCCAACGAGAACTCGCTACGCGTCATTGTCAGTATGCGCGCGTTCTGCGATCTCACTCGTGGAGCAGTGAACGTTACGGCCCAAAAATGGTGAACTCAGTTCAGAAAACATCGGCCGCATACGGAACAATCAACTTACCCTCGGGGATTCGAACTTGCGACTTTCAAAGCAAATCCCAACGCCTCAGACCGCTAGGCCACGAGCCGGCGCTGGCCGGTTTGGATATATAAGGTTTATAATGTATGACCAGTTTACACTTTTATTTATTTTAAGCATTTTAAGTACTTTATGTGACTATTTGTTGTATATCACTCCTGCAGTAAGTGTCCCCCAAACTTCCACAATATCTCGCGTCTAGCAACTGCATTTCTTTTTATTTTTTTTTATTTACTCTTGTACCCACAGCGCCTTTCAGGCATTGACGGAAAAGCGTTCGCTTGACGGAAAACGCTTGACGGAAAAGCGTTCGCAGATGTGCGGTCGTGCTGCTGACCGCTGTGCTTGTTTACCCAGCGCAAAAAGTGCTTCCTGCTCCCTAGTTTTGCGCTGTACGGAAAAAGTTTCAGGTGATGTTATTTTCTTAGTACCTATATTGACTTTGCTGACTCTTCTCCCGCCTTCAATTGGCCTTAGATTTTCCTACTAGCGTAAAGTCAGCGAAGCGTCGCATGTGCACTTGTCCAGCGCTTGTGTGGATGGAGCCAGACTCTGAGTTTGACACAGTGTACAAACTAACAAAGTAAGGAAAGGCACATTCTTTCATTCACAAAGGTGTTGTGGCTTAGTTTCAATTGAGCGAGCGAATAGCGACGACCCGTCGACGGCCGGCGGACGAAACGCTGGGCCGACTGACTCGATCGGTAGGTCGGCTGGTCGGCGAACCGTGCAGTAGCGCAGCCATTTTCCAGATCATCTCCTGCTGACGTCACACGAAAACGCCACAGAAAATGGGCGAGAGTAAAGAGAGGAGGGCAGCATTTTCGAATTGATTTTTATACTAAATAAATTCGCGTAAACGCGGCCAGAGTGGTCGAAACAATGCCTACGGACTCCGAACTACAATTTGCGCTAGTAATCCCGAAATGTTTACAAATCACTTCAGTGTCCCTTTAAAAGAGACATGGAAGCAGCAACGTGAGCGCGTTTTTTCCTTTTCTTGTGAGTACACTATGTGCATTTAGCGAGAGTTTCTTCCTAATCAATATTGAACGCAGGCTTGCTGATATTGCTAATATCGGCAAATCTGCCGCAATAACGTAGCCGCGTCCTATTCGAAGGGGAAGGAAACAGAGGTACGACGGACAATCATCAACTAGACTTCGCACACATATGACATATTGCTGCGGCTGGTTCAGGGTACGTTCATTGCGTGGGAAATTAAAAAAAAATCGAACTCTGATAACAAACTTCGGGGGTACGATCATTATGCGGGTAAATACGGTATATAAAACACAAGTATCGCTAAACTTCTCCGCGCCTACTATTGATTACCCGGCCCAAGCGAAGCATTTAAATTTCGGCCAGGGTCCACCTCGGGCCGGGGGAAAAGATAGTCGGGTGGCCGGGCGGAGAGGCTTTTGGTTATGCCCCAGCCCGGGCTCACCGCTGCAAAGAACACACTCTTTCTATCTGCTGAGTTCTTTAAGTGCATGCAGGCACCACGGTCTTTTTCACTATATATATATATATATATATATATATATATATATATATCTATATATAAGAGAAGAAAAAACTTCGAACAAGGTAGAAGCACGATTGTGGCCTACGTTTCAGCAAAGAGAACTTGCTTTCCACGATTGTGGCCTACGTTTCAGCAAAGAGAACTTGCTTTCCTGAGGAAAGCAAGTTCTCTTTGCTGAAACGTAGGCCCACAATCGTGCTTCTACCTTGTTCGAAGTTTTTCTCTTGTGTTCTCTACCATCTTCAAAGTTCTACTACTCATAACACAGAAATAAGGGTTGGCAGTCCAGAAAACCTCGGAAAGCAATGGGGAGGTTGTGGTGCGTCATTGAAACAGATAAAGAATTTGGAAAGAAAGAAAGCGGAGAAACATTGCCCGCCAGGTGGGATCCGAACCCACGACCTCCAGAATACCGGTCTGGTGCGATAACCACTACGCTACCGGCGGGGCGATTTCCCCCCCCCCCCCCCCCCCCGCTTTCTGGGGTATTTATGTCACTGTAATTTCTTCCTGTACTTTTTTCCTGTATCGCACCAGACCGGTATTCCGGAGGTCGTGGGTTTGGATCCCACCTGGCGGGCATTTTTTCTTCGCTTTCTTTCTTTCTTTCCAAATTCTTTATCTGTTTCAATGACCTACCACAACCTCCCCTTTGCTTTCCGAGGTTTTCTTGACTGCCAACCCTTATTTCTGTGTTATTTCTACGAGCCCCTCATTTCCTATTCTGATTCGCTACATGCATAGCGAGGGCCTCTGTTCTGGAAATCGTGGTGCCATAGGGAGCTTAAGAGGGTTCAACGCTGGTTGACCACTCTCGAGATGTCGTAGACACTCGAGTCATGGCGCGGGGATTAAAAAAAAGAAAGGTCCCCTGCACCCCGAGAAGTGAGAGTGGCGCTGGCTACCACCCCCAAGCACAGGAAAAAATTACATTGACATAAATACCCCAGAAAGCGGGGGGGGGGGGGGGGGGGGGGGAAATCGCCCCGCCGGTAGAGTAGTGGTTATCGCAGCAGACCGGTATTCTGGAGGTGGTGGGTTCGGATCCGAACTGGCGGGCATTTTTTCTCCGCTTTCTTTTTTTCCAAATTCTTTATCTGTTTCAATGACCTACCACAACCTCCCATTTGCTTTCCGAGGTTTTCTTGACTGCCAACCCTTATTTCTGTCTTATTTCTACGAGCCCCTCATTTCCTATTCTGATTCGCTACATGCATAGCGAGGGCCTCTGTTCTGGCAGTCTTGGTGCCATGGGGAGCTTAAGAGGGTTCAACACTGGCTGACCACTCTCGACATGTCGTAGATACTCGAGTCATGGCGCGGGGATTAAAAAAAAATAGAAGGTCCCCTTCACCCCGAGAATGTAGAGTGGCGCTGGCTACCACCCCCCAAGCACAGGAAAAAATTACACTGAAATAAATACCCCAGAAAGCGGGGGGGGGGGGGGGGAAGGGGGGGGGGGGGGTAATCGCCCCGCTGGTAGCGTTGTGGTTATTGCAGCATACCGGTATTCTGGAGGTCGTGGGTTCGGATCCCACCTCGCGGGCATTTTTTCTTCACTTCTTTCTTCTTTCTTTTCAACTGCTGCCTATATATATATTATATATATATATATATATATATATATATATATATATATATATATATATATATATATATATAGATTGAAGTAGTACCGCTAACAAAGTTGTTAGGAGGGGGGAGGCTCTTATAGTGCCTGTATTCTCCTACAACGGCTGAGGGACCACAGATGGATGTTTATGTTATTCCGTAAAAATGTCTCACTTGTAATCACTGAAAGAGGGGTGAGCAGAACATTGATTTCAATGCTCTTGTATTTTTCCCGATTCACGCCCCGGGTGCGTGCGCTAACTTATCGGGTGCCCTAACTTTATCGTTTCCAAGCATTGTCGTTTACCTGTACAAAGTAACTTGCAATTTTCCTTTCAGGAGACAAGGCAAAACGAAGCGTTCCCACTTGGAGAGCAAAGGGGCATCGTGTCCGAAGACAACAGTCCTGCTACGTTCAGCTTCTCAATGCCGGAGGCTGGCGTGACGCCAATTTCCGCGGCGGACCACGAACGTCACTCAAGTCCCTGCAGTCGTCCGTCGCAGAAGCGTCATGTTGGAAAGGGCATCAAATCTTGACCATACGCGCCGTAGGGTGCTTCTGGCTAGGGCGCGGCTGCTGGAGACAAAAACGCGACTGCTAGAGGAAAGGCACGAGAAAGAGTTGAAGATATTGGACGTCAAGCAGAAGCAAGAAGAGGCCAAGCTCCAGATGCTGCAAATGGAATTAGCCAAACGAAAGCTTAGGTGACTTTTTTGCGCTCTGCAATTTTGGTTAGAATTGCAGACCCGCGAAAATACCTCTGGAGTTCTTCCGATAAAAATGCGGAAACGTGGGTGATGGATGGATTATCGTGCTGGCCGCCGCAAAAAAATCAGCTTCGTGAATGAAACGTTTTCTTCGGCTCGTAATGGCCGTTTCCCAAAGACACTTATTTTCAGTGATGAATACATCCTCGGCAAGCATTAAATAACGCCGGGAGACTGTTTTCCACGAGTTAATTTTTCTTCTTTATTGTGATTATTTCCAATTGTTCGAACGCATGTGTGGGATCAAATATTCTGGCAAGCAACGTAAAACATGGATCAGAAAGCGGGGCGAACGAACAAGGGTGGTAAAAGCTCTGAAAGCCGCCATGAGCGTCTTGGCTGGGTCCTGTAAAATTACCTGAGCACCGCCTTACCAGTATCACAAAGACGACTTTCGTGACCTGTTTCTCCAAATTTTTAGACGCCTCGTGTAAATAGCGCAACGGCTTGAAGCTACTATAACAATATTCCGCTTTCCACTAAGGACACTAGTTTGCCCAACTGGTCTAAAGACTGCATGTCTGTCTAAATGTCTGTTCTTTGCGTAAAATGGAAGCTCACCTTCGTTCTGTGGCAGCTCATTGCGGAGGTTAATATTTTATACAAATGGCTCTTACCGTTCCGCTCGCCATTCACATCTCTACTGAGATCAGCTTTTTTTCTTTGCGATAACACGCCTTTTGGCATACCTTAACACAGGCATAGATATACAACTTCGCTTCTGTTTCCCAGTGAAAGGCAGAAATTTAAGAGCGGAAGTGGGACCCCCAGCGCCATCGCTGAGGATCCGGGGCCTCTGTCGCGAAGGTGTCGAGATCTCAGTGTATTCAGAGAAGGTTTCGTCCATAACAAGTGATTTGTGTCAGCGTATTCTGCAGGAACCGTACTGGAGGGGCAGTCGTTGGTACCTGAAGGACGTCTTAGGCCCGTGGCCGTGTGCCAAACGTGATTCACGGGCCATACCGTAAAAACCCGCGTATAATACGAGGTTTTTTTCCAAATTTTACTATGTGAAATTTGTGTCTCGTATTATATGTGGATCCCAAAGTTTTCAGCCGAAAATTTACACTTTCGGTTTCACCGGAGGGTGCGCCACCTTGCGGTGGAGTAAGCTGGCTGCTGCTTCTCTCAGCCGGCGCCATTTTGATTGTTTTGACCACGTGAAGGATCTCGGCACGTTCACCGCAAGTCTATCACGATGTCGGGTGCTCGAAAACAGTATTCGGCTGCAATTAAAAGAAAAGTTATTTTATGTGCCGAGACCATCAGGAATTGCGCGGCAGGACGGCAGATCGGCGTCACCGAAGGCAGCATTCGTGGGTGGAGAAAGCAACTGGTGCTTGACTGGATAAAGTCTGTGTGGTGTCGGCGGCCTGGAGCACTGTTCGGGATTCCCGTCAGTGCTCGTGTTGGACGCACTTCGCTGCCACCTAGCCGATTCCGTGAAGAAGTTGTTGCGCGAACCACGCAGCGAACTCATTGTCATGCCAGGAGGAATGACATCCCAGCTGCAACCGCTAGACGTTTCCATCAACAAGCCTTTCAAAGGCGTCATCAGGTCCTGCTACCAAGAGTGGATGAGGTCAGGAGACCCGTAAGTGACAGCTACCGAATGGCTGACGCGGGTTTCTCCAGCGGTGCTTTGTGGCTGGATCGCGGATGCGTGGGCCAGCATCCCAGAGGAGCTCGTCAGTCGCTCTTTTAAGAAATGCGGCATTTCAAACGCCCTTTATGGCACTGAGGACCACTTTCTGTGGGAAGACATTTCCGACAAGGCGACTTCAGGAGACAGCGGCAGCGAACCTGACGATGACTAAACTCAAGTCGGGAGACAGTGCCAGGGAAAACTGACAATGACTGAACGGTAAATGCTCGCATCACGTATCTTACTAGCCATACATACAGGCCTAGACCGGTCCTCCGTAATTAACTGAACACATTCGGTCTCATCAACTTCAATTCAGTTCGGTTCAGTGTGTTTGAGCTCTAAGAGGGGGTAACGCAAACCAGTTGGTACGTAATGCTTCAAGAGAAAAACAGCGCTAAAGACAGAGCAAAGGGAAGACTCGACACACGACGACTGACTTCCAACTAAAGATTTATTGAAAAGAAAGGGGTTTAAACACGTGTATCAGAAAGGGTATATACAACAAATATTAACAGTACTGGTGAATATGAAGTGAGATAGCTAATCTTCTGTTTCATAAAGTCAAAGGATGTACTCTTGATGCAATCGTTTCCCTTTTGCCGTATGACTAATGCTTCGAATATCTCTCGCGGGCGTTGGTCTTGGCATCGCCTTAGAATGGCGACTTTTTCATAGGCCAGCGTGCAACCCCTGCACTTCAAACAGTGCGCTGCAACGTTGGTGCCCGTGCCCTCATTTAGACAGTACGCGTGCTCCATTAGGCAATTGTTCATTCACCGTCGTGTCTGGCCGATATAGGTCCGGCGCATGACAGTTTGATTTCATACACCACACCTATGCTGCAGTTGACGTCATGTTTGGCATGCTTAATGTTGCAACTCGCGTTCCTTTCACTGTTATTCACGGCACGTCAGAGACTACCAAGCTTATTTGGTGCAGAAAAAACCACTCGTACCCCCACTCGGGCAGCCGCTGTACTTAATCCTGTGATGATGAAGCATACAGGATAACTAAGCAGCCAGTCTGAAAATCTAGTCGTGTGGTATGAAGGGGCGGTAAGCGGCAAAACGAGCAATTTGCCGCGAGCGCCGCCGCTGGAGAGACTGGAGCTGCTACGTCTTGAGCCCGCTTGTAGGGTGCCATATCTTACCCTGCTACGGCGCTGTCTCGTAAGACACTTTGTTCTGTTGTAGACTTGCTTATAGGTCGATTTTTGTGTTAATCACAGGGTGGAAACTATTTTTGCAGCATCTTGGTGATTTCTAACCACACTGTCAGGTTGCGTGCTAAGGCCCTGAACGTCGTGACGTATTGTTCGGGGCTACACCGAGTCACGTATGCGACAGATCTTGAACTAAACGTACGCTGGTCTATCTCGATGTCGACATCCACTTACCTCCCAACGCCGTTAGATTTTCTCTAAGACTCGTGTTAGCGTTTCAAATGTCCTGGTAAAATGCTGCCCAAAAGGCACAATGAAGAAGCATTGCCTTCCTGGCACTTATGTTGCATTTTCTAAGCACTAATTTGGAAACAAGCACACGAGTCACTTTTAATATTTGGAGCACCGGTCCTAAACAGATAACGTTCAACTGGTCACCGAGTGTTGCGGGCCAAAACCATTATTGTTTGTGCACGCATATGATAAGCCCATATCGGCGTAAAGAGGCATAAAGAGTAAGGAATAACGCTATTGCGGGCATCAGCATATGGTATGTGAAGAAGACGAGGACAAGCTGATAATAACATGGATGGTGGGGGTGGTGGTGGTTGTTGTGTAGGATCAGGCGTGGTTAGCCTGTCTAGATATGCCGGCAATGGCTCCGCCCAAGCTCCTCCTAATTAGTCAACGTTACGGGCCTCCTATGATAGAAATCACGTGAGTTCATTTGGAAGCGTGCACACGAAAGGAATTAAATACGGGCATGTGCCGACTAAAACTCTTTTTTTCTTTTCAAGTACATAACAAAACTAGCGGGCATAATTTGTTGTTGACTTATACCATGCAGGACATCGCCCTGTCAAAGATTAAAAATGAAGCTGCGAAACGAGATAAAGCGTAAAAGCTTCAAACATACACACATCATTATAGGGAAACGGAAGTTGTAAAAACGTCCGCTTAAACCGAGCATATGCATTTCCAGGGTACAAGAAAAAATAAAATGAAAACAGTGTGTCCAGGGTTATTGCCTTCCCCCATACGGGACCGTGAAAAATGACCTGCGCTGATAAATGGGGAGGACGTGTCGACTGCACGGCATCGATCCTGTGACCGCTGGCGCTTGGGCATGTTTGACTAAACGATAACTATCGCTGGCACGGCTATTTCACGTCGTTTCTAAACGTCCGCGTTTATGGTGCCAGACAGCAGGAGCGTCTATTCCATACGTGTATAAGCCAGGCGTAGTTTCCCGAAAACTCTACGCCATAAAACACACGCGCGTTTAAGCGCTGATGCCGACAAGGTTGTATACGAACTCACGAAAACCTCGTTTCACGGCTTCTGTTATCGCATCCAACCACTGAGTCTCGTTTCGGCATTGACATTATGCGGCAGCCATAAACATCCCAGTTACAGCTTTTGCTCAACCGGGGAGTTACGTTTTATTGTCAAAATTGTGAACAAGTTCCTATGACCGGGCATCAACTTTGCGAAACAAATACTGGGCACTGTAAGTCCCCAAGACTAAAATGACGATATTGCAAGTCATAACGCAATAACATGCCTTTTGCAAAGCACAGTACTTGATACATGCAATAGGTGGCCTCTGTTTTGTAAAGAAAGTCAGCAAACATTGTAATGATATTGTGAGACACTCTGACCACACTCTCCGTGCTCTTTAATACGTTACGGACACTTTCTCATAATCAGCACACTATCATGAATGCTAGCTCCCATGGCCTCGGCATCATCATCACCTGTACATAATAATCATGACCACTTGGAGGCTTCTTTCGTCCGAGTGTCAGAATAAACAGGTCACGCTTTCCATCGTCTCTCAATATTCATAAAGACAAATATTCTTTGATTGATTGCAGCGTAAATTTAACGCGCCGCGCTACACAGGCGAGGATGCGCGCTGTAGTAGAGGGCTCGGGATTAATTCTGACCACCTGTGGATCTTTAACGCGCGCCGAAATCTCGAACACACGGCATCAAGCCAAATAGATGAGAGTCTCAGGATTTCATCAGAAGACACCGACACTTTGAGGGAAGTCGCCGATTTCTGCCCGCTTCACAAACACTGAGGTACGTGTGATTTACATTGGTATTAAGAAAAAACTTGGAAACTTTGTCGGTTAATGTGAAAAGTGTAAGCATGGTAAAGGGCGTTTTTGTTTTGATTGTTTCGGTTCTAGATACGTTTTGGCTATCATCCTTTTCATCCTTCTCCTACTCCCCCTCATCATACCTATGTCCACCACAGGACGACGCCTTTTCTATAGAACTCCAGCTTTTTCAGTACTACGATGCCAAAGTAATCTTTTCCCCTGAATATTATAACTGACCTCTTCATCGAGTTAACGGTATTTCCTACTTTCTTACCGTCTATGGCTCGCCGCTGTGACCCAGGACCGGCTTTGCAGATAGCGACCAGCCCGTAGCAGCCGGCGACAGTAGGAGCCAGCGTGCCAAAAAATCGCTGTGTAGGGGCGGCGCACTGCGTCAGGTAGTGCTGAATTTAACCTCCAACCTCGCCAGCTTCGCTTCGCCGACAATGCGGCTTGCGACTGGTCGAAAATATGCATAGCGGTCTGTCGCACCGATCTGCACAGATTGCACCTATCGGCAACCAAAATACCGGCCAGCACCGAGAATTTACGGTCCGGTGTAAGCGCGCTTTCCAGCTATGCAAACTTCAACCAGAGTCCTTCAATGCATTGAAGGACTCTGCTTCATCGTACACAATTAAACCATGTTGCACCTTACCTGCCGGCCCCAATAGCATTCTGTATTCTCGAGCATTCCCGTTCATTTAAACATTCTGAAATTTTATAATTTTATGAACATTTGGCAAGCTTTCTTTTTACGTGAAGCTCATCTGTGCACGTGCAAAAGTTCACAGGGAAGAATTAAATTTGTATAAAGACGCTCCAACAGGGCTATTCTGTGCGTTGAAGCGCCGTCCATTCTCTAGCGCAGACAATGTTTTCAGCGAAGAGAGCACTAATTGCCGCAACCTATTAAACGGCTGTGGTGTTTACATCATAACTGCAGCCGCCGTTGTACGAGCTTACTCGGGGTGGCTTACAAGCCCAACAAATGGATGAGTTGGCATGACAGCCCTCCCGGTCAATGCCTACGGTGAGAAGCGCAGTTACCCTCGGAATATACTTCTGAGCCACTGCCCCCGTACTGAAACGATGGGAACGAGGTGAAAAGAAATTGTTCAAATACCATTGTGTACGATACGTCTACTGAAATTTTGATGCAAACACGATTGCACAGGAGGACCTTTCCGCATAGTTTTTTTACGAAGGCGCTTTTTTAAGTACGTTTGTCATCGAGCATTCTTTTGATGTTGATTATAGCCTACAACCTCGACATCAGAGTTACTGCAGATACATGTTCCAGAATAACTATCCATGCTGCTGCGAAACTGCTTTTACGGACGATGATGGCCAACCAAGACAGCGGACTTGTTTTCTGTGGCATTTTCATGTACTCGTGTATGAAACGCCTCGTACGCCAACGGCAATTGACCGCGCACCGAGTGTTTCTTCCCGTTTTTTTTATGATGCACGTTGCGAAAACAATGCACGCCAAAGGCTTCTTCGTGATTATTTTTTTCTGATCCCTTCCCTGGAACAAAACGCGTTGAATACCTCCTTAGGTTTTATTCTGTCTGATGTACGCGTGCTGTGAAACGCGTTTACAAAGGGTTAACTGCTGTGTACACTTTTTGCGGACGATATCCGGGTGGGTGCGCTTTCAGTGGACGCCAGCTGGGAGCGTGCTTTGGCCAACCTAGCCAAGTAACGATTTCGCATTAAAAGAGCTCCTTTTTACCCACACGACTGTTGCCATATAAATTGTGCACTTCCTCAAAGGGGAATTGAGATGGACCCGGAAAAAGACGAAATAACAATGACAGAAGGCTGAGCAAACGCGTATGGAGAGGAGAAACGGGGATCAAATGCCGCGCAACCCGGTTTAGTGACGTCCGGGCGAATTAAAAAAAAAACCAAACAAGCAATAACTAACTCGGCATACAGAATCGCTGAGCATCGGCAGGTGTACATCTCTAAACCCCGTCATGCTCTAACCGTGGCGATTTATCAGCTATGAAACGCATATGAGTGAATACTTCCTTACGTTGTGTGATAGCGCTTCCGCGGACACTGCCAGTGGTGACTATCTGAGGGACAAAATGAGAACGCGTGATTGCAATGGCAAACGGGCAGTCAGCCAGAATTATTTTGTGTGAATTTTTCTAACTTACTGCTCGCGGTGAAAGGGGACAGCCACCGAAACAACAGTATTATCTAATCAATCAATCAATCAATCAATCAATCAATCAATCAATCAATCAATCAATCAATCAATCAATCAATCAATCATCATCAATCAATCAATCAATGTCGATGAATTGCCCAGTGACATCCGGCGCCTTTACCCGCCGCGGTGGCTCAGTGGCTATAGCCTTGTGCTGCGAAGCACAAGGACGCGGGTCCGATTCGCGGCCGCTGTGGCCGCTCTTCGGACGGAGGCGAAAAACAAAAATGTCGGTGTGTACGAGATTTCGGCGCGCGTTAAAAATCCCGAGGTGGTCAAAATTAATACGGAGCCATCCACTACTGCGAGCCTCATCGCCTGCGTTGCGCCGGCGCGTTAAACCTCACAATCAATTAATCAATCAATCTATCAAACATCGGACGCCTTTGTCCTGGCGCAGGGATACAAGACCGATGAAGGCTAGGTTGACAGCTGAGAAAATACGCACGTAATAAACAATAAATAACAGGTAATTTTTGAAAATACAATGACAGCAATGAAATAAAAGAAGAAAAAAAAACATTGCGCGAAATAAAGGGAAAACCGTCATTCAGCTAAATTAACCAAAATAATTTTGAAGCTGAAATGTTTGAACGCTCTCAAAGAATATAGTACCACGGGCACGTAATATGAAGCAAGCGCTGAGGTAGAAAAACACATTTACAAGAGCCTGCTAATGTAGCACTGCAACAAACCATCAGTTTATCAAACAAAATCCTAGAAACTGTTTATAGGTATAGCAATTGGAGTGCAGAAAAAAGTCAAGCAAAACCTGCACTCACCTCGTTATCGACTCACATAAAGGATCAAGTGGCATGCTACTATATATAAAAATAATTACATAAGTAATGCTCACAAAATGAAAACCAATTAAAGTTAAATAACAAAAACCAACCGCCTGAACTCGTGGTGGTCGTATGGACGATCTATGAAAAAAGAAACACGCATTGAAAATAGTGTACAGCGTTAACAACTTGTTGCATAACTACTGAAAGAGTATTGAAAGCTGTTCAGGGCAGCACCCTTCGGAGAGTGCGCTACGCCAGTAAGAAAAGGGTAGTATAATATCGCAGTTTTTGTGGAACGCAAAAACTGATAGGTGCAAGCTGCTCCTGGAATGAAATTATATGATGAACAGTTTGTATAGAAAAACAAAATCTGATTGGGTTCGCAGGTTATCTAATGAGGCAAGAATGGGGCACGCAAGAAATACGATGCGTAAATCTTTCTTTGTGTGAATTTGGATTGTGCACCCTTGATGGGGAGACCGGTAGATTTACAGGTTTTGTACCACACGAGGGATGCATAACCTAGCGTAACGAAATAAAGGCTTTAGAGTATCGGCACTCTTTTCTCTCATTGTTATGTGCCGCCAAGATTTTCATTGGTCGGTCGACCTCACGTGATATTTCTTTACGTATAGGCGCAGCCATTTTGTTTCTGGGCGCTTCTCCTCTCTTTCTCTGCTGCGCGGACGCTAGAGCGGCCGGTGACACTCGTCCCGTCACAACCTGCGGTGGTTTTGTTGGGAGAGAAGGCAACATGGCAAGCCAGAAACAAAATGTCCTCCAGAAACAAAGCTTCCGGGTGCACGAAGTGGCGGTATTGTTAAGCGTAGCTTATTGGGGGACGCTAGCATAATCCAATCGAGGAATACAAAGTGCGGTGATGAAGTGCGCTGACCGGATGTTTTTTGAAGACTTTTATACAGCCCCGAGAGGACGACGCACTCGTCGCACAAGTTTCCTGGCATATTGTAAAAAGGTAAGGCGCTTGTGAAGGGCACGCCTACGTTATCGATTTCGTCAACTCGAGGGAGGGCGCCACCATTGTTAGTGCAGGGGAATAAAAAGTGGTACCTTTTTCTGCTATAGGAAGTGACCTTTGTATTTGCTCTGCCCACACTTAGGTGTTGGCTGCGCACCATTTAGAAAACGAGGAGAAATCTCTCCGGAGGGCAACGCACGCCTCAGTGGGCTCAAAGCGTTTCAGTTTTTTTTATGCATCAGCATAAATTGTCAAGCAAGGCTTTTGGATTGCAGCTGATACATCGTTGTTAAATGTAAAAAAAAAAAAACAAGAGAGGACGGAGCACGAAGCCTTAGGGAACATGACTTGGCGGATGATTAGTATGAGTAATAATAATATTATCAAGAAAACATATTACGAGTTTACAATAATAATATTACATTACCAAATTATATTATTCCTTTTCTTTTGCACTCTCCTCAGTTTACCAAGAAAGAATGAGATAGCGTGACACTACAGTATTACTAGAATGGTAGTCTAGGCTAATACAATCCGGAAGGTTTGAACAATATGGGTGATAACATTTGAACATAAAACTGAGGTCATTACTGAAACAAATCTCCCCGCGATGAAATTGCGCACTTATGGGTAGCGCACGCCTTCAATACAAAAATATCGGTTGCTGGTTGTCATTATAGAGGAGACGGCTAGCACCCAGGGAAGGCCAAGGAATTTTCTTTACAAAAACCTTAGAAATCAGAAGTGCAATTCCTCTGCAGTGTATATTCACAGTTCACGCGTTTCAGCACAGCTTTTCGGGGCAAAATGAGAAAATATGGAAATATTAGACACTTTGTTGCTATTAATACTCAATCACTAACAACGTTGCTGCGTGCGACGTTGCGTGGACAAGAATATTCTCGTGAAAGCACCGCCAAATTACACGCAAACCTTTAAGGTTTTTATATATGCGCATCCTAGAGTTAGATAGGGAGGGGATATACACGGGACGGGGTGGTGTTTTTCAAAAGCAAGGAGTCTTAGGAAGTATACTTCTGTGGCAACTACCTACGCATAAGTCTGGAGCTTAAATATACAATGTCCTCGAATAAAAGAAGGAAGGAAGTTAAGGTGCCTTTTAGAAAAGCCATCCAGCACGTGTTGGGGTCACACCACCTTTTTGATTGTTGTAGTTTTTTTTTTGCCAGCGCCTTGCTCCTGTTGCCGACGTGCAAACAGCAGTGAGGATAGTTTTCCGCTTTCGAAGCACGTCGAAGGTGCCCAGGATGGACAGCTTCAGCAGTTCTTTTCTTACAGTGAAGTTGCCTTTCAAATAAACAAATTTCCAAAATTATTTTAAATGCAGAGCATTTGTATAGCTCACGATGTCACCCGTGCGTCGGCGTCCGCAGCAGCCAGCCTCCCCCTACACTATAAAAAGAAATAACAATTACCGGCGCCTGGTTTCGATCCCACGACCCTGCGGGCGGAACGCAAGGTACGTGGTGCTCTACCCACTGCGCCACAAAACCGACACAGAATGAAAGGCTACGAACGCGCCTTATATCCTTGACTCATTCAAACTACGTGAAGAAGCTGCTGATACAACGCATTCACTACTTGTGGGCGGAAAGCGAGGTACATGGTGCTCTTCCCACTGCGCCACAAAACCGACACAGAATCAAAGGCTACGAACGCGCCTTATATCCTTGACTCATTCAAACCACGTCGTCAGCGGCGTGCGTTGGCGACACAGCGGCGTGCTAGCAGCGTGATAGCTGCGTAGTGTACACGTGATAGCACCAACCCCCCAAACACTAAGCGTTAACGCAATACACCCACCCCTTATGCGACGCATTTACTCGAGTCCCCCTCGCGGGGAGATGGGCCCATTTTTTTTTTGTCCTAAAAAGACAATTGCGATTTTGCTTACGGAAAAAAGAAGCAGAATAGAACACGCGTGGCGAGCGCGTACCGCGTGCCTTTGCTCCAGCGTGTTGTGGCGCTGCTGTGAAGTAAAAAACAATGTTTTTTTCGTATTTTCTAAATTCGGAATTTCGAGTTTTGCATTAGTGCGTGTGCTCCTAGAGTTAGAATACGTGCGTGATGATGGACGTGGTAAAGAACAGTTGTTACCAACAGAGCACAAAATGTTAATAACGTTCAAATGAAGGGTGTGAATAAAACGTCACTTCCAGTTGAACGCTAATTTCCAGATGAACCCTGATTGCAGTAGGAGCACTTTTTTTTGTGCAATACAACAGCACGTAGAGAATTTTGCCCGCTTTACATGTACGGATATCATGCTAGGATCATGCCTAAGCTCAAAGGAGACTGCTGTACGTGCTGCACAAAACGAAGAAGTTTGACAACACGGACAATGACGTCGGACGGGGACGCGATACACACAATGAAGGTCAAATATAAAGTGCTCGCAAAATATCGCACAATCAGTCATGTTACGCAGCCAGTAACATGTGTGCGTTGTCGAGCCACGGCGGCGGTCGCCGAGGGGGGACGGTCTCAAAGCTCCGCAGAGCCTTGCACGTTGGAGGCAGCCACACTTGAACGTCGAGGCAAGGAGTCAGCAATAAAGCGGTCGGAGCCCGAGCGAGGAACTGCCAAAACACCGCGAACTGAGGCTCAGCAGGAGCAGCAACGCAGGCTTGAGCCGGAGTGGAACGACATCCTAGCGCCTTGAAGCCGCTCAGCTCCGTCTAATTGGATTGGATTGGAAAAACGTTTATTTGACCTGCAGTAAAGCGCGCGTGCTTTAGACGCGGCCTACGTCGTCTTCTTGGCGCGCCTGCAAGTGTCTCGACTCGCCTTTTCAGGCTCGCCGAGTCCCTGCCTGGCTAACGCCTCGATGACCCGCTGGATGGCCTTGAGTTGCGTTTCTTGGTCTTCTGTCCGCGTCGCCCATTCGAGCGACGGCGGGAACATCCGTCTTCGTGCTTCATCCGGATGCATTTTGCAATCCACAGAATGTGATTCCGTAGTGGCTCTTTCGTCACGGCACACCTTGCACTTGTCGTCTGGGTACGCGTCCGGGTACACCTTGTGTAGTATTGCTGGGTTCGGCAGCGTTCTCGTTTGTAGCTGTCTGAACAGGACAGCCTGTCCCCTGTTTAGGCTCTTGTGTGGTTGTGGCAGTTCTCTCCTTGAGGCAAGGCTCAAGCGGTATATCGCGTTGGCGCCAGATGGTGATCCTCTCGGAATCCAGTGGCGGGTCGCGAGAACGTATTATGACTCAGAGGTCCGCCACTACACCGTGCCCTGTCCCTGTCGTGCTTGAACTTCCGAGTTCCAATCTGCTTCGTGCACTGCAAGCAATTCTTCTTGTTCACCTTGTGCAGGAGGGGGAGGGGGTGTAGGAGGGGGAGGTTGTTTCATTGAGTGGCCGCTAACTTCACCAACGGCGTTATTTCATTTTTTAAACATTTTATGGGCTCTTGACTAGGAGCTGATGACAACTGGGACCCCCAGGGCCTACATTCCGAGCTTTGTTAGAGTTTCGTTACTTTTCCGCCCGTGTATCTACCGTTACAGCATCTTGTGGTGTGCGTGCTAACTAGGCTCGGCATTTCTGTAAACCTTTTATAGAAATGCTACTGATTGTTCCTCTCAGCTTCGCAACTTTACGCTAGGACTGGAAGAACTCTTACTGAAATGGTCATCTGCATCCTGAAAACCCCTCTTTAAAATTTAAATATGTAAAGCCTTAGTGCTTGGTTGGCTGTTGTTTGGTGTAGATCGATTCTACGTCATTGATGTGTTTACACGGTAATAAATATTGCGCATGATTTCTGATAGATGTCCAATGTTTTCTGAGCAAACCTTGCCTACTAGTGAAGGCCGAAACAGAGTGTCCAAGGTAAAAATAATGGTCAAAAGCACTTCACTGCACAACTGCTGCTGAGCACGAGGTCGCGGGTTCGATTCCCGGCCGCGGCGGCCGCTTTTCTGATGGAGGCGAAAAGTAAAAACGCACGTGTGTTCCACATTTCGGCGCAAATTAAAGATCCCCAGGTGGTCAAAATTAATCCAGGAGCCCTCCACTACGGCGCGCCTCGTCGCCTGCGTTGCGCCGGCGCGTTCAACCCTACAATCAATCAATCAATCAATCAATCAATCAATCAATCAATCAATCAATCAATCATCAATCAATCAATCAATCAATCAATCAATCAATCAATCAATCAATCAATCAATCAATCGGTCAATCAATCGATCAATCAATCAATCAATCAAACAGCAAAACAACTGCTGCCAAATATCAGATGTAGCGACCAGCGAATTCGGTTCAACACTTCCAGTAGACGCAGAATACCACGCAAGTTCTGATAGCCATGCTTACAAAGATCTAGATCCCTAGAACATTCATGCAAAGAATCCTACTGGGCCTAAATATACAGAGTCCACGCCTAAGTATGAAGCACTAAAATGTCCAGACACACGAGGAACATAAAATGAAAGGACAAGTTCGAGACGGGATTGCTTGTTTAAGTATACAAATGAATGAAGTTATGCTTTGGGATTCGTGTGCCTAAGAATGCAGGAATTCGGAGATTTTGGAAGAATATATATAATTGGCAGGCAGCGCCCTTATCGCGTCAATTACACAGGATAAGGAAAAATGATACATTTATACTGCATACTTATACCGGAAACCTTATGCAAATGCAACTAATTCTTTCTGAAAATAATTGGGATGGGGTTGTGTTGCAGAACCGCTTCCTGAAGTTAAAATTTCATTGCTGGCGTTTCCTTATAATTTCCCTACATTCCGGGTATTTCCGCGGTTCTGTCGCAAAACTAAAAGCCAGTGGTAAAGTGCTAAATAAAATAAATCTGAAGACGTCCGGCGCGCTAGGACCGCGGACAGAATGGGGATGATTCGGTCGTTTGCGTTTGTTCTGTTTTGGAAAACACCACAGGAAATATGTACTTCGGGTATATTAGATTTCCGTGGAAAGCTCTGCATTGGCGGGACCAGAAAGAATGAAATGTCTCATTATGAGATACTAAGCGAGATGGGATGGGATAACTTCCCACGCGAGCAGGAAACAAAAGCCATGTACGTACTCGTGTAACTCAAGAGTTAAATTTCAGTTCGCCTAAGAGGCAGTTTTAAAATAAATAGAAAATTGCAGCTCTGAATTAAACAGGTTTATCGCCGCTATAGATGGAGCTACTCATCAAAGACAAACTGTTATTGACGAAACAAATTTTCGCCATCCCACGCTGCGAAAGTGGATGTCCAGCAAATCTCTTGTACACCACTACAATTGGTCATGGAGAAGATATGAAATGCTTCTCGTCGTCTCGGTGGGCTTGTCACTTGATCTCGGCTAGTGTCACTAGATAAGGGCGCACAGTATCGGCACTCTTTTCTCCTATTCTTGAGTGCCGCCGCCATGATCATTTGTCAGTTCGCAGTACTTGACGTGTGCTTACACTGCGATGGTTGATGGGCCCGCCATTTTGTTGTTTTTGGTTTTATTCGGTGAACTCCGGAACGATTAGCTTGTCTTCCCTGCTCTGACCCTGCGCGCGACTGGCGTCGTTCTGAATTCGAATCAAAGGTAACGCATGTAGCAGCATTTCAGCAGCAGGAGTGTGTCCAAACATACCGTCTTGCTGCATCTGCGGCAGTGTTGTTAAACGACCGGTCGGAGTTAACGGCGAGGCTGTAGATGCGGCAATCTCTCAAAACTGATAAACGATAAAGTGGCCGCCCTTGCTGATTTGCGGGCCTCAGTGGTGTTACTCTAATACCTTATTTAGTGACACCACGCTCGGCTTCTCTGGCGGCAAATGCTGGGTCCTGGCTAGGCTGGCCCATGCGCTTGGCGTCTTGGGCAAAAACTGGTCTCTTTAGTGGCACTAGCCCTGCCTAACCTTCAACTATATTCTGCAAACATAACCGTTCCAGGAACAGGAAGTAGGGAGTGCCATTGTTCACAGGCGCTTTACCATCCATAATGAACTTCTGATGCTTGTTTTGTGGTTTTCTTAAACGAATTCTGAGCTCTATGGGGTAAGCCTGATTAGCCTAACGCATGCGCTGGGAGTCTTAGGCCTTGGTCGCGTGCCGTGTTTACCCATAGAGATCGTTTTTGCCCACGGCGATGAAACCTTTCGTTGTAGAGATATACATAATTGCAGTAAAATGAGGTATATAATGTTGGAACACTGAACGTGGGACATGTTTCGAACAAATGAACGTGGCCGAAATCTCTGTGACGTGAATATTTAATCAAATCAGCGCCTGGCTATTTTCTTTACGTAATCTCTTCCATAAACAGTTTGTTAGGAGTACTGTAATTTAGTAGTATTGCCTTTTCGGTCTCATTTCTGGGGCTTCTCGAAGGAAAAATTGCAATAAATTCATACCTAAAAGTGTTACGTTATATGTGTTCAGGGAGCTTTCTTTTCATGTACTGAACATTGGAAGAAACAGCCAAATGTTTTGTAGTTTAATGGTAGCATATATTTTCTGTTTTGGTGATGTAGAACAGGGTGGAAATTAATTGTCTTTAAAACGGCAGGACGTATCAGCAAATGTATCTGCTGTAACTGATACAAATTTGTCTCCGAATTTTTTATGACAGCTAATTCTTGGGAATCCAGCAAGCAAAACCAACCCGGGATGAGCAAATTTCACACTTTGAGAGCCGTGCCGTCATTGCTCGACACGCCAATCAGAAGAAAAGGCAAATAATTTAGGTGGCTCAGATAGCACGCATGGGGGACAGTCGCTTGAGAGCACCGTCTGTGGCCTTGTCTGACAAGAATATTTTCTATCTAAAAGGAGACTGGGTTTCACGTTAGTCAATTCCTTGCCCTGCATCTTTTGTCGTCACGTCATTGTACAATTCATTTTGTCTGCGAATTTTATGATGTCTTGCTTCTGTTCTTTTCTTTGTTGTGTACGATATTGTCCCGCATCAGTAATTAAGTTCGCGGATAACGTGCCCGTCTCCTATTTATCTGCTTGTTGGTCGTTCTTTGCGATACATGAAGTCGTAAATCACCGATATCATTCAGCCCAAACTTACACTCTCGATAACACGCGTCGTAAATATTGTAAATACGTCGCTAAGCATCTCACATGGTTCTTACGCCTTTATCCTGCGGCCACGTAACATCTTTGCTGTAAGGTGCAGTATGTGTTCTACTCTTTCCTGGCCGCCCAAGCGTCGTCTCCTCTGGTCGTCCTCTAGCTGTGTATTGCAGGCTCTTAGATCGCGTCGGCATGCCCTAGCCCTGGTACGTCAGACACATGAACGTTAGCCAGACCGGTGTCCCCGGTGTATGACCATCCCAGACCAGCCGAAACAACCCCAGCCGCGGCCTAACATACGACGATGCCGTTCCCCTGCCCCGTTCTCCGCCTCTACTCCAAGTGCTTTGGACGATGCTTTTTGGCGGTGAGCGCGAACACAGGCGGCGCTGCGAAGCGCGCCTCCGTGACGTCGGCTTAGGGATTCTCGCATTTGTCGTCTGCTTCACTCAGGCTCGCTCTCCCTGCTGTTTCTTTGCGCTCAGTCAACGTCTGATGCTTGTCCGCACCAGAATTGGCGTGTGGGTAACTTTTTATCATAGTAATAGGCTTAAAATCGAACACTAGCTCCTCGTGGCAGTTAAAGTATAGTTTTGGATACCGCTACTGGAAGAAACATTGCCGGCGTGCGCGCTGTCCGAGCGCAAGAGTCGGAGCTAGGCGTTAGCTTCTCAATTAAGCAATTTTCGAACAAAAGGAACAGTCAGCTGCTAATAACCGACAACAGCGAAAATGGAAGCCCAAAACAAATCTAGGCCTTCAGGCTGTTGGCTTTCGCAGAAGACATTACGATTCCGGGTGATCATTCCTCGTAACAATATGTAAGGTAGTTTTTGCAACCATGCCGAATGCTCAAACGTGTTGTGTCACATCACTTTACGTTGTCAAAGGCATGAAAGTTTGCGAAGACTATGGGCTGCAAAAACTGTAGGTTGAGTTCAAATAACCCACTGTGCGTGCTGATTTTATACCAGGCATTAACCAGTAAGTACGTTTATTGAGCAAAACGAGTCACGTTACGTTAAATATACAGTAACACTATGTTTGTTCAGACCTGGAGGGATATTTCGGTACTTTTCCACAACCATTCTTCCCGATATTCGGATATGCGTTATAGGAAAACTGCACTCAAGAAGGAAGTAGGAGGAGGAGGAAAAAACTTTATTTAACAATTAAATCGAGCTGATTAGTGGGCTTCCTCAGTCCAGGACAAGAGAGTAAAAATAATTTCCTTCAATTCATAGAACGCCATCCCGAGTAGAATAGGATTTGTTCTTTGCGCCTGGAAGGGTTGGAAAACAATAAAGAGCTACTTGGAATTATTATTCTCTGTAATATATGCAGGTATACTATTTATTGCGATAGCGAGTATATCATGCCTTCAACACCGTAATCATGTCATGTTCGGGTTGAAGTCAGTTCGTTATGTAGAATGATTACATAGAAATTCGGAGCACAAAAGCCGCTTTCGAGTACTGTTAACAACGTTGTTTAGGGCGCGATCGCGGTGGCGTACACAAACCTTCTCATTGTATTTGCATGGGAATAAACAAAGCACGCTGCGGATATGCACCTTCTTGCACGCAGCCGTAATGAAAGCCAATTTGTGAAGAAGGGAATGTATGCCATACAACATGAAGGAAATATCCACACGTCTTTGTGAGCCTCCCAAACATCCCAAAACCTCCTAATAAGACATGTGACGGCGCAGAAAAATTAATTCGTTGGGCAGAAAAAAAAAGCAAGAAACATTAATCTGATACAAGACAACAACAACGAAAGAAATAGAATAAAGCCGCTTTATTTCCTGCTGTGCGTTGCGCGTGTAGGGGCCGCTGCTTGGTACGTAGCATTAGCTGTTGAGTCTTCATAAGAGCATCTAAAAAATACTGCAGGGAAGCCTACGCATTTTGAATACTTATCGAGGAGCTCTGATCGCTGATCCTCGCGAATAAGCTAGAAAGGACGAGTTACACACGATCTTCTGGCCGATGCTCTGAAGAAAGTTCCCTATCTCCTCGTGTGTTGCAAACGGGGGGATACAGCTTGAAATTATTCAGATGCCTGAAGCTTTTAATTCCCGCAACAAAGCGGGCGATTTCTAGCACAGGCACTGTGCCCCTCGCAAGCGAGTGTAGCAGACGACAGCAGCGCGAGTCCCTAAGCCGACGTCATAGCCAGCGCCACTCAAACATCTCACCGCCAATTGCGTCGGCGGGCATTGTTGTGGGGGTCGACGGTGCACGGCGCGCCGAAGGCAACGCCGCTTCTGCGCGCTGGAGCCACTCGCCTTTTTGTTCCGATGTCTTTGACAACACATCAAGTCTTCAATGCGCGAAGACTCTTCATCGTATTTTCTTGTCGTCTTTTGTTCTCACTACAATTGCCCACGAAAACAACGGCCTTGTCGGGTACGGTCGTTCTCGAGGAAGGTGCTCTGCTGCGATATGATGATGAAGTCGTCAGTAGAACATACCGCTGTGGTCCACACTATTTAGGAAGAAGCTTCGTGCGCGTGTAGCCTGTGCGAGCTCTCTCATTACCCGCCGCGGTGGCTTAGTGGCTCAGGCGTTGTGCTGCTGAGCACGAGGACACGGGTTCGATTCCCGGCCGCGGCAGCCGCTTTTAATTCCCGTGTGTACGAGATTTCGGCGAACGTTAAAGATCCGCAGTTAATCAAAATTCATCCAAAGCCCTCCACCACGGCGCGCCTTATCGCCGGCGTTGCGTCGGCGCGTTAATCCCCACAATCAATCAATGAATTCAGCTATTTCATTGCCACCTAGTAAATATTGTAAATGCATCGCTCCTCATCGACTATAGTTACCTAACAATATTAAAGTAAGACTGACTGCCAAGGAAATTGAGTACAGACGCAACTGTTCCTAAGCTCAAAGCTTCCGGAGTTTCAGTTAGAGACATTTGTTTTCGCGGTAACCATGGATGTTGTTGTGTACGAGGGAGTGGCGCGTGGTTTGGCGAGGGAAAGAAACAACTTTAGGGGACTTGAGACAGACTGACTGTTTACATGCACCAATCTCGCCATCTTTGACGGTGAACACACCGTACTCAATTAAGCCACTGCATCTGTAGGTCGTGCAAACCTCCGACAAATATTTTGTTATTCTTAAGTATAAAGTGCGTTGCTACTGTTATTGCGTTTGCTCTATTGGCGATGCAGTTTACTGCTACGAGTGCGATAAAGAGGCAAGGCACGCGGCGGGTTTCTTGTAACAGAATGCTGGAACGTTTCCTAGCTCGATGGACTCTCACTCGAGTCGAGGCACCGAGCGGGGGCGGAACAGCTGGCTCCACCTGTGAACGATGGGGGACAAGCGCCGAAGCAACTTCGTGCTTCACCGAAAGGCGGCTGCACAGGGAATAAAGCGGTCGAAGCAACTTCCCTCCTGCACCGAAAGGCGGCTGCAGAGGGAATATTCCACAGTGTCGTGAAGTGCGGGAGCATAGAGCATACAGATGGAGTAAAAATTCCGAGTTTTTTTACGCGCAGTGAGCCCGAATTTCGCATGAGGGCACTTTCTCTCATGTCTGCCGCCATTGTTCAGCTGATTATCATATCTAGTTTTTATCCGCAAAGAAGAATTGAAGTATGTTATTGGAAAAAACGGCGTCTATTGTACAAACAATGTGACCTCTATGTGGCACACATGAGGTGGGCGACTGCGCAGAAGCTAGTGGTTTTCTCCTCTTCTTTTTGAAGGACTTCTGCCGCAACGTTTTCGCTGGTGTTTTTTTTCTGTCCAGGCAAACGCACAGCACCGGCGGTCTCCGCTTTATGCGTACACAGGGTTAGGCCGGAGGAGGGGGGTGTGCCCGCGTGAGCAGGCATCGCCTGTTCTGTGACGTTCGTGGGCGTGTGTACGGCTGCTGAGTGAAACCCACAGTGAAACTCCTGCCACGGGGCGCTACATCGGACGAGCATGCTAATTCAACAATTAGCAATGGGCGAGTTGCAAAGTTGGTCCAGACTAAAGCCATCTTTGCTTGATGGTGCGAACACACTGCTGCGCGCTAAATCATGCGTCACTGAAAAAAAAAACAGAAAAATGAAATCATAACGATAATAACACGAGAATATGAGCCCGTTCTTCATTTGGACACTCCTGCTTTCGCAATCACGGGATCATTTGGTGTACTTAGGTGTCATCGTAATTTTTTATTGTTGCACGTTGCGGCGGGTTCACACTGTTGCCGCAACCGTAGTAATAACTACAAAGAATGACGTAATTTCCCGTCTCAGCCAACGCAACTGCGTGACATGCCGTTTTCTGACGTCCATAGATCACGACATGGCTTTTGCGTCAGCAGTCTGTACAAAGCCGTATAGCGCAGTTGCGAAGGCCGTGACTGCTACGCCGCGACCACGTTTTTGGCGCGCTTTTTAGTTGAGCGTACGCAGAGAGCTGCGCGCTCACGTAGGGGCAGCACAGCGCGCGCAGCGAAGTTCTCGCGAAGAACCAGTTTTAGTTGCCCGCACGCAGAAGTTGGTGCGTGGATAAACCAGTGGCGCCGAAATGCGCGCTTTGTGTGTCGCGCAGCGCCACTGAACGCCACGTTGACGAACGAAACATGTGGTTGTCGGCCAGCACCAGACGTGAATCTAGCCAGAAGAAGCCGTAAACGAGTTTGTGGTACAGTGCCTATTCTAGGCACTATATTTGTGGGGAGACGCCGTTCCTTTGTTCCTTTTGTTCACGGGCGAGAGAGACCGGAAAGAGGACGGGAGGGGCATCTCGCACGGCGCGCAAGGCCCGCAAAACCCGCAACGCAGAATCCAAAACTTGCGGGCCACAAGTTCCTTGCGTGCGCAGAGCTGCTGCGTGCGCTCAACTAAAACTGTCTATTTCCGCCGCGACGCGAATCTTCAATGTTTGAAAGATATGCTAACGCTTTAAAATAATTCTAAATTCAGCTTCAGTTCTGTTTAAATTCGCTCCATTAAGCTGAATGTGATTTGTAGCGCTCGAGCGTGGGCAGTACCGCTTAATTTCGGCATGGTACCAGGCGGCGTGCTCAGAACAAATTTCGCCCACACTTCCGGACACCGACTATCTTGGCGCCACAGTCCATCCTAATGCTAGCATCTCTGACCTCTACATTCGCTGGACACCGGGACATGATTCTCTAGAGGGGAACACCGCAGTTGATGTTGCTGTCCTTCGCGCTTGTGTACCAGGCGTTTCCCTCCAACTCTCCAGCGTAGCCGCCGGAAGAGTACCATTCTGCGCCTTGAAATATAAAGATACCCTCAAACACTACCGCCTGCAACGCCGCACCATACCTTCGCCCCACGACAAGGAGACTAAGGAAGAAGCCACCGCCTGCGCCGCCGCTTTCAAATCAACATATACCAGCACCGCACCCTCCGCCACACCGTCCACCATAATTATTCCTCTTCGCCACCTGCAAGTACTGTCCTCAGCCCTGCACACTCTACCACCTTATCTGGCCGTGCTCTTCCCCCGCCTCGCCCCCCTTATTATCGCCTCCTCAACCATGAGCAGTGGGAAGGAATGTTAGCCAGCCCGGACCACGGCGGTCAGCTTCGGACGATTGAAAGGGCCCGCCAGGCATCGACCGCCCAGAGGACTTCTGGACACAGAAAACACGCCTCATCACCACGGATCCCAAATTGTGATTCAAACAAAGCGTATTCCTCCTCCTCTACCTCCTCTTTGCTAGATTAACTTGGCACTGATCACTTTCCCACCTTCTCGTGTGTTTCTTCTCAGTCATCTGCCCCCGAGCTTGTCTCCAGATGTCTCCCTCACGAAAACCCTAATTTCCTGCATGCTATAGGGTTATTTACAATAACAGTGGCAGGCAAAAATAGTGTGACCTGCGGTCTACACTCCCTCTTCCGAGATACCAAGCATCGTCATTAACCAGCCCTAATCACGACTGGCAGATCGCCTCCTTTTCTTCATCACGATTGACGGACCTTCTCTTTTTTCTCCTTCCTCTTCCCCAAGGAGTGCCATATGGCCTTCCCCATCTCGACGAATTTTTTTCCATTATATTCTTGCTCGCGGCAATCGTTCCTTTTCTGACATTGATTTGCTGACTTACGCTCCGACAAACGACGTTTCCTACCGAAGCCTTTTCTTTGCTGAGGCCGACAGCTTTTGCCGGAGCTTGTCAATGAGTTGTAACACGGAAATATTCATTTTCCAAAAACACGCGTCATTAAAATTTCTTCACTGATTGACTGAACTTCATCTGCAATACAGTGTTGGAACAACAAAGTTCAGAGGCAAAGAAAGCACATGACCATCGGCCGTGTTTGCGTCAGATATAGTTATTTATGTAAGTATTATTTTACTGTTTATATAATATTAGTTTATATTTCTATAAATATTTCTCGCTGTTGCTTCGGTCATTTTCGGCGCACTCGCGATGTCTTCAAGGTAAACTCCCATAGAAGCGCAGTCCTCTATTCTTCGATTGAACTTCTTGCTTGAGTGAATTGGTGGAGTCGAAAGCACTTTCCAATGCACCTTTAGAGGTATGTGCCACACTTGGTTTTGTAGCGCTGTGCTTGATTGGTATGACCCACTGCTGGCTTTATACAGGCCGGCCCATCATACAGAAGGGGTCTAGTCCTCGGTCAGGCAAGCTCGTGCCTAATTTGTATTTTCGGGATTTCCAGAATGTGAAGACCGGCATAGCTGCACATTTTTTGCGCTGCCATTTTTGCCAAGTCGTGTGTCCATCGGTACGCCAACAGTTTTGTGAACAAATGGTAAGGCTGACATCGACCCTTTACAACAAGCATGTAATACGTCTTGCCGTTGGCAGAGCGGTAAAGTGGGTGAAATCTGGTTCCGTTCCGCATGCGTGCAGGAGAAGCTGAGCGCAGAAAAAAAAAAACACTGGTCATGCGTTATGTGCACGTGTTGTGCAATGCAGTGAGACGTACACGGTGTAAACGTCCTTTTCTCGCCGCCACACAAATTAGGAATGATATGTAGCGCGCTATATAAGGAGTTGTCAGATAGAGCTACACGTGGGCGCTGTGGTGCTAAACATGTTTGAAGTTTCGTGCCTCGTAGTGTCGGTGCGGCGTATCGAATTCCTTTTTCCTGCGCCAAAGTTTTTATTAAGCTAACAGGCCGATGCCTCAACATTCGACTGACAGAGCATAGACGTTCCTTGAAGGGGACAAAATGTTCTCATACTGCACAGCGTTGCAGAAAGTGTGGCTGTTTCCCTGTCTTTAAGGATGCCAAATAAGTCGTCAAACATAAAGACCAGCATGTCAGAGAGATATTAGAGGCTTTTCATATTCAAAGGAACGAGGGTAGGTGTGTTAAGTGCTTTAGTGCTCCTTCCTGTGCATTACTGGACAAGGAATTTTAACACTAAAGTGCTTTATTCCGGGATTCACGAAGATTTCACTTACGTCATATCCGTCACGGAAGTGACGCCACCATGTACAACCAAGCAAGTGGCGTGTAAAGGGTGCACCCCTGCACACAAGGTCCTTGTTGCTGAGGAAGCAACCTTATAAACTAAAGAGTACGTTTCACTCCGGGTTGTTCGTTTTCAGGTTTTATATTTTAACACGAAAGTTTTTTATGCCGGGATACACCAACATTTCACCGACGTCATATCCGTCATGGAAATGACGCCAAATACACCTTTGCCGAAACGACCCGCCAGCAGGACTTTGCTCGCCAAGCACACCCACAAGACAGCCGCCGACCTGCAAACCATGCTCAGCTGCAGATTTCGCTGCACACTTCTTCAGTTTTGCCGAGTCTTATTACAGAGGAATCAACCACATTTTTTAAAATTTATTTTCCGTCAGCAGAGTGTAATCCCTTCTAGACTGCGGAGCAACGTCACGTGCCCCCATGTTTGATGTCGTTAGCTTGTGATTGATTATATGCACTCCCCGTTATATCCACTCACGCGATTGTAGTTCTGTGTATTGTCCTTCTCTCTGTAATCCAAATGTTGTTGCGAGGTCAGCTCTCTGCCGTCAGGACCTCTTCTTTCGTCGCTTTGTTTCTTGCGCTGTTTTTAATGCGTAGAATTCTTCGCCGAAGCACCCCAGTGGCCGGGCCATAGTAATGCAAATTTCGAGAGAGTACCACCTTTATTTTTTATAATAGTGTAAATAGAGATAATTGGTTGAACAGAATTTCGAAAACTAAGAATTGAGAAAAATATTAATGCTGAGAATGGGCAAACCGTGTAACACCCTGCATTTCCACAAAAATTCACATTTCGCGGAAGTAACACCTCTAATCAATATAATAGCCTAAATGAAGATAATTACTTTGACAGAAATTAAAAAAAAACACAAGAAATATCGATCACAGACAAGTTACACTGTTGACAAGCGGCATAAGAATAGTACGCATCAGCAGAAAATACTCTGAATTTCTTGAGACTATTTTTTTCATATTGAATTTGAATCTGAACCCAGTAGTAGCCCAACTTGCCATCCTAATCCTGCGACAAGCAAAAGCACTACCGGAACTTCATATCCTCGTTCCATCAGGTGACCAGTCACTTGAAAGGAAACTACGCGGCACACGCCGCTGCCAGTCCTCATTCACACCGGGCCGTTTCAGCAGAACGAAGGCAACATTGGGACCAGATCTCTTTGACTCCAGGACCACTCCAAACATACACGAAAGTTTTAACCCACTACAAGAACGACCACCGTCGCTTCCCAACACCTCATTCTCAAGAAGCGATGAAGGAACGCCTTTCAGGCGCCTACAAACCAATTCATGTCCCTATACCACCATACTACACGCCATCATGTATGCTACCCAATACCCCACTACCTGTAACATCTGCGCTGTTGCTGGCACGCTATAGTGCGTGGTATGTAAGTGTCAGCGGACCCCTACTTCAAACAGTTATCATGAACCTGTTTATTAGCAGTGGGTGGAGCAGCAGATAGGTTCGATCTCACTGGTTGATTGTGTGGTTAAACACGCCGAGCGCCGAAGTCTTGAACACACAGGCGTTTTGCTTTTCGCCTCCAACAGAAAAGCGGCCGCCACGGCCGGAAATCGAACCCGCATCCTTTGGCTCAGCAGCACATCGCCTTAGTCACTAAGCCATCGCGGCGGCTACAGCTGCAATCTCTCGAACCTGCGCCGACTCGTGGAGCGGGTTTAGACGACCGGCCATCGCAATGGCATCTTGAACTAAGGATGCCTCTCACGGGTTGAGGCCCTAGAAACATCCTCCTGCTTACGAATCTATCAAATGGTAGTCTCCCTCTCTTTCTCAAACTTTTTTGCTTATATCCCAAGGTACCTCTGTTGGCTAAATACATTCCTGGCTTCTTACCTGGCTTCATAACAATTCTTGGGTACCGAAATTCTTTATTGTCCTTCTTGAAATTACGCCAACAAAAACAATGGTATACTCACCCTTCTTCCCTGCATAATGCGTTTTTTTACGCAGATAACAAAGACAACAATCTTTTGGTTTATTTGTTTATTCGGCGGTGGAATTGGCGCAGCACCATTTTCCAAGTGGGCAGGTCGCACCCTTGATGACATTGCACCTGTGCCAAGGCCAACGGCACGTGCCTCCGCGGTCCTCACAGCGAGTCGATTTTGCTGCGATGTATGAATAATTCAGAACTCGTCAGTTAAATAACGATGACTTAAGAAACGAGATAAAAATTTACGAGAACTGCCGGAGCACATTACGGCCTCACTGGGGTCTTATCCTGAACAGATGTCGACACAGAACGGCATCTCTGGCCAAATATTTGAGGGCTTTGGACAAATCTGCATGCCATTTACATGGCGCGTTCACTGTGAGTGTAGATACCGGCTAGCCTCTCATCGCCCAGTGCTATGTTGTACTTTTTGCATAATAGTTATCTCTTGTGCATTTTATAGTGTCGTTAAACAGCTAATCGCAGTCGACTACACTGTTTGGACTGAATCGGCGAAGCCCCCTTTATCTGTCATGATATGGGCAAAACGCTGCCCTTTAATCTCTTTCTGGGCTCAGTTTTGGCCACACCACAATGCTACCCGCATATTTTTACCTCTCATAATTGGTGCCGCATCTCACCCATCGTTTTCTCAAGCCGTTATAGTGACAGTTTTAAATGGTCTTGAATTGAAGCTATATAAAATTAGTCGCGAACAAGGAGAAGTTACGAAACGGCAACGAGAAAAAAACAAACAACGTGAACGCAATTCCGTAACATTATTTTCGGGAACTCCTCCCAAGCAAAACAATAATTTAATTTACTTGACACACATAACACCTGATATAATCAGAAGTGCAACAAACACAATGCTGTGGGACAAACGGTGAAGTGTTTATTAGCCGGTTGTGGGCGGCATTTTTCGCGTCAGTTTTAGCATGCAGGCGCGAGTAAAGACAAGCGCAAGAAATCTTTACGCGTACTGTGAAACTTCCAAATACTCTGCAGCACACGCAAAAGCACGCGAATGCTGGAAAATGCGCAGTGTTATGTACGCCGCGAATGCTGAGTGAGTTGTAGGCGCTACTGAACGGCGAAAAAAAAAATGGCCCAGATTTAACCCGTCTACCCCTAAATAGGGCACGCCAACGTAAAGACTATGCACACAGTGTTTTATAAAAGTTCGCCGTTGCTTGAGATTTAGCGAGCCTATAAGAAGTGGTGCCACTTTATTTAATCTACCGTCTAGCTGTGACTACCGGATCGTTGGATTCCTTATTTCGCTTGCCGTGCAAGGCACGCACAGACATCGCAGCCTGCGGGCATTGGATAGAAAGACTGACCTGGAACCAAACGCCGTACAGCTAGCCGGAAAAGCAATGCTTTCGTATGCGTGCAAAAGCGGCCGCGACCGGGAATCGAACCCGCGTTCTTGTGCTCAGCAGCGCAATGCCTTAGCCACTGAGCCACCGAGGCGAGTGCTAAACTCTATAGTGAAACTGCCCGTATGAAAAAAAAACATGATCCTTCTTGAGAAATGGAGGTAATTTTACCTCCGCGCCAGGACTGTCGGCGCCATCTTTTGTTGATAGCACGCCGACGAAGACGCGCACACGAACGGGCTTCAGCCCTTCAGCCGCCGCCGCTTCATGCTTTAAGACCTATTCGTCATGGACGGTTCTTTCGTGTATGCTATGGCGTAGTAGACTGTATCTATGCTCCTTGCGGTTTTATGAACTCGATTAAAAGCGCCCTGGAAGCTAGCGGCCTGCAGGAACACGACGGCGGATATTTCTGCATATGTGAGACATTAGGAGAAAAGTTTAAAAGAAAACAACACAATAAATCAGCGAAGTCCGGTTTCCGGACATTATTTTTCTCATTTTCGCTGCATGGCTTCTGGCATTCCCTGCATCTAATAAAGATTCTCTTTTTCCATTTTGGCTAAACAGTACCGCCGAAAATTTCCAGAAAAGGATAATTCCCGCACAGAACATCTCAGTGCGGGGGAATGAAGAGGCGGCGCGCCGGCCGTAGAAAGACCAACAAGCGCGAACGGAAATAGACATATCCAAGCACCTAAAAGAGACCGACCGAGTTCTACTTCAGTGGGCTAAGTGACACAAAATAACCAAATTAAGGGTGGTAAGCTACCGCACCTACCGAACTTAACTGCGTATTATCGTTCTATAATGCTTACTGCTTAATTTTTGCTTCATGTTTACGCCAAGACTCAGCCAACGGAGACGAAGCAAAGCTGTCACGTCTTACAACCTTGCACGTCATCACAGCTACTGAGTTGCTGAGGGCTGGGGCAGCGTCGGTGCGTCTAGATCTCTGCTCTGGGTGCCTGGTAAGAACGCCGCTGGAGTCGTGTGTGGACGGGAAGGGAAACGACATAAAGTGCTTCACAGAAGCGGCGTTGCCCCAACGACTTACGTTGCTTTCATTGGACTACAACTTGGTGGCACCTATAAACATTGTGTGTTCACAAACATGTAAAATAACTTCCGCGGACGCGCACTGTGGTCACTGCTCAAGTAGGTTTTCTTTCTGGACCTAAATTATGGCGATCGTAGTGACTTTTCTGGGCTTTCTTGTGTAGGATATGGACAACTAGGCGTTAGTTCTAGCAAACTTACAGACGTCACAGCAGACAATGTCTTCGTACATCCACCAAACTGGCCCTTGAAGTGTTCACAGTCTTTGTAATATGTGCACTTGTAGCCTGCCTGTTCGCAGTCGCCAGCCGCACGGACACAGGCTGCAGGAGAAAGGAAGAAAAAGAAGTCCACAGAACTTTTTACTGACTAAGAGAGTTTCCGACAGTGTCACCATTTCCCACTTTTTATGCAGTTCTGGTTACGAAGTTGAAATGTAGTTTTTAGTAAAACAAAGGAATTGATGTTCTACCACATGTTCTTGAACAGCGACCCTCTTTTCGCCAACAAGAGAAGTGCCCTCCTAGCTAAATCAACTAAAAGTAAATACGTACTGTAACTTTCTAGTTACGCGCACTTATGTATATCTTGGTGTGGCATTCAGAGACACCCTCCTTACTAAACGATAACAATGCTACCTCACTCTGTACTCACAAGCAGAGGCGCTACGGAATAACAACGCAAAAACCTACAAATGGATTAAGAAAGTGCCTGAGGGAAATACGGGGTTCACTGATAAGTATTGACCTCACTTTTTTTCAAGGCGAAGGATGCAAACTCATTTTCCTAAATTATCGGACGGGATCAGAAAATAGTAGTTTTCAATATGCGTGCTTTCAACGTGGAAAAAATTGAGCATCATTAAATACAGCATGACTGTCAGAGCAACAACAATAATATTTTCATTGCTGGAGATGAAATGCATGTGTTCAGAAAGAGATACCTTGGCTTGAGAATAACGCGAATAAGTTAGAGAAAAAGTAGATGGGAACATTCTCAGCGTTATTTACGCTACCAACATCAAAAGGGTGAAAATTTAATGCCTGCCCCCTATAAGTTCGTGGTTTTTCACATACAGTGTCGTCAGCAGGTCCAAGATGGGAAGGATATCGCTGTGTGGGTCTCCAAGCACGTTTTCTCTACTGATTTTTAAAAATCAAATTCTGTGGTTTTAGGTCCCAAAACTGCATATACACCGCTTTCGATTGGTGCAGTGTCTGCGATCATCACTTGTGAAACGTCTGCCGCAATCTCCTCAAACAAATACCTTTACCCCACGGAAACTCGGTGCTCAAGCGGATAAGGAGTGCCGTAAACTTTCGGAGGAAGCGAATCTTCCATGTCCGTGTCTTTCGAATTCACTACATCATGACCAGAGCTTCCTTTTACCAGTTTTTGCGCTAAGTGTTGTCAAAACAATTACGATATGTGCTACGCGCAAATGCTTGGTGTGACATATTATAATGAAAAATTGCATGCAGTGTGCAATGTTAAGTGTTCTGTTTTAACCTAAGATTGTGCAGTACCGATACCGAGTAACAGTCAATAGGACTCCAGCATGCCTCTCAGTTGTAGGAGTTCACCGTTTATTGTTTATAAGATCAATTAAATGCACATTGTTCTCCTAGGCTACTACAAAATTTCATTAAACAAGTTCTCGAGTAGCCCTAAGTTAGGAGCGAGAGCGAAAGAGAGAGGGAATAGATGCGCCAACGACAATCTGGGTATGCAGCAAAATAAATATGGCAATTTTTACAGAATTAAATGCTTGACAAGCAAATAGTGTACTCACAGAAAAGCAGTATAGAACAGGCGATGACATACGGTCCAAGACACGCTGATGTAGAACGCTGATTCTGACTTGCCTTCATGGCTACAATTCTTGTTGCATGGAAGAAGCGACAAATTTAATTTGATCTATTTTATGCCTTTTAAGTAGGATATACTGAACGCGAAGGAATATGTCAGACACGCTGTATGAAAGCATGTTCGCTGAAACGCCTGCATAGCTTCCGACGGTAAGAGCACCAGCGCCAGTTATTTGCTTTCCCGTTTGCAGACAGCTGTGCCGTCATACGAGCGTCATGTTCATTGAAGGCTCCTTTTGTGTTGCAAAAGAATGATGTTTTGAAATGGATTCAGTGAGCGACATAAAAAGAAAGCGAAGTATAAAAAAAGTAACAGCTTGTAGGCCGCTGTTTTGTAGGCCATGACTGAGTTAGCTGTCTTGTTACTCCCTGAAGTCCCGTAACGGCAATACTCAGCCACCATAAACCAACTAGCGGTGGTTTCAACGTTTGCAGCTTTACACATTATTATGTCTTTATTTGATACCCTATTATCATTACGAACAAGAGACTCTATATTGCTTTTCCTAAAGGAATGCCAGCAGTGAAGAAAATGGATATGTACAACAGAAGTGAATATTTCGTTTCAAATGAAGGCAACAATTTAAAAAAAAATGGAGTAAAAGTGGAGGAAAAACATCCACTATTGTGGTATGAGCAACACTAACTTTCAAAGCACATGTTCGAACGCGGATGCTATCGGTTCCGATTTCACGCGACGCACAGGTTTAAATGTAAAAGCTTTTTAGGCGACCCCCTAGTAGCGTGTCTGCCTTTCCTTTACTCGCGACCACAGGGGACTTTTATCATGCCAGGACCTTTAATGAGAATTTCGTCCTTTGCCCGTCTGTCCCGAACTCACGAAACGATACGCTCCATTGCACTAGATACACCAGCGCAAAAATGTTCTAGCATTCTTGGACTTATATCCTAATAGTCTGTCTCCTTGGAAGCCATTCCATCTCCCAGGAACGAACATGAGATGCTTATAAGCATTGATACATCATATGTGCCATATGTGCCGCACGAAAGGTCGCTTAGATGGCATCCCATTCTACAGTACTTAGGATCACGTGACTGAGAGTTTCCCTCAGTTCGTGGGACGGTGTGGCGCTATGTGAGTACGTGGAGTGGTCGAATAGGGCTTTGCTGCTGGAAAGTTGGTTCATGACAGACGAAGAAATAAGCAGTGTGCGAAAGACGAGGACGAAGAAAATAAGGTGGCAGGACGAGCGGAGTGGTGATTTGTGTGATGCTTCGCATGAAAGAGCACCTCATGTAAGGGTAACAACTTAGGTGCGCGCGAGCTCCTGGTACAGCGTGTATGCTGAGAGATTAGCTGTGGGAAAGAACGCGTGCGCGCGCACCATCTGACTTGTCCGCTGTAGAGGCTCTACGACAGCCAGCGGCCTATATACAAACACACACACGTACAGGTGCCGTCAAAAGTAATTGGAGCACGGGAGCTGTGGCCGAGCCGCATAGGAGCGCCGTGTAGCTGCACTGGCGGTAAACTACAGGAGCAGAACACGCATGCGTGCCTGCCGACGCAGATGGCCCTTCTATGAATCTCAACCCACTTATTTTAACGCGGCTTCGAGCGTTGTTCGCGACATACTGGTCTCAGCGTTGGCGCTGATAGCATACCCAGCTAAAAATATTAGAAAAGAAAAATTGTCAGTTCAGATCCCTGCAATTGCGACTCTTCTCAATCAGCTCGCGTGCGCTGAAAGTGTGTGAGCGACGCTGCCAGATACCGCCTCTACAATCAGCGCCATCGCTGAGACCGGTAGCTGCGAATAATGCTTGAAGCCACGTTAAAATAAGTGGGCTGAGAAGTATAGATGGGCTATCACCGTGAGCAGGCGCGCATGCGTGTTCTGCTCCTTTCGTTTACTGCTGGTGCAGCTACACGGCGCTCCTATGCAGTTCGGCCACAGCTCCCGTGATCCAATTACTTATGACGGCACCTGTACCTAGGATGAAGGTCAGTGCATCATTCTCGTTTTTGCAGCATCTTTACAGACACCGGCCGCGTGTTCTCTCTGGAAGACTTACCGTGTTACTAAACATGGTAACCAGGTTTACCGCATGCTCTGTCGGGAAGCAACAGCCACGTGGAATTCATCAAAGACTGCCTTAAAGGAGCCATGAAGACAAAATACAAGTTGGGTTTATTAGAAAGACTGCTTAGGCCCGATAACAATGATGCCAATATCATCGCAACCTTTGAAGAAATAACGGAGGTATTAAAGAAAACGTGTGAAGCCAAGGCGACCCCCTAGCCAATTTTTCGCAACTTTTCTATGACGTCGCGGAACCTTGTTTGTGCGATTGGCGGCTGCCTAACTGACCTGTCGTGACGACACATGACTGGACGTCTGTAATGGGGTCTCTAGTACCATTTGACCGCATCACTTGAATGCTAACGTGCAGTTAACGCACTGAAAATTATGTTTCATTGTTGGTCCGTATGACGTCATTCTTGCTCATAACACGTCACTGTGGCGCAAAATTTGAAAGTTTTTAAATACTTCTTGCTTTTTTTCCGTTAAAAAACATCTTTTCTGGCTCTAATGGAGCTTAGTGAGATACTGAATCCTAGTTCTTTCAAATTAAATGAAGTTGTATTTTCTCTTCATGGCTCCTTTAAGATGGAATACTTTCACAAAGCATCTCAAGGAAGAGACGACAAACGTACTCAGAAGGCTCCCAGAAGGGGGTTGTTAGCCAGTGACTTTCTCTGAAGAAGGGAGTTTGCTGCAATCCAAAGATAATATCGAACAGCTCCGGCTGACCAGGTGTTCACGTCGTGGACACAGGGGATGTCCCGTCACAAGGAAGGGAGGCCTTACGCTTTGGCCGAAATGCCACTTTTGCCCTTGTAGCCCTTCTTACGATGGCGTTGTCAGCCAGCGCCTTAGCGTTGCTTAAAAATTACGACGAGAATAAAGAAAATATAGAACCTCCCCCTACTGTGCGGATGTTAGACAAGCTAAGGTGAAGTGGTGAATAAATATAGTGCCTTATGTATGGTGACCTACTATATTCATCGTCTAAAGGCACATACACATAATTTCCTCAGAAATATTTCTAAATTATTTCTCATATAATTTGTCTCGTAGCAGCTTTGGTAAAACCAGAGTTACCGCCGTTTTTTGTTGCCCTATGCTCTCTCTGTATATAGACGGCAATCTATTAAATACTGACGGCAATGTATTGACGGCAGACGGAAATTCCGTAACGTTTCCAACTTTACTGTGAACTAGCTATTTATGACATTTATGACAAGTAAATGAATTCGGCTTAACGACTGAGCTGTGAATGGTAATGTGAATTGTTTCTGAATGGTTTTATTATTTCAAGATGTACTGCAATTTCCTGGAAATATGCTTCCTCCGTAAATGGCGATGTATTGACCGCATACCGTTTTTCTGCAACGACTACAACTAACTGTGATCAAATTGATTGTCGCACGTGAATAAAGCTGGGAGTAATGGTGAAGTCGTCCGCACACAACACAAATAACCCAAAATATGAGTAAATGGCTTCCGCTTAACTCCATCCCATCCCAAGTCGGAGTATACTATATTCCTTCCAGTGAGAGTATCGCATTACTCCCAATATTTCGAGAGTTTGTGTAGTTGTGTATAGCAATGAGGTTTTACTGCCACTAAAATGAAAATTTTGAAGGGGGAGAATTCGGAGTATATTATTTTCTCTAACTAGGAGTCTTTAGGAGGCGCGTTCGGAGTACTGATAAGGCGCATTCGACGTATTTTTGATGCTTTGTAGGTGCTTGGTCTTTTCTACTCTAAACGGTCTTTTCTTTTCTACTCTACTTGGGTGCTTTAAAGAAACACTGTTGGAGACTTTATGACTGTATTTGGGAGTTCTTATTAGGCACACCGCCCGTATTTTGCTTCCTTTCTGGAGTGCCGAGGAACGGCATCTGGCGTAATCTCTTATTTTGTTTTCGAACATTTCAATACAGAAGCTTGTGAGGATTGTTTTCAGAACACAGGCAATTGATTGCATAGGAATTGCATAAATAAAAAATTGCGTTTGAACACGTATATAACAACACAACAATAAAACCCTCAATCGAAAAAACACGCACATTGAGAATACAAGGTATCTTGGTGATAACTTTATCTACTACAAACATTTATTAAGAAACAGAAACATACAGTGCAACCGAACCTCGATAACCCAACTGATTAACAGTCACACAAAATTGCCAATAAAAAATAACAAATCTACATCAAAATAAAACTTATTAGGTAAAGCGCGCGCCGTTGCCGCCGCAAATTCCGGCTCTTCGATAGGTGCGAATCGATCTCGGATGATTTGCGCCCTTAGAACGACAACGTGAGCAGATCTTGTTCAGCCTGAAGGGCTTGGAGAGCGCCATTTTCGCCGGTGTATTTCACGTCCAAGCACGCGAATATAACCGGTTGCCGGTTTGTGCTAGCGCGGGTAGGGAGTAGGAAGGATGGAGGGGGATGCAAGAGAGCTATAGGTTTCATTCCATCACTTAGGACATGTCCGCTGTGCTGGCGGAAGGTTTAAACGCGGACGTCAAACGGGCAATGCGATTTGTCCAGTGCCCTCAATGATCCAGCGAATTAGCTCTTTGATTTACAGTCGCGTGCTCACCGCGGGCTCCCAAAGCAGCAGACCCACTTTTCATTCCGGTGAAGCCGCTTCACTCGGCCCACGGCTCTGGCATACCTTTTCGCTAACCACTGACCTGCTCTTTCACAACTGTTATTTGCACGAATGCATAATTGGCAGAAGTAACTAGTTTAATTTGTATATTAGCGCAAATAGAGATAATTTGTTTGAACTGAATTTCAAAAGCCGGAAAATAACAAAAAATTGCAAAATTCTGAAATAAGTTTACGAAGTAAGATATGTAGATCTTATACACCTCCCTTAAACAATAAACACAAAAGTAAAAAGATACACAGTGACCCTTCTTTCATACGTATCGTCAAACCGCGAAAGTGAAATGTTCCCTCACAGGAACATTAAAATGTTTATTGGGCAATGAACTTGGGCATCGCTATTTATATTTCGTCGGTATTTTTTTGCGAAAGATTGTCCTACGGCATATAAAGTATTTTGATATGTACAGCACTGCGCCCGTCGAACGCGAAAATTCGGTATGGCACCGTTAGACACAACAACATTAAACACTGGATTACATGCGCCGGAGAATTCGTAAATCCGACTGAAACCCAAGCGCTCCCAAACCCAAATGACACCGAACAGGGTGTCAGTGAATACGTTTGGTGTAGTCACGGTCCGCTGCAGAGAAAGGAGCATGATTCGTTGGTAGGAAGCAGTCTTGTCGGGTGTTCTTAGCGAGCGACGTCCTGCTGGCGGGTCGCTTCGGCAAAGTTGCGACCACAGCGGTCCTGATCCGTGGGGTGTACGGCTGCGGCGTTCCACAAGCTCAGCGGTGTTCCACATAGGCGCCGGATGGATGCACACAGCAGCTTCCGCTGCTATACGCTGCCCTGTCGAGGCGCCAACTATGGGCGCTCATTAGCCTCATGACGCACTACTTCGCTTCACCTCTCCGAGACGGCAGCACCACCTGAATGGAAAGTCAGAGGGAGGAGATAAGGTGCGTTCGTGTACAGCTATCCGGCCTGCCTTCATGGCTCAGTTGGCAAGCGTTACACACCTCCCGTTGCTGTCAGACTAAAACCTTAGCGCTTCCGCGCTAATGGAACTGTTTCTGGTGATGTCATTTCCGTGACGGATATGACGTCGAAGAGGTTTGTGTACCCCGGCATAAAACACTTTCGTGTTAAGAAAACCGGGAAACAACTACGTACACACGAACAAAAAGAAATCGAGAAAGCGGACCAACACTGCAACGCTTCGCATTTGAAAATGCGCATAATTGGGGGAATAAACACTTCATACAAACACATCAAATCGTTATAATGGTGTAAAGAGAGATAGCTGTTTAAGCAGCATTTTAAAGAGCAAAAGTGTACGAAATATATCATAAAAAACAAAGGAATTGTATAAAGACTTGCGGAATAAAAAAACTATAGATTGTATACACTTCTCCGAAAATGAACACGAAAATACAAGCTCAGGAAGAGTCGAGGAAAACACACATGAATAATCGTAACAACGAGCGTTAGAGCAAAATTTTACAAGTGGCGAAGGCTATGGACTAGGTATCTATACCGATGTAATAACTCAAACGCACATTATTTTCAAAAAAGGAACTTAGGAAACCTCTAAAGCAATACAGTTAAACCTGGCTGTAACGAAGTTGACAAAAGTTCACAATTTTTTGTTACATGGAAGTTTCTGTTACGTGCAGGTTTCGAGTTTAGTATCGCGGAAATGAAGCAAAAACGAATTAAGCCAAGATGCTAGACATCAGTGAAGGCGAACTCGCCCTTCAAGGGTTTATTTTATAATAAAAAACTCCGCGAGTTGCGCCTGCTGCTTTTGCACATGCTATGGAACTACACGACTCTCCAAAAAAGCAAGGTCACTTACCTCATATTCACAAACGTAGCTTAAGCATCACTTTTGCGTTTTGACTCTTTCGCTGCCTTAACGCGTTTCAAGAATCAAACGTGTGCTTAAAGGGCACCTTTTCCGGGAACTTGATGCTCTTTTCCGCCCTCAAAATCGCTGGGAGAGTGCTAGCTGGGATACTCTACCAGGCGGCGACATTCTTGTTTTCACCGGCGGAGAGGCATTGAAAATTGGGAGAGTGTCTTTTCGTTTTGTGTCTGCTGAACTGATCACCGACGCACAGATGCACCAGGCAGCGGTGGAGATGCTCGACTATACGCCGACAGGGCGGCCTAGCCCCTCGAAAGTTCAGTCGAGAAGCAACGCCAAACTCGCACGTCGAAACGCACGTTGCGGTATGGTCAGAAAAAAAAGCGAAGTCGTAGAAAACAATGTAGTATTGTTACTCTTCTACCTGGTGTGGTGCCACGGTTCACAAGCATAACCAGAAGCGGATGCTAGGTTAGCCACGAGACGGCGTAAGCCGTCTCTTTCACAATCATCATCACGCTGTATTTCATTTTAGACGATTGTGGGCGTTTTCTATGCTGCTGGCGCCTTATAGTAATGCTAATATTAGCTAAGTTCATTTCTCTGGCCCACTTTTCAGTAAAAATACGAAAAATAATGACTGAGCAGCTTAGCGACTTCGCTACATCAAGGCTAACCGCATAAAGGTTTTCGTTGCAAAGAGGTCGCAAACACGTGGGCCTCAATGGGGGTAGCAATAGGGAATTGAAAAACTTCGTTAAATCCAGGAATTCGTTACATCGAGGTTCGTTACATCCCTGGTATAATTGTAAAATAATCCTTGCATTTGTCTACTCACTGCCAAATCTGGCCATAGAAACTCACAATGAAGACAAGCGGCACAAGGATGCTGCGCATTAGTGGACAATTCTATAAACTTTTGCAGAATTTTTATCTCTGCTCAATTGTATAAGATAGTGGCCACCGTGCACTACAAACAAGGTCAGAGAGCGCACAGATTGGGAAAGCGACCGCTGTTCGTCCATGCCCTCTTACGTGGAAAAGATCATGTGGACGCATCTGGGAGTACATCGCTTCAGAACTTGTATTAGAAATACCGCAGCAAGCCGCGTAAAAATACGGTGCTTACAGTCACCCTTACAATATAAAAGGAAAGTACTATTGGAAAAAAATTGGCCATGGCCTAAACGCCGCTGCGCCCATGTATTAGCTAGCTATACTACAAAATGAAGTGCCCTACTTACGGACTGACTGACTCGTAAACGCCCAGACGTGGGGGCTCACTAAGGTGGGGCTTTCAGAAAATATGCCCTTACACAGGAATAGGGGGAAATTGTGTTTTCCCAAATTCGTGATTTTGTCGCTCATCCGTTACGATGCTGAAATAAGTTTTTCTGAATATAGCCAGTGAGATTATCCAAAAACAAATTTTACGATTTTGTCCTCATGACCATTATGGGGTGAGACTGCAGTTCGAAGTAAATTGGGTGTTTTTGAAGATTCATAATTAAATGTTTCACGGCTTGGGCATACTGTTGGTTTTTGCTGATAAATGTTACTCCTACACAGGCACCAAACCAATTTTATGAATTTCACCTTGTGGTGCCGCTAGTAGGGAGAAAAAGACTGTTTGAAATTGAACAAAAAAAAAAACGGACCCGAAGGCCTAACATTCTATGTTACGCCAAGCCAAACTTGTAGATGTAGAAACTTCATATTTGAGGAGCGCGTTCCTATTATGGTGGAGAAGCTCAATACGGCAGAGTTTTTTTAAAAATTACACACCTGAGAGAATGAGAAGCGCTAAAAGTTGTACCACAATTTCATTTATCGCTTTTTGCATATCGACTTGTTCAAATTTCCAACAATTATTGTTAATATAGGTAACCGATGCAAATGAGTTTGAACCGATTTGCCAGATATTTTCTTAACGGCCACCTGAGTGGGTGAAACAGGATTCTATGAAACTAACGCGTTTTTATAGATTTCTCACTAACTCTTCAACCCGTTGGTAGCACTTCTTTTTTGCTTACAAATTCTGCCCCTACAAACCTCCAAAAACCATATTTCACAATCTTCTTCCAGGAAGCAAACAAAAGGCGCATTTTTAAACTACACCTTTCGGGTAGTGGAATTCAGTTCAATATCTGCGATTTGCAATAGCGTGCGCCATCTCTGTGAACTTTCCGCAACCACATGTCCCCGTAGGAGCCAATGTTTTATATTATAAAACTGAGGTATTTATCCATCATAATTACTCCCATCACTACCATACAGCACACCTACTCTCTCTACACTTCCCATGGCTACATATAGAAAGAAATAACACGTATTTGACATGAAGGATTAGGGCGCATAAGGCACCTCACTATGGGTCGCGACTACTTCAGCCGCTCGAGTGACGAGCTCCTTCTGGAGTTGCGGTCTGAGTGGCCCAATGCGTCTATCAACTGGTTAGGGCCTATTATAGGAGGTAATGGGTCTTCTGCTGATGCGAACAGTTGTTGTTGACCCCCTTTCTTTTCATCGCAGCGGCAAGGGTACGTAGTCGTTTGAGCGCGCTATCTTGGGACGATTTGTTTCAGGATAGTTCCACTTAAACACCTAATCCAATCGTTTCCCAAAACCGTACGCCTCAGGTAGGATCCCAAGTATTGACAGCACGTGGGAGTCCGGAATCGTCTGAATATGCACTATGAACTAATTATGATAAGTCAGATATAACACATGTGTTACCCGGGCATCGCCGGGTACTACCGCTAGTACAGTTATTAAACAATTTCAGCAGGCGGTCGGTGCAGCAATTACCAATATGGACTAGACTCCTGTTAAGACGAACTCCTCTTAACCATCTCTGGTTGTGGTGAAGGTGAAGAGGAGACCTGCATCTGCATTCACACGACAGAGCACAATGCGCTGTCTGTCGCTTTCAGGGGGAAAAGGCAGACTTTGAAATTTAACTTTATGAAGAATAAACATGTTGGCATGTCATACTGTTTTCCCGTAGCAGCGAGATGGTAGTAGTCATTTGGGCACAGTTTAGTCTCAGTTTTGTTGCAAAAATGACAATCGTACAATAGTAGAAATGTTTTTGGCACGAATTGTTCGATGCTGGTTTATTTGATAATGTTTTGCAGACCACCATTTACGAAATAGGTTTCATGGCTTAAGACGTATTTCTCTTTATAGACCTTCCGGTAAAGTCATGATTAAACGTTGTTCAAGCCGCGGACAAAAATAAGTATTGTGTTTGAAAAAACGCAATTGCACAATAGACGATGCAGTGTTTTTAGCAATCGTCGTAAAGTGAGGAGTATGCGTGCAGCTGCCCGTTTTTGCATTGTCTATCTTATGAAACTCAGAACTGGGATGCTTTTATCACGCTGTTGGGGAGGTATAGAATTGCAGAAAATAGGTTTTTCCAACTGGCTGGAGATTGGGCAAGTTGGTTTACAGTTACTGGAACTTTCATCTTCAGCTTAAAAAAAAGAATGGCTCATAGAAAATACAGGCGCAACACAGCATTGTGGCCGTGTTTTCTTTTCTTGGTCGTCCTTTGTTTTTTTAACGTTCAAGCTTTAATTTCCAGGGGACGCATTAGTTCCGAGTAACTCACAAGAACCCCACCTTTCTTGAAAACCGTGTGTCAAACTATACAAAGAAGAACCGTAGCCCTATGTCATAACCAGTTGCTGCTCCCGCGGTATGCATGGCTTCCGGGTAACAGTGGCTGTTAAAATAACGCGGTGTTTGTAGGTTCACCATATGTTCTAAAACAATAAAATAACGAATTAAACCTGTAACGTAAGCAGGCCAACGCAAGATATTTATGTGATTGTGACGCACTCAATTAGATCTTATAAAGCGTCTTCTGTTCTCCGTCAAACTCTACAGCTTTCAACCGGGAGGATATCCCTTTTTATGGCCAGCATGGACTTGTGTTCGTTTTATCGAGGAGACAAAGCAGTTTTCTAAAAAAAAAAACACAACTTGATTGATTGTGTTTATTTAATAAAAACGATTTTTTTCTTTATAAGTTATCGGCGTGAATTCTTCTGACCACTTGTAGTGGCTACCAATTTCAATAGAAACGGTACGCAATAAAATGTAAACTTCAATCCTAAAATGAACCCCATCGGGGAACTGATTTTCTCTCTTCTTGATCTAGGAAAAAAGAGGTGCAACAGCTGCTTTTGTCATTTTTGGGTAGCAAGCGCTTTCCGCGGATACGCTCATTGTATCGATGTTGTCGTCGCTGTATTGTTCATAATAAACTGGAGACCATCGAACACATTTCCTTGAACTGTTCTGACGCAGCGTTCCACTGCAACATTCTCCAGCGGACATTAAAGAAATAACTGCCGGTATCTCCGTACGGAATAAGTTTCGTTCCAACACTTATTGATGGAAGCATGCCAATGGACACGCTTACGGCTTGGTCCTGCAGATTCTTCGGAAACCTTCTATGGCCGTGCGACATGCAGGTCCGGATGCAAGACCACCAATGAAATACATTATTGAAAGCATTGGTTATATCAGAT
>CM023449.1:198852921-198955421 GCA_013339765.2 Haemaphysalis longicornis
GGAGCTGAAGCATAGCGTTTTGGTTTGAGATTTTACGAAGTGAAAAGGTTAGCGTACGATAAGTGCGATGACTTATTTCTGATAAATAGTGGTTCGCAACACTTTAACTCAAGGCACGACATTGTAATCAACGTCCCATGTTCAAACTTAATATCTCAAACCTCCAATTTCAGCCTTACCACTCAACGTACGTCGAGTTGCGGGTATCTCTTGGCGATGATAGACCTCATAGTCCCAAAAGCGTAACATTAGTGACGACGTAAGGCTGTCACACGCCTGCTGTCCCACTCCCTCTGCTGCACATCAAGTTTTGTGCAAGCGAACAAAAAACTAAAAAAAAAAAAAAAACGCACGGGCAATACACGAGTAGTGGTTCACGAATCATTCTTCACAAATGAGACTGAAATTCAAAATTAGCGGGGGAAAGCTAGTAGCGCTGTCTGAATAAACATGTTTTAATCCCGTGGTGCCCTGTTCTGAAACATTAACCTTTTGAGTGTCGAGTGAGCACGCTACTTGTTCGTCCGCAGAAGTGGGTTGTTTCCGGTGTTCAAAGAACTAGAGGAGGGCGCTGCGATCGCCGGAGGGAGCGGACGTGTCTCGTTGCAGCTCCTGCAATTGTGACGATTAATGCAGCGTAATTGCCAGCTAAGAAAGTTTATTTGGTACCAAAGTGAGCGGTACGGTACGGGGAACCGGCGGATACTACAATCGACCAAGTGGTACATGAACTTTCACCGTTTTCTGGACTTTGAAAGTTCGCCATGTGTACGCTGAGCTAAGCCTTAGGCCTAGCTCACGAGTACAGCCCCCGGGGGCACTCTCCCCGGAGCCAGGCCTAACGACGCGTACGACCAAGATGGCGTCATCACCGGCGATGGAGGTGTGCGAGGCCAAGGAACCCGAGACCATGCCGGCAACTACCGTCGGCAACTTCGAAGGAAGAACGTGCGTTCAAGTAGGAGGCCGCGACGCGACGCCCGGCGAGTCGAGCGGATGGATCGCGGCGAGCAGAAGAATGCTTAAAACCAAGGACCAGCAAGGTGAGCGACCAATTCTCGCCTCGGAACGGCAATCGAGACCTAAAGAGCGGGCTAACTTCACCAAGCGCGTTACGGAAAACATTAAGAGAGCTGCCCGTATGCCGGCAACGATACCCAGGGAAGACCACAAGATTGTAATTAGACCGAGGGGAGGCCTAAACATGGCCAAGATCGAGACCTCGGTGTCACGGGCGCGATCATGGCGGCCGCAGGTACGGTGAGGGAACACGAAGGGGGAGATACGGTGTGCGTCAACGCGGCGCAGAACATTCTAGTAGTTAGCACCCCAAACGAGGAAAGAGCCGAAGTGTACGCCAGAGTCAAGACCATAGAATTCGAAAACATGGAGTACGAAGTCTATGCATACCGAACCGCGCCCGAAGGGACGGTGAAAGGAGTAATTAGGGGCATTGCGATCGACGAAACACCAGAGGACATTAACGAAGCAATTGTGACGAAGTACAATCCGCTAGCGCTTGAAGCGCACAGAATCGGAAACTCTACGGCAATCATCGTCCTCTTCGAAGGACATAGGGTACCCAGATACGTGAAATATAGAGCGGCGTTGATAAAATGCGGACTCTACAGAAAACACCACGAAGTATGCCGATGCTGCGGCAAAGTTGGACATCGAATTGATGTTTGCCCGACCCAGGAGGCCAGAGTATGTTTCGCGTGTGGAATAGCTAACCCTAACGCGGAACACGAAGGAGTGTGTAAGCCCCGATGCAAATTATGCAGGGGTGCGCACCCGACGGGAGACAGGGTGTGCAAAAACAAGTTCAAGGTGCCCTTCGTAGTTACGAAGCGGCGATGGGAGCGAAGGGCAGGGTTAGAACAACAACAGCTGCAGAAGACAAAGCCACCAAAGACGTCAGACTTCCCGCACCTGCAGGCAAGCAAGGAGAGAAGCGAGAGTAGACGGCGCAGTACCAGCTGCGGAAGAAATGCTAGCCGACAGGAGCCCCCGCCACCGCCGCAGCGCGAAGGAAAGCTGACGTGGTCGGGCGCAGTGAAGGGAGCCAAAGCAGAGGAAGTGCCTAGGGGCAAACAGCAACAACAACGAAGCGAAGAAAAGCCCACGAGAAAGGAAGTCTACGACATCATCAGCGAAAGCAGCGAACGGATGCTCAAAATGATAGACGATAAGATCGACAAGTTAATAGAGGCACTCAGGTTTAACATCCAACCGATGGCTCAGACCACAAACGCAAAAACAGGAAGCAAGCGCCCCAGAGATACCAGCACCGATGAGGAAGAGGACGGAAACAGCCGTCACCGAAGAAGCAGCCACGAAGAGCAACATCGAGAGCGACGAAGAACCCCCCACGGAACCCAGCAACAAGAAAAGGATCATCGAAAACACCAAGGAAAGAAGACTCATGGCACGTCTCGACCGCATGGACAGGGAGCGCGAACAGCTAGCAAAAACGACGAAGGATAAGTTTAGCAAGATGGAGAAAACGCTGCAGGATCTGCAGAGCGGAATGAGGCAGATGAAAACCCAATTGCAAACATTCATGCAGAGCATGGAATCCCAAACGCAAGCGTTCATGCAAAACGTGGAGACCCAGATCAACACTAAATTGCAACAATTATGGACCCAACAACACCAAGGACCAAGCCAGACCGAAAGACAGTAAAAGACCAGAAGCCGGACAGGGACCTCCTAATCTGGCAATGGACTGTACTGTAATGGTTACCAAAGTAAAAGGGCAACGATAATACAACACCTAGAAGGGATAGACAGGAAACCAGACATCTTCATGCTTCAAGAAACGCACTGCATAGAAACACCAAAACTACCAGGGTACAGAGCACACGCCAAAGCTGCAAAGACACTGAGCGAAAACAAGACGGGAGCACACAGGCCTATCGGAGGGGTGTGCACGTTCGTCCGTAAGGGCATCGTCTTCGTCGAGCGCGAGCTGAACACCGGCAACTGGACCGACAGCTGCGTGGTGGAGGTGATCATTGGGAGGAGGACGAAGACAAGCACACTCGCCGTAAACGTGTACAGCAGTCCGAGGCACAGGAAACAGAAGTTTCGCACGCTCATGCAGAAAGCGCTAAGAACGATAAAAAAGGAACGGTAGTAATCGCGGGCGACTTTAATGCACCACACTACGATTGGGGCTACGACAAGACCACCGAAAAAGGAAGAGACTTAATGCAAGACGCAACGGACGTAGTGTTAATACTGATCACGAACCCTGAGACCCCAACGAGAACGGGCACATCGGTCGCCAGAGACACCACCCCGGACCTGACGTTCGTAAGGATCGAAGGCAGAGGGGACGCGACATGGAAGAACACCAAGACCGATCTCGGCAGCGACCACATGATCATAGAGATACGAGTCCCACTCGGAAACGACACAAGCCAAGAGAAAGAAAACACAAATACACGAACTGGGAAGAGTTTCGCCGCCACCTCCCAACTCAGCACGAGAAAATAGAGGACATAGACACGTGGGCAATAGCGATCGTGGAAGCAACCGAGGAAGCAACGATTGAGATAGAGACAGACGGAAACGTACACACGATGGATAGCCGACTGGCCCACCTCATCGAAGCAAAGGAAGCCTTAAAAAGGAAATGGAACCAACAACGTACGAACAGAAAGCTCAGAAAAAAGATCGCCGAAATTAACAGAGAGATAGAAAAACACAGCAGGGAGCTCGGCAAACAACAGTGGGAACAGACATGCAGGGAGGCGGACAGACAACTCCACATGGGTAGAACGTGGAGACTGCTCCGACACCTCTTGGACGAAACCCAAACCAAGGGCGAACAGCAGCATAAACTCGGCAAAATCATCCACAAGGCGATCGCGAAGGACGGGGAGGACGAGGTAAAGAGAAAACTCGACGCCAAATACCTCTCGGTTTCCCCGAAAGAAAAACACCCAGAATATCAGGGAACGGAAAACGCCGAAATAGACAGGGACATTGAAGAATGGGAGGTACGAAACTTAATGCAAGACCTCAATAGAAGATCGGCGGCGGGACCCGACCGCGTAAGCAACAAGGCACTACGAAACCTCAACGACGCAACGGTCGCGGCACTGACGGAGTACGTCAACAAATGTTGGAGGGCCGGAAAGCTACCGCGCCGATGGAAGGAAGCCAAAACAATTCTAATACCGAAGCCGGCAAACCACCCGGCGTCGAGAACCTAAGACCGATATCGCTGACGTCGTGCGTAGGCAAACTGCTCGAACACGTACTCATGAACAGGTGGCAACACTACCTCGAAAAAGCAGAACTATACCCGGACTCACTCATCGGGTTTCGGAGTAAGCTAGGGACCCAAGACGCTATGCTACAGCTCAAGAGAGAGATCGTAGACTACGACATAAACACCAACGACAGCAGAGAAATACTGGGCTTGGACCTGCAGAGTGCCTTCGATAAAGTTCGGCACTCGGCGATCCTTGCCCAGGTATCGCGCCTGAATCTGGGAAAAAGATCGTACAACTACATCAGAGACTTCCTTACCGACCGCACAACCCGAATCTGCGCGGGAGACCTACTACTACCAGAGAAGACACTAGGCAGCGAGGGAACGCCGCAGGGAGCGGTAATCTCGCCGCTGCTCTTTAACCTAGTAATGATCGGGGTCGCCAACCGACTGCAAAGCGTCGAAGGGGTACGACATACAGTCTACGCCGACGACGTAACGCTATGGGTCACCGGAGGAAGCGACGGCCACATCGAGAGCAAACTGCAAGAAGCACTGGTTGCAGTTGAAGACCAACTGAGGGGTCCGGGACTGGTATGCTCCCCCGCAAAGTCGGAGCTCCTAGTGATCCCGCCCAAGGGAGCGAGGCGCAACAAGCAGCCCACCAGAGACGGCGACAATATAACCGTAAGAACACAGGGGGATACACCATTCCCCAAGTAAGCAGGATCAGAGTCCTAGGAATGCTCATCGAACGCAGCAGGGTCAACGGAGAGACGGTCTCCAAACTCTACGCCAAGACCGGCGCGGCGATGCGGCTCATACGAAGAGTGTCGAGCAGAAGAGGTGGGATGAAGGAGGAACGACTCGTAAGACTCGTTCAATCCTTCGTGGTCAGCCACGTCGCATACGTCGCCGCCTTTCACAATTGGCGGCAGTGCGAGCGGAAGAAAGTCGACGCGTTGCTGCGCAAGACATACAAGTCGGCGTTGGGGCTCCTAGGAGGCACGAGCACGCAGAAGCTCGAAGCCCTCGGACTCCACAACAGCCTGGAGGAAATAGCGGAAGCCCAGCAGACGGCGCAGTTCACAAGACTATCGGAAACCAAGACTGGCAGAGAAATACTACGACAACTAGGTGTCAGCGTCAGAGAAGATCTGCAGACGGGGGAGCAGATACCGCGGGAGACGAGCAAACGCATCGTCGTATGCCCGATCCCACGGACCATGAACCCAACGTACAACAAGGAAAGAAGACAAGCACGGGCTAAAGCGCTGATAGGACTTCACTCAAACGACGAAGGGGCGGTATTTGTGGACGCGGCCAGCTACAAAAACATCAACGGCGTCTTCAGCGTCAGCGTGGTCGAAGCCAAGACCGGCGAGACCAGGCTGGCGGCAAGTGTGAAGACCAAGTCGCCGAACCAAGCCGAGGAAGTGGCGGTGGCACTCGCCATCGCGGACCCAAGAACAAAGACGGTGCTGTGTGATTCGCGAACGGCAGTGCGCAATTTTGCGAAGAACCGGGTGAGCTGTGCGGCCGCGCGTATTCTACGCAAAGCCGAAACCAACAGCGACAACTACGGTGTGGTAATTAAGTGGTTCCCCGCACATGCGGGCGAAGGGGTGGCTAGCTCGCTGGGGCTCGCCAACCACAACGAGACGGCCAACGCAGTGGCGCGAGGATTAGCCGGCCGTGCCACGGGAACGACGGCCGCCGACGAAGTGGATCGCCCCGACAAGGACACCATGACCAGTTACAGCGAGGTGATCTCATGGTATAGACTAGGAAGACGAACGATGGCCCTGCCTCACCCCGGGCTGACTAGGGAAGAGGCGGTTGTGCTCCGTCAACTACAGACAAACTCAGTGATTACCCCAGTGCTAGCCAAGCACCTGTGGCCGGAGGTTTATGTGACTGATGTGTGCAGACTGTGCGGCAAGGAGCGGGCCACGCTGGCCCACATCCTAAAAGACTGCATAAGCGCGAACAATGCCAACAATGCCGACGTTCTCCCGCCCCACATAGAGGAGGCGAAGAGATCCAACGACTACGGCGTGCAACGCAAGGCCGTCCAGCAGATTCTAGCGGCGGTCGAGAGGCAGCGACCGGACGGGCCGGAGGCAGAAAAGGGGAACCCGAGTACGCCGAAGACCACCGGGAGCGACTCTTGCCGCTAAGAAGACGTCCGGCCTCGTCGACCCAAGACTCCATCCGAAGAGGGTGGGGTAGGGGTTACTGCAGGAAGCTTAATGAAGTTGTTCTCTCTCTCTCTCTCTCTCAAAGAACTAGATGTGAAAGCCGTGTGTTGCACGTTGTGTAGACATGACTAGCGAGCTTGCAGTGGGCTTGCAAAACGAGAGAATAATTTTGGAAAAATCATGCACCCTACCGTTAAGCAATGACGATGGCTGAACGCGAAGCTTTGTCGGGATGGATTCTTTGGTTGGCCAATCCCACACTGCGAGTTCTAGAGGTACAATGCTGTACAATACCCACTTCTGTACAATACCCACAGCAACTCGCGGGTGTGCACTGCGTAGGCCTAACGTTTGGGTTTCGGGTGTGCGGCGTGAATCGGTACCTGCTGTTCGGCGTTCGCACTCACCGTGTCGAAATGGAGCAATCGCATAGACGCCGGCATCAAATCTATTTATTTTATTTTATTTATTTATTTATTTTCGTATTTATTTTATTTCACAGACCCTCATATTTTCGTTCCTTCATATAGCATAGCATGCTAAGCGATGTGGCTCGGCTAACCTCGCTTTTACTATTAGATGCATTCTCTCTCTCTCTCAAAACGCAAGGGACCCTGGCTCGACTCAGGCCAGTGGAAGCGTTTTTCCTTTCAATTCACCCAGTATCATTCATCATCATCGTTAGAGGAAGTTGATTTTCCTGCCGGGTGTAGCGGCGTACAACGGCATCAGCGCGACACTAAAGCTTCGCTTAAACAACTAGATTTCAGGAAGCGCGGTGCGGGTGTAGATACGGACGTCGCCGCGCGATGCTCCAGTGTCGCGCGTTCCTGTGGACGCCGTCATTGCGAAAGCGCCTTCGAGGCTGGTGATCAAGTGAACAAGTATCTTTGATGGTCTTTGATTATATTCAAGTGAATCGTCAAATCCACACGTTATATGTCGTACAGAAAAACCGGAATGTTTTCTGTGCACAAAGAGTTAGAGTGGATGACTGCGGAACACGCTTTCCTTTACTCCACGGCTGCCACGCAATTGTAAATAAATGGGCTGGAACTGCTGTTGTCACCGTCGTTGCTTAGATGGGTATGAGTATAGCTTGTTGCGGTAGACGCCAACTTTCGTATTACGCTATGTATTCTGGATGATGAGTTTGTAATTTGGGTAGATGAAATTGGAAGCAGGATTGACATCACGGGAAAACTTTAACTTCCCAGCTGCTTAAGGAACGTTCAAACATGATTGAACTGCGTGCATTACGTTTACCATAATAATTTTGCACATGTCGGTGTGACTGAAAAAAAAAAAACAGGGCAAAATTCATTCGGCGCAATGAACTTATACGGGCGTTTTTCTAATAAAGCAACCATCAATTTCTTTTTGTAAAGTAACTCAGGATAGCTTTACATTTTGCTGCGCTTCATAACCACAATATAACACCATTCGCTCACGTGCAATAAATCAATACGAATTCTTTTACTTCTCTGTAAAAATGTGGTGGATAATTTTGCTTAAAATATCTTTTATTTGTGTTTACTTAAGACATGGATCCTTCAAAAAGCTTTGCTGACATTTTTTACATCTGTTTCACATTCCATCTGCGAATCTCTGCAACGGAAATTTTATCCTACAATTTTGAAACTGCTTTGCATCGTTTTGTATATTCTTAGCACTTGCGACTTTTTAAGATTACTTCCCTGATAGCTTCAGTTTCCCTAAATTAAATGCAGCAAAAGAAAAGTCATTCAAATTGAGGCTGATAATACCATCGCAGATATTTGGCAGGACGTGATGGTCGACCCGGTCGACGGAGTTTTTACCAAAACACAGTGTAGTCTGAAGCTCCACGTTTTTAACGATGCCAGGTTCGACGGTATCTCATGGGCTAAATGTCTCGGCAATGAGAAGGAGAAGAGGAAGAAGAAGAACAACAACCCGGGATACGTCGACCGCATCATGAGTTCACTTGAAACACCACTGCCGAGGAGGTAAGATTCCACTTCGTTCAGCTTCAGCAGTGAAGCACTTCTCGCCTAAGACGCGACGTTGTTTTGGATAGGGACACGATATCACTTCCTAAAATAAAACTCATGAGACACACCTGCAGGCTCCTAATGAACGGAAGGTATGATCGGGAATAATTGGAGTAGAACATTGTAAACTCTCCTCATTTGGAACAAATTGCAAGCTTTTAAAGGTCACTAAATAGGGTTCCGAAGGCTGGCCTAGAGCTTTTCGTCTCTCCTCGCGCCTGAAAGCGTTGTGGATGCTACGAGCTGATAAGCTCGGAGCAGCACAGCCTAGAGACACTTGTTAGGGTCCTTGGTCTCCGAGTTAGGTACAGCTATTTGCTCCGCTCAGCGTTGTCAGGCTTTTTTTTGGTGAAAGCCATATTGACCGTGTAGATGGAGTTTCGCCGTGCCCGACAGATCGATCTTGAGGTGATTCCACTTTGAATCGCTGCCGCTGGGAGTGCCGCGCATCACCGAGCGGCATGTGCTGCCGCCACTCTAGTGGTGCCCCGTCCTCCCCCCTTGACGGCCCGGGGGCATGAAGGGAGAGTGAAAAAAGCACGAGGGCGAGCGCAGTGGAGGCGTAAAGGAAGGAGTGAGGACGCCGGTTCACATGTGCCAAAGTTGTCTGCGCGGTGTCAGTGTTGAAGGCAGCAAGCTGCTTCGGCTCATCCTGAAATGTACCGCTGGGCTTGATAATTTCTTAAGCGAAAAGGTGTGCACGACTGCGCTTAGCTAAGGCTGAAACTAGTTCAGAACGGGAACTTCCGCGAGCTAAGTGTTGGGAGAAGGATGCAGAAAGACGATACCAACAAGCTTTAAGGCGGCAATGGACGCCCGGCTTCGAGTTCCACGATGGCTTTGGAAATTGACGAAACGACGGTAGTGAGTGCTCGCAGTACTAAACGTTCGACTAGCAATATCGCGGGGTTGCAAACTGTGCTTCGACTGCTTTCACTTGCATAAATGGGCCTAGCTGAGCCACGCCGCTGCCGCGTTTTTAGTTGCCGACGCGCATGCTCTGCATACTACTGGCTGCGCGGAGCTGCTTTTCGCGTAGGCCGAGCTACCGTCGGCATGTCATTTGTAGTAGATATCCTGCATCAGCTGGGGAGCTTATACAGGAGCTAACTTCTAAAATAGGGGACATGAGCGTTTAAAAACCGGGGGGGGGGGGGGGGGGGGGGGGGGGCGGGCAAACACAGCATTCGCGCACGACAATGAAGATTTCCACATCGACTAGCGGCTCACTTACTTTTCCTGCATGCCACGTTGTAGCGACGAACTGGTCCTTCCGAGGCCGGGTCGCGCAGAAAAAGCTAAGCGTCCTTGCTGTTTTTACGTCACCGCTTTATAATGCCGCGCCCAAGACGATCCCCACCGTAATCTTTCACCGCACCGCCTTCACGAATTTGTAGACTGATTTTAAGCAATACTCCTGCTCCGGCGGCCGGCGCCAAGTTTTACTGCTGCGGTGTGTGCCGCTTGACGCGCGCTCCATGCGCACCGTGCAGGCAGACGCTTGCCGCGGTTGCGCGCCGTAGTTTCCGCTTGCAGAAGACGCTGTGTGCTTTTCAGCGTTACCCATATCTTGTAAACGATGCGTTATATCAATGAACTTAGCTAAACTCGTGTCCGACAGAACAAGTGCGCACTCCAAAAGCGGTGCTGCGGACGCAGTCGTTGAAAGCGGTGTAGTAGGCGGTGCCTGTTTGACTTCTTTGATGCTATCAGATCCGGTATCTTAGATGAAGAACTGGCCTTTTATGATTAGTTTGTTATTCCCTAACTGGTATTGGGGATAGTGTGGTTCACCCTAGCCGAATTGTGTCAGTTTTAGGGGCGAAGCACATTAGGGGCTCGAGCTGTCGGCGTCTCATGTCGTCGTAGTATCCTCTAGTCTGGTACTAAAACACCAGGGCACTCGTTTTTCAATGCTTCACTCAAGAACGTAACGCGTACTAAAAGAACACACTGAGACACTAGTTTTTCGTCGCCTCGCACTAAAACGCTTCGTTCTTCAAACACACGAGACTTACAGCAAAGCTGTATACCTCTACGCCGCAACGGTTTCAACTCCGTGGGAAAAACGCCTAAGCGCTGAGAATACACTTATACACTGCATGCTTCGCCCCTCCCTAGGTTTCCCGTTAGTTGAGACGACGCGGGATTTTCTTTTCTAGCCGGCTTAGTTGCGGCTGAGTAACATTCCGAGACCACAATGTCTAGTGATTAAGCACCGCGAGTGGAAAGTATCGCTTCCTTGATATTGAAGCTGCGAAAGTTATTTATCACAGGACAAGATTTGAACCGTCAAAGGTGCCCATGCCGTGAATGCGATTGACATCGATTCCAGAAGTTTACTTTCCCATCGCAAAAATAACTGCCTCATGTTCCTACAAAGAAGCTCACACGAATAGATCGTGGGTAAAATAAACTCGCTTAGAATATTTAGGGTTCAAGCCTTGGTTTGGTGCTGCAAATTCTTTCCATTGGTGCTGCTTGTTTGAAATGCTATATCGACAAAGAAATTCATGCTGATTTAAAGCACCTTACACATCAAACACGGGCGAAGTGATCTTTACTGCAAATGGACAAACATGCGTAATGTATCCGAAAGAAGTTTGCCTGCCCTAGTGCCCACGTTCCTCTTATAGCTCTCGATGAAACGTGCGTTGCCTTCGTTTTCAGGGGCCCCGCACGTGCTAGAAACGTTGTGGTGGATGTGGATAACGAAGCGTCGCAAACCAACGACTCCTCGGAAACGTTGCACACGAATGGTCACGAGAGCACTCGGGCATATTTATGCCTCTGTTACGGCGTATACTTCATCTGCGGAGTTTTATTACTCGCCTTTATCTTCATCACCACCATTTTTGTGATGAGAATTGCCGACAAAACGGTAAGCGTTGGCTGCAGTGAGATTTGTTGTTGTTATATTAGTATTAGTATTTGTAGTAGTAGTAGTTGTTGTAGTGGTAGTGGTGGTATTAGTAGTAGTAGTAGTAGTAGTAGTAGTAGTAGTAGTAGTAGCAGTAGCAGCAGCAGCAGCAGCAGCAGCAGCAGCAGCAGCAGTAGTAGTAGTAGTAGTAGTTGTAGTTGTAGTAGTAGTAGTAGTAGCACGGGGCGGCCTCTCTCGCATCCACCGTGGTCCCGCGTAATTCGCGCCAACAGCGCCAAATCCTCCCCTAGTGGTACGTGGCGTCTGAAAAACGTTGCATTTATCGTCATGGCAACGAGTGGCGAGGGGGAAAGGAGGTTGGTGACGTCGCGGACGCTGATGACGTCATTTTTTCTGCGGCGGCCGGTCCGGGCCGCCGCGCGCTGGCCGCAGCAACCGACGCTCGCCCAACTTCCGCGCCTGCCGCTGCTCATGGGCCGCTCGGCAATGGCACCAGGCGCGAAAATTGGACGAGCGGCGGCGATGCCTCGGAATGGCCACCGCCCGTCGTTTGGTATGTGTGTGGAGTAACGTGTTTAACAATTGAACGAAGAAAACATGTTGGTAATAGTATGTTTTCTGGTGTCGAATTGTTGTCTTTGTGGCGATAATAATTGGAGCATTACACAAACATTCTTTTCGCTTTTCTTTTATTCAAAATTCATATGAAGACATCTTTGATTCGAAGTCATGAAAACACATGCACTACACAAAATATAACGCACATACATTTTATGTACACTCTGTTGGACTCTAAGCACAAACATGACATGCAAATTTAGGCATGTAACATTCCAGAATAGGAAAAAAACGTGCAAGATGCACATTTAGGTACACAATAATTGATTACGTAAGAATAACTTCGAAAGTTCTAGTCACTATACATATTTTTTTCGCGCACACCTCGGCGGGAGAAGGAAAGAACTTGAAAGTTCCACTCAATTTATACTTATTTTATGGGCTCGCCTCGAGACGGGAGTGTTCCTTAGACAATCAAAAAATTCGTTTCAGTTCAGACACACAGTAAACGGGAACCTATAATTTAAAAGAAAGCACGCACAGGTATGCTTCAACGCCCGCCTTTTGGGCCAGTTAACACAAACTCTGAAAGGAAGCGTTGACCCGACCATACACTTCCGAGAAATCTTGTTGACACCAACAAAATGCAGCGAGAAAAAACTGTTGCAACACAATAACCGCACTATTGAGCACTCATTGCTATATAATATCTGCGTACAAAAATAATCCGCAACCACGTCGTATAATACAGAAAACAATCGCAACACAAATCGAGCGCACCCGTCGTTTCTTTTAATGGCGCGTGAACAGTGTGATTATGAAGGGTGGGGGGGGGGGGGGTACGCACAGAAAAAAAGTTTTCCTGTATTGTAAGCCGTATGTACCGAGCTCATTACTTGCAGATATCGGCTAGGTTGTCACACGCTACTCCCTAGCTCGTGTCTGGGCAGCGCCTCTTATCTCATCCTGTCCGATATCAATTTTAACTTTAGAACTATGGAACAGAAAAGCCACTCGTGATAAGATGACATGGCGCGGGCGCGCAGGTTAGATTGAACAGCACAGCCGGCAATGCTACCCTTTTTTATGAGCGAAACGCTTGCAATGAAAGCTGCAGACAACGCATGTATTTCGGCTTGGCCTTCCACTGCTCCCTGTGCAAATTGACTGGAATTGAACACCGCGGTTTTACGTCAGATGTTTCGGAGCACTGAAGCAACGTTTGGCAGCAGTTTTGCCGCAAATATCCGTTTTGGAGCAAGATGGCACCGGAAAAATTGGTTAGGGCACGCCACACCGCGCCAACAATCGCCGTGGTAATAGGTACGCAGTCAATGACAAGAAGCGCGTACAGTTGAGCTTGCCTTCTTTGTGAGCAGGTGCAGCGTGATAACTTTGGAGGGGTTAAGGTGATTCACCACAGGAAACGTCCAATGAAGTCTTGAACCGTCCTCGACTTGGGGCCCCACCCAAGACTCAAACCCACTGCACGAAACAACAACAAAAAATACATCGATAAGAATCCTGAATCGACGTTCAAGCAGTTACTAAGACAATCGCAAAACGGCAATGCCGCCTCAAATTCACCTTACGAGCAAGAGTCTGCGCGCCGAATGCGCGTACTTCGATTAAAACTTTGTGTACCTGCAAGGCTGGGATATATTTGCACATTAGTTTCCACTCCAAGACGACTGACATGTCTCATTAACTGCACGTTACATGTGCGAAGTGAAAATAGAAGAGTGCAATCCGTCGGCTTCTAAGGAATTCATTATAACTTCTACAAAGCTAATTTGCTCACCTGTCATTTTTGGAGAAGACGAGAAACTTGACCGAACTGTTTTGCCCTGTGTTGCTGCACCACAGAGCTGCGCAGGACTGGTGACGCTCCTTCCCCCGCGGCCCTATATTTAGAATACATTCGTATATATTTTATAATGCAGGGAAACTTTCAGCCCGTGGAGGCGTTTGGGCAACCCCCGCAGCCCTTCGCACGCCAGCTCCCTTACGCACGCACCAAACTGGCCCGCCGAGCGCGCCAAGAGAAATAAAAAAAATTGGCGCCGGTGAGCTGTTGCGCATGCGTGAGGAGGCGCGGAAGCATGCATGGTGTGGAAAGAAAGAAACTATGAGGGAAAGGGAAGGGCCACGCCGCAGCACCCTGCCGCTAGGATCGCCCCAATTTTGAAACCGAAACTAGCCAGAGTCGCCGACCAGTGGTAGTAGTATCAGCAGCAGCACCAGTAGTAGTAGTACTAGTAGTAGTAGTAGTAGTAGTAGTGGTGGGGGTGGAAGTGGTGGTGGTAGTAAATATAGTAGCAGTAGCAGCAGCAGCAACAGCAGTAGTAGAAGTAGTAGTAGTAGTAGTAGTAGTAGTAGTAGTAGTAGTAGTAGTAGTAAGAGGAGTAGTAGTAGTAGCAGCCGTAGCAGCAGCAGCAGCTGCAGTAGTAGTAGCAGCAGTAATAGTAGTAGTGGTAGTTGTAGTAGTAGTAGTAGTAGTAAGAGGAGTAGTAGTAGTAGCAGCAGTAATCAATCAATCAATCAATCAATCAATCAATCAATCATTTATTTGCGTGCCCAGGAACAGCCGGGGTCGGCCTTTGTGCTGGCGCACGGAAACAGAAACACACGAAACATAATGTACACATCTTTCAAATACAAAATAAAATACAAAATAAAAAAAAAACGAAAGGATAGCTTATGCTGAAGTTACGGAATGAAAGTCATTTAAGTGCATGAACTCAAGGATAAAAGCCAAATGCAGAATAAGAAAAGTTGGCAGTTACGCCAATACAAACTCACAGACATGTTTGCGAAACAGAGTAGGGCAATCATTAAATATATCAAGGTAATCCGAGTACCGATTGTACGTGCATTGCAGTCGGCACACAGGGCACAAGACACGCAGACAATTGGGGTTGCAAAAGGTATCATGTTTCCTGGTCCACTTTTGCGGCACATAAAGACGAACATGCTGTAGCAGCTCACCACAAGACACTATGCCGTGCATAATTTTAAAGAGGAAGAGAATATCAGCCTTGTTCCGCCTGGAAGTTAAGCATGATAGCGTCAATGAAGAGGGCGATCCAGGGTAGTTGCAGTAGTAGTTGTAGTAGTAGTAGCAGTAGTAGTAGTAGTAATAGTAGTGGTGGTAATGGTGGTGGTGGTTGTGGTGGTGGTTGTAGTAAATGTAGTAGTAGTATCAGCAGAAGTAGTAGTAGTAGTGGTAGTAGTAAACTTTATTTCGCCCAAAAGTTGGGGTGATCGTAACACTGAGTTATTCACACAGTTATGTTGACAGCGGGGCTCCCGATGTTTTGGGTGCTCGGTGTCTTCAGCTTACTGGGGGAGGGCTTCTTGCATAAAAGCAGCTGGCTGGAGATGGCAGCCTCCAACTCTTGGAAGGAGAATATGTTATCAAGGATGGGTTGAGTTCTCCGTAATGCCGGTATGACTGGGCATAACCAAATTATGTGTGAAGTGAGGCCCATTCAACAGAACGCAAGCGTCAAGCGTGTTTTTGTATTTCGCTGGATATAAAGTGGACATGGCATGGGGAGTGGATAATAATAGTGTTTGAAGCTGTTCGAGAATGCCTGAATGCATGCGAATGAGCGATGGATGCAATGGTATGAAACAGGCACGATTTCGGGTTCGGCATACGCAACAAAGCACACAGCTAAGGTTGCACTTGGTTTAGATATCTCTAAATCCTTCTACACTGTGCGACACTGGTTATACTAGAAATGGTGAACAAGAAAGGCTTCAGAGAACATTCACTCAGATTCCATTAACCTGGGTAGTCTAGGAGCCCCTCAAGGATCGGTACTGTCACCTTTCCTGTTTAACCCCGCCATTAGGGAGCTTCCGGCTCTCGTCTTGTACCTACCCCACCTACATCATTCCATCTATGCAGGCGTCATCATCTTGTGGGTGGACCATATTTTTATTCGCAAAAGAACTCGTGCTGAATATTTGATGTCCTTCCTTTCCAGAGCACATGTACTTTGTACAGGGTGTCCCAGCTATCACGCACCAAGATTTAAAAAAAGAGCAATGACGTTACTCAAAGAAAACCAAATGCGTAATGTTTGCAGCACTGTGGATAAGTGGGCATTATTTTTTCATTAATGAGACTTAACTTATTAATTGTAATTAATTATCGAACTCGAAAAGTACTGTCCTAATCACTAAAGTTTCGATGAGGCACTTGTAGGTACCCACGAAAGGCATCTAACTGCGGTAGCTTCAGCGACGAACTAATTGCGTACTCGTTTAGGATGACTGATAAAGAAAACCCGCGAAATATGAAAAATACCACGGACGGCGCCTCCTCGCGCATTAGCGCGCATCGTAAAGCAATGCCCCCAAACAGGCGGCCTCTGAGTTCGCCAGAACGAAATAAACAAAAGAAAGAAAGAAGAAATTGCGACTGAGTTTCTGCCTTATCTGCACATGCACGCCGCGAATCTTGCTGTTGCTGCTCCTTCCATGCATGCCATTATCAAGGTGATGCGCTGTCTCTTCGGGTGGGTGACAGGCGAAGCAGTTGCTTTCAATCAGCATATTTGGGGACGCTGCTTTACAATGCGCGCGGAAGCGCCGTCACGTGGTATTTTTCATATTTGGCGGGTTTTCTTTGTTAGTCCGAAAAAATTGGTACGCAATTAGTTTGTCGCTGAAACTACCGCAGTTAGATGCCGCTCGTGGGTACCTACAAGTGCCTTGTTGACACTTCAGTGATTAGGAGAGTACTTCTCGAGTTAGATAATTATTTACAATTATTATCTACGTATCATTAACGAAAAAAATACTGTCTGCTTCTCCACAGTACTGCAAACATTACGCACAAGGTTTTCTTCGAGTAACGCCATTGGTATTTTTTTAAATCTTGGTGCATGATAGCTGGGACACCCTGTATGAGCGTCGTGCTCATACAGATTAACCTGCGTGGAAGTAACGACACACCCAACCTCCTAACGTTTCTAATGAGTTAAAATGCTGCATCTTTCTGCCACCACCAACGCATTGATAGTATATATTACACACACAAAGACCACGACCCGGCAGCATTTTAAATGAGTGATAGGCTCTCCGAATAACAAAACAGTGATGATGATCGGCCACAGTTGTGGTAAAACTAGCTTGGTGCCACTGCATGAAAATGTTGATTTCACCATGATGCAGGGAAAAACGCGGTGCAAATACGTCAAAACACCAATTATCCAGTCTGGGGTGAAGGGTGCCGCCTGCATATTGTTACGGGAAACAGAAAAGGGACAGTGGCACCTAGCGCTAGGGGATCTACGCCGACTACGATGAAGCAGTGTGTGGCACGGACTCAGCTCGAGCTGTCATGGCTGGTCGTACATAGTTCAGCATGTAAATACATCGCTGCTCCATCGTCCAATATTCGTATTGTCTTTACCTTGTCGCCAAGTAACATTTTGGGTTAGGGTGCGGTCTTCATCTCTATACTGGTCTCCCAGCTTCACCCCGTCACGGCTCCTGCAGTGATCGCCTCGATGCTCTTGGATCCCTTGTCACGGCTTGCATCGGCTTGTAGCGATGACCCAACTTCGGGACACCTCGGTTACAGACGCACACTAGCACGATTACGGGAAAACTACTGTCGGCCTTATCTTGCCAAAGCAGTCCATCGCTACACCAAAACGTGCTGAGAATGCCAGCGACGAAAGAAACCACCAACCCGTCTTGCCGGGCTTCTCCTTTACACCCGATCGAACCCAAGACCAGTGTATAGCAGGTGTGGAGAGGGGCTATCCGTAGTTCACATAGCCATTCAATGCAAGGCACTTGACACAACACGTCGCAAACACTTCCCACAACTACACAGACTACACGTCCCACTAACCCAGCGTTTTTCCTGTCTGACGATCCCATGTTTTCTATCAAGCGCGTTTTTAAATGTTTAGAAGAAGTTAAATGTTTGCCCTAATTTCGTACCACGAATGATCACTCTCTGGCCTTATACACCAGCCATGCTCATTGTCGCGTTCTAATTTTATTTTTGCTTTTGCTGACTTATTTTAGTGTTTACGGTTTCACCTCGCAATATAACAATTGTTTTCGTGCTCTTTGCCCCAGTTGGCCCTGCGCCATTAACATCAAACCATCATCATCATACACCCTATCGAACCACCGATGGCTCTGTATCACCATGTGGGAATGGACATTTCTTGGCCCCTTGTCAACGCCAGACGCAAGAAACCGCTGGGTGATCGTTCCGACTGACTACTTGACTAGGTTCGCCGAAAGAAAGGGCTCTTCCATCGGCTACCACATCTGAAGTAGCATCATTTTTTATCGAGAACATAGTTCTACGACACGGTGCGCCTTAGGTTATAATCACCGACCGCGCTTATGTGTACTGCACTAAACTCAAGTTATACTACGCTTGAGCCATACAACCCATCGCAGAACTACGGCATATCATCCGCAGACAAATGAATTGACAGAGGGCCACACAATAGAATTACGGATATGATGGCAATGTTCGTCGACATGGAGCACCGTACGTGGGACGAGGTGTTACCGTTCGTCACCTTCGCATACAGTATCGCCGCCCACGAAGCACTGGGATTCTCTCAGTTCAAACTAGTCAACGGCCGGCAAGTGACCACATTGTTCAATGCTACGATGCCACTCCTCCCTGATTACGATACTTACGAGGATGCTCAACTCGTTTCTTAACGCGCGGAGGAGGCCTGACAACTGGCCAAGTTCAGAATCAAGGTTCAGCAGCGCAGAGACGCTGGCCCGTATAATGTTCCACAATGTGACGCACACTTTAATACCGGAGATAACGTTTCAGTGTGGGCCCATGTACGGCGCCGCAGACCTATTGAAAAGCTTCTTAAGTGCTATTTCGGGCAGTATAGGATACTGCGTCGTATCGGGGCCTGAACTACGAGGTGCTCCCTGACGGAGAGCGTGCATTGGCCGCCGGCCTCTACGCCCAGAAGTGGTTCATGTTGTGCTCCTTGAACCGCATTTTCATCGTTAGAAGGTGGCTATTGCTTCCCAGATTCCTACCGTTTAACAGAACCGGGAATATGCTGCCTCCTCTAAGAGGGGGGTAATGGCACAAGCCAGAACCAGGTGCTAGCTTCGTCAGCGAAAAATGGCCAATTTTTCTATCACCATCCTCCTAATTGCATCACCAGTATCATACCCTCTTGTTTCATCATCAACGGACGAGAAGAAGGAGAAGTTGTTGCACAGACTCAGCAAGCGCTCCATGCTACCGCTACCTTCACTTCGCGACCAGTTTGTGCATAAAACCAAACGCTGATATCCTTCAACCACTGAATTGCAACGTCTGGTCTGTGACAATGTAAATACGTTGGTACATATATGGTCTGCTGTAAGCATTCTTGATTGCTGCCCCTTCAGTACACCGCAATAATGCTGATGTGATTGAGGTTTCCAATTCCCTCCTAGCCGCGCAATCTTCATTCTTAAGGAATAGTAGAGATAGGCAGTGACAACGAGTTCAATATATCCTGTCACTGATTTGTTCGGAAATCAAGCAACCCACGCAATGCTTGCAATGGGTTTGCCCCATTACATATTAGGTAGCTCCCAAGTATCACCGCAGCGCCAACATTGCGTACGCCTTTACGTATGCAAATAATTTGCGACGCCGGACAACCTCCCTCTTGAATGCTGCTCCTGGGGTCATAAAAGACAACTGTAGTGAAAATAGACTCCTCTATACCCAGTTTTTGTATTTACATACTAAACAGACCTAAAGGTACAGAAATGACACCTTAAATTTCCGCATGTACCCAGCAAGAATCAGCAACTATTGGCGACTTTAGAGGCAGAACACAGGAATCCACAGCCGTTACCACCATGTACAAGGGATGTCACAGCTGACAAGTGTGGCCGTTCCCGGCTGGCTGTCCGCTCGGGTGCAAAAGGGCGCCAAGTCGCTATACGTCCTCGCTACTACCTTAAAAGGTACGGGCGAAAGAGCGCTATAAAGTGTACCCGGCCGCCTAGTTGCTAAACATATTATAGCAACAGGACAGTAACGTCGGTCTCATGAATTTTCTGCGCACTCTCTCGAAGGGTTGAGCGTAATCTGCTATTAAAATATCTTCAACACTTGTGTTTGATTAACGATACATTTCAAAAGGCTTCCACTCATAACGAAATTGCTAATACGCCACCAACTGTACGTCCAAAAGGAATGTTGCTGAGATGACATGGTGGTTGATTTGATTGATTGTAGGGTTTAACGCGCCGACGCAACGCAGGCGATGAGGCGCGCCGTAGTGGATGGCTCCGGATTAATTTTGTCCACCTGGGGATCTTTAACGTGCGCCGAAATCTCGTACACACGGGCATTTTTGCTTTTCGCCTCCATCAGAAAAGCGACCGCCGCGGCCGGGAATCGAAAGATGACATTGGTGGTTACTTGGCTTTTTATGCAGGTACTACAGTATTGTAGGCATATACAGAAGCTAACTTAGTATTAAGGACCTCAGTAATTGGAAAATATTGGTTCTATCTCTTACTTCCCTTACTTTTGTGTGCATCGTGCCTTCCGACTAAAGTTCTCCCCTCATCCTTTGCTAAGATAGGGCTTACGAGAAACACAATCTCTGTTTCCCGCATGGAACTTTCAAAATCGTGAAAACTATAACAGCAAAACGACGTAAACGGCTTTACCTGGTCGATTTTTTTCCCCTACTGCGAGTTCACCTTTAAAGCTCTATAGCTTTCCCTTTTTACCGTATACGACTTCATTTCAGGTGATTGTCAAAGTTTCCTTCACAGAAAAAAAATTATAATATAAAGCGGCTGGGAGGTCAATGACCTCTAAGTACCACGTTCACAGAAGTGGCTCAGAGCATATGCATGCATCCATTTATGTGAATACATCCGTGCTCCCCAAATTAGCGACTAATGTTTGTATAAAACACTCATGTAAAGCTGGATGCATTCGCAAATATCACAGTACAATCTAGAATACGGCAAAAGAAGTTGGTAAGTGCTGTACGTCATGTTGGTAAGTGCTGTACGTCCTGTCACGACATTCCTGCGTTCTGTTATTCGTAGAATCTCGTATACCGGCATACATATGTCTGTGTTTGTGCGGACCTTACTGTGCATAAACGTCAGTTCCTCGCTGGCCGACAATACCCGCGTAGGCATTGGCAACGGAAGCCGTAGTCTGCTCCTAACTTACGTGCCTGGGAGGCGTTCTTAAGCGAAGACTTCAAAAGCGCGAGCCTAAACTCGAAAGAGGTAGCGAAAGCTGGCTCTCCATGTCACTTACACGGCAGATAAAGACAGCAGAAGAACTCACCCGAAGCAGTAAAATGACCAGGAGGAAAATTCAACGTCTTTGTAAACTCCCCCATTACACAGCTGCAGTAACGAGTTGAAGTGTGACGTGTGAAACATGTATCAAAAACAATGGAAAGCGTTAAGGAGGACGGTTCTCTCGAGGTACACTTTTAGATGCAATGCATCTCATGCTCGCCCGTCTGTCCTTCCGGCGTCTGTCCGGCGTTGTCCGCACAGCTGCGCTCTCCTCCTCTCCTCTCTCCGATAGCAAACACTCTCTCCCAAACAGCTGCGGGTTGGCCAGCGCGCTCTCACTCCGTTGCTAGGCGCCGGTGGGCGGCGCTGCGCTTGGCGCTGCGCGCGCTGCGCATGTGCAGTACTCTCTCTCTCCGCGCTCTCCTCTCCTTCGGGCGCTGTCAATATAAAGCGGCATGCCACACTCCGACGGTCTCAGTCGACGGTCGTCCGCATTAGTCTTGCACTCTCTCGCAGTACTCGACGATTGCTTGATGCAATCGTCGAGCCCCTAACTATGCACCTTACGGACCAGAACTCACTCATTCTCGTCTGCAATAAAGACCGTACCTGAACATACGTGTACTGCATGTGCATTGCATGGTGAAAATGAAAAATTACGCCCTCCTCCCCTTCGCGTGAGAATCCCTGCTATAAGCGCAATCACTACAATGGAAAACGCCAATGGAACCCCCCATGAGATGCGATGCATCACACCAGGGTTCCCGCGAGGGGAGGTGGGCGTAATTTTTTAGTAGCGGAATACGAAGCCTTTGCGGACGCGAGTCGCAAAAAAGAACACCTAACACGTTTATTAGGAAACAATTGATTTTACATTCAGAATGCGTAAAAACGTTTCTGTGACCCAAGAGTTTTTATCATTTTTGTAAAACTAACAATTATTTAGGTGCAGCACGAAATCTCAGACCTATAATTGTTTTTCAAAGTTAGGCTAACGGAAGCTGAGCAAACGCTGCAGTTTGTGGATGACATCGGGCTCCGCATAGATCGCTAAACGGGGCAAAGCAAATTTGAGCAAATGATAACAGCATAATATAGTTTATGCAGATCAGAGTCACCATTATTTTTTCTGCTCCACTGACATTTGGCTCAAGCAGGGCATGCGTGTGATTTTTCGCAAAACTCATTCTATGTTCGTATTTAAGAGAAGTTGTTACCTTTGTGTCATCGTGTCTTTGCAGTTGGATGTCATTTTTCTGGACAAGGCGGCCAACGAGAAGGCCCCAACGGTCTTTTGGACTAATTCACCGTTTGATTACCGGTGGCAAAATCCTCCCCGAAAGACGCACACCAAAAAGAAACTCCGGGACACAACTACTGGCAGAAAAAGTACAGCGAGCAATGACAGGCCAGCAGACGCATGCCACACGGGCGACTGCACCACGCTGGAAAGACTTATCAGGGAAAGAACGGACTTCGGTAAAAACCCGTGTGACGACTTTTACGAGTACGCCTGCGGCAACTACAAAGGTACCGCCGTCTTACCTCAGGTAACCACTGCTTCACTCGGATATGATGAGCTCTGCCTTTTAGGGCGCTCTCCGCGCTCTCGGAAGACTCATCCCCGTATTCCGAGTCCCTCCTCCACTCGAGTCGCCAGTCGATGACATGCTTGAAAGCAATTCCTCCACTCATCCGAGTCAAGGAAACACATGGAGTGGAGAAAAGATAGAATACGGCCGTCATTGTACCGGTGACTATTAGAACAATTTATTTAAACATTGCTTCAGCTTTACGTGCTCCAGCACATATGCCCATATAGTAGTGGAATGTTTGGGTCGACACACTCTGGCAGGTGCCTACATATATAAGATAAATTTTTCACTGCAGCCAGGCAAACATTTTTTTACTTTCGATCTGTTTCAATTATTAAACACCGGTTTACTTCCGCTGTCCTAAGTTATGTGACTTCCTCCTTTGCCCAATTTGACCATCTCGCCAGCTTTTCAATTCTTTGTGTGTCCAGCATCTTAAAGGTCTAACGCGTTTAATTAATTACTAACGCGTTAGCGTTATTAAAGGAGCCATGAAGAGAAAACACAAGTTTGGTTCATTCAAAAGATTGCCTCGTTAGAATCATACTGACACCACTTTTAGCGTAAACTTCGCTCAAATAAGCTACATAATTAGGAAAAACGGGAATGGTCATGCGACCCACCAGCTCCCTTCCCGCAACAGAACCTATGTCGTCACATGAGCTAAGCTCTGCGATTGGCGGAGGCTGGCAGAAGCAGACGCAAATTAGGTAGAACTTACAAACTAGACGAACGAGCGATTTGCGCTTAAATTTAGGGCACATTCTTTACAAAGAAATAAGAATGATGGGACAAACAGTGGAAGTTACGAAAGCACATGTAAACATACCAGTACTGATGCGTTCTGCTGTTCGTACTGCGCACAGCATGCTTGGTGTTTTGCTGCACAGCACTACGGGGCTTGGGGTTGTCTCAGACGACACTGGACGATTGACGCAAGCAACGGCGTCTTACGTGACCCCATTTGTCGAGCGAGCACTGTTTCAGGGAACGAATATTTTCTCCCAGAACAAAAACAAGCCAGGTTTAAATGCGGGCAAAAACAAACCAAACGCTTGCCACGGTATGGTGGCGCCATCTAGGTTACGGAACGTAAAAAACGCGGGAACATACCAACACCGCTGTACAGGGTGGAGACAACCTTTGAACGGTCCCGTGCCGCAGCAATTGGGCCAACGGGCTCAACGCGTTATTCTTTTCGTTTCCCACGTGACCTAGCAACGCGAAACAGACAATATGATTCAAACTTCTTCAGTAAACCGCGTTGCGGCGATAATTTTAGCGCGGTTTTGACAATGACTTGCTTCGGCGGCGAGCGAGCAACCGAAAATGGCGGCGTCAGCGTATACGTGTCTCTACCCTGTACGGCGGATGCGTGAATGAAGGTACTCTAGGCTGCAGAGCGGTCGGTTCCAGTGATGTCACTTGGGACCACGAAAACGCACGATTGAGCGGGAAAATCAAAATTTTAACCGAAATTGTTTATTTCTCAGTGAATAAAGCACCGTTTGTATCCGGACAAGCGCTGGGGGCACTATAAAACACGAAATCTTTCGAATAAAACCAACTTGCATTTTCTCTTCATGGCTCCGTTAAGCTCATTTTTAATTCCCCCGTGGCTCCTAGCCCTACGCTATCAGCCGTGCTCATCAGGCGTCCACAGAAATACATCACCACTGCCACTGGGTAGCTACGACTGAGGCAGCAAGGTTCGAGTGTTCAGCTAAATGGGGCGCTACGCAACAGAAGTTTGGAAAAGGGGACAACAATACAAGCCCATTACGAAACAAAGGACGCGCGTTTTCCCCAGGTGGCGCGCCTGAGCGGTGAAGTTTGTTCTGTGCTCAGTCAGTGGTAGCATGCTCGGCAGACATGGTCTCCAGCCGTGCCCGCAACTTACGTCATCACAGAAAACCGTTTTTCCACCAGAATATCAAAAATATAAATTTCCGGTAATACACGCGTGAGGCTGCTCGTGGGCTACGAGGCATGTCGTAGTGGAAGCCTCCGGAACAATTTCAACCACTTTATAATCTTTAGCCTGCGCCGAAATCTCGACACACTAGTGTTTTTGTTCCATCAGAAAAACGACCCCCGTGGCCAGGATATAGAACGAGCGGTCCTGGGCTGAGCAGCGAACGCCTTAACCACTGAGCCACCGTGCTATGTTTTCCACCGGAAATTATGCTGGCTCCAACGGCGGGTAACCTAACTAAAACAGGGGACAAATGATTAACGCCGGTCTCTCACAACTCAAAGAAGGCTTATATTATAAGCCGAAAAAGGCTAGAAATAAAGGCCACTATATAGCGTCTAATCGCATAGGTTTTCAAAACACTTTTCAATATTCCCACGGTTATGTCTCTGCTGAAAGCTCGGTTGGTGAACTACAGATGGCGCCACGCTGCTAATTTCAAAATTCCCCTAAAATAGGCGCGAATATCCTCCGAGAGAACAGCCACGTAAGCATGCTCGACGGGGTTCTATACACGCGGGTAATTCCCAACTCACAATCGCCAAAAACAGAAAATATCTAAACAAGTGTTACCCTCAAGCAAAACTTCCAACCAAGAAAGAGCAACAAAATTAGCAGTGGTTTATCTCGGCTTTGCCAGGATATACGCAGCGGGAGCTAAGGTTGAGCTTGTTATATTTAGGTTTCCTGGTTGTCTAGGATTAGCTGATTATTAGGCTTACTGCGGCTGGAACGATTTCCAATCCAATCCAATCCAATCCAGTCTAGTCCAGTCCAGTCCAGTCCGGTCCAGTCACTGCTCCTCGCGCATGCGCAGCGCGGCTTTCCAGGAGCCACGCGAAACGGATATCAAGCGGCTCCGGCGCAGCGATAGACCTGGCTACTGAGCAGCAATGGAGGTGATAGCTGGGCACGCGTCGGCGCCGGTGCGTCTGCCGCGGCTATGACGTCACTCCTCTGGAATGTGCAGACTGGCGAATGTGCAGACCTAATTCTTTGCACACCCGTACTTTAATTGGATTAGATTTCCAATACAATCCAATTTAATCCAATCGAATCCAATCGAATCCAATCTAAACCAAATCCAATTCAATCTCATGCTCCCCGCACTTGCGCAGTACGGCCCTCCAAGGTCCACGCGAAACTGCTCAACCTCGGCCAGTGTAGCTTACGCTACAAAAAAGAGACAAGAAACGGTACAACTCATGCAACCACTGATCATGAGCAGAATATTGCACAGCCTGCCATACCACAAATTTGCCCGTACCAAAGAATGTGAAAGAAACACCATCATTAGGACAGCATATAAGCCAATTCTTAACTGCGCAATTTTGACCCTGAGACGAATTAACACAAGGAGGACCGCCAGGGTAACAGAATGAACATGCATAGACGGGTCTAGAAGAAGGGGACGGCTACTTACTCGATAGAGGGATGAAATAACAGTATTCGGAGCAAAGAATGGACTCAGGAAGCGCAGGGCAACAGCGGTGAAGGTCAATAGGAGAGGCCCTCACGCTGCAGTCGTCCTAAGTAGGATGATTGTGATAATTACGATGAATTGAATTGAGTTAAATTTTATTTCATTGTGTGTTACAATAACAGTGGGTATTATAGAAGGTTTCAGAAAGAGGTCCCAGAGTCAGAGACTGAAGGGGGGACATCCTGTTATCATTAAACAAAAGGAAGCATGTTTTCAGCAGAAATATATCAATCAACGAAACGCAAACTAACACCAGCAAGACAAATTACGGTATATGTGCGAGAACATTATCTGTACGAAACATTTTAATGCAAAGGAAAATGAAACAAAGCTAATATCAGCAAGATAAATTATGGTATATATGCAGGAACACCATAAGCAAGAAACATATTAGTAATGCAAGGAATAAAGAAACAAAACGTAATATGATGTAACCAAGTCAAATTATTTAGTTTGGAATAAGAACGCCCGAAAATATTTTTAAATGTATACACGGTACGGGATGTTTTAATAGAGACTGGTAGCGTATTCCAAAACTGTATAGCCGAAAACTTAGTAGAAAACGTTCCGTAGTTCGTTGTTACTTTCGGCAATAAACAGTTCATGTTTAAAGAAAACCGAGTGGAGTTACCACGAGGAACTCGGTCAGTACTAATCAACTGAAGGGGGAGGTTTCCATTAATACAATTTGAACTAATAGGCCATGAGAACAGTTAAAAAGTTTTAAAACCGACAAGATGTTATGCGTATGAAGCAAAAAAACTGCGTTCGATTCGAATTGGTAAAGGTTGTAATTAGAACAACTTTAATTTGAATTAGTTGCAGTGGAGATAAATGAGTTTTGTATGTATTTCCGCGAGATGATATGTGATATGCTCTGTGACGGTGTAATAATAAATAATAACGTGAGATAAGGATGCGTTCACTAAAAAAGGAACGAACTTTATAGAGCACTCAATTACCGTGATCTGTTTTTTCTTGCTATTGATGCGATATATTTATTGAATTTCACGTTCTTTTCAATTTTTACGCCAAGAAATGTTACACTGTCACGCGGAAAGAGTAGACTATTATCAAGGGTAATGCAGGGACGCCGGAAACGGTCCTTTGATGTGGCCTGAAGATAATGAAGTTTGATTTGGCATCATGAATGCTCAGAAATTTATTTTTAAACCATGTCACCTAATTGGATGCATCTGTGGAAAGACTATGTAGTAATGAACCAAGGCACGTATCTGACGTAAAAATTGTTGTGTCATCAGCTTAAAGTATGCTTTTAGAGTAATTAAGAAAAAGAGGAAGATCATTAATATGAATTAGAAACAATAATGGACCAAGGATTTAATCCTGCGGGACACCAATATTTGTTATCTTAGTCCGAGAGTAACAAGTTGACGCACAAACGACTTGTTCTCTACTAAGGAGGTAACTATAGATGAAATTGAGCGTAGGGCCGGTTATTCCAATCGATTTCAGTTTGGTAAACAGTATCGTATGGTTGATAGAGTCAAGCGCCTTTGAAAAGTCAATAAATAATGCGCCTAAAAATTATCCTCCATCTATTCCTGCTTTGATTTGATCGGATAAGGAAATTAGGGCGAGATCCGCTTACTTGCCAGCCCTGAAGCCAAATTGATATGGCGACAGGATATTAAATTTACGTTCTCAATAGGTTATCAACTCTGTCTTCCTAACGCATCTCAAGAAATAGGAGAGAGAATGCACTCTCCTAGCACCAAGAAAGCGAATGTAAGAACCAATTCGGGAGGGGCCATCTTACTCCCTTTGAAAAAAAACAGGCACCCCCAAACTGCAATAAAAGTACGTGCACCCCCACCCCTTTCAAAGGAAACCAGTGCACGCATGGCACCGATCCAGTGACCCCACAAAAAAAAACTCTCCTGTACCAAAAATATGCATTCAAACCTACACAAAAAAGGAAATATGGCAGGCTATTCGGGGGAAGCTTCAGTATCATGAGACCACAGTACGCCCCGACTCCGGGATGTACGAAATCACGAGGTCCCAATTGCCGCAGTTTACTACTCTTGCAATATTTGTGACTGTATGACCCTCCAACATACATGAACAAAGTGGAAGTTGGAGTCGTCCTCTTAGCAATCCGAAAAGCGGAAGTATAAAATGAAACAATACATCACTACAGGTTCACAAAGGATGTTATATAGTTTTCTGGAGGCAGAATACCAAGCGCTTTGGTAAGATATTCTCATCCATAATGCAGAAAGTTAACAACGGCACCTGGACAGCCAGATCCAATGCTATGAAAGCCAACATCGCACTACGCAACAGGCACGCTAACTCACATATCGTGCTTCTTGTGACCACGACTACCACACTGCCCTCTTCGACAAACGTTAAGAACGAATCCTCATCCTACGCTTAGGAACACAATCCTTCCCATTGCTACAACAAACCCTCAATGCCCAAGAATCGCAAACTGTGTTGACGAAAAACCAACACAGTTATCTGAACATCCATGTGCGTTAAGGTGTTCGTTGGAAACATCAAAAAATAACTGAGAACTCTGCTAAAATAGGGGAAAATCCCCCCTCTTGCTGGCCACCTAGCCATGTCCAAGGTTATGGCCACGGGAGAACAACTGAAACATAACATATACCACTTCTTTAAAGCATGGGAGACAGGTTTGACCAGCTGGTTACCTCAATATCAGCTCGAGCCGATTGAGAGGGCAAGGCAAGAAGCTGCTGCATCTGGTGCCGCAGACACAGCTTCCACCTTTGAGCTCGCTGCCATCCTGTTAACCCCATTTTCCTAAACCACAACTATTTCTTCATGAACGAAGATATCTCTCTCTCTCTCTCTCTCTCTCTCTCTCTCTCTCTCTCTCTCTCTCTCTCTCTCTCTCTCTCTCTCTCTCTCTCTCGCTCTCTCTCTCTTCGAAAAAAGCAAAATTGTTCAGACCGGCCTAGGCATCACGGAATGAAATTTTGATACACTGCCACTGACTCGTCTCTCAAACTTACCAACACTTAGCGTTTGCAAACTTTCACGCTCACGTTTTAAGCCACAGAACCGCAGAGAGCCTTTGTCTCTCCTGGGACACGGGGATTAAGAACCCTGGTTTCTTGTCTTTCTCTTTTCAATAAAGTCGAAGAGTGGAACAAACTCCCACGTGAATGCGTTAACATTTCCTCTGCAGATTCATTTGTTCAAAATGTAGAAAGATTGTTTTATGAAGAGTAAAAGTTGCCCTTTTTTGTTTCTGAGCGCTTCGGAACACACTGATCACTGTAACACCTGCTGATGCCACGATGATGTTTTGTGACCTGGCCATGATTTTATGCAAGAGCTTCCACCGTTCAGTTTTAGTTTCACCAGCATCTTGTGATTCTGTTTCTTTCGTTATGTGCGATATTGCTTGGTTTCTACTCGAGTGTGTATATTTGCACGCCCACCCTGTATGAGCCTGAGAAAGGCTTACAGTATTAAATAATAAATAAAAAAAAATAACCTTTTTTACTCGTGAAGCATAGGTGTGAAATGCAGCAGCTGCGTAGGGAATCGCTCCGTGGCAGTCGAAGCGTCGCTATCGCGCCTTACATCTTAGGATACAAACGTAGATATCTCTGCAACTTTTTTTCTTAATCGAAATATTTCTTCCCTCATCGCGCTTCGTTTGCGACGCCGCCATAGTTGGACTGATGTAGCTTTCCTCCCTCCTGCTTTCCCGCAGGTTAAGTTCCATCCCGCTCTCAATACATTTCTTCCTCCCCCTCGTGCTCCCTCGGCGAATGAAGATTTGGATCACCTCCAAATTTTAATAGCGTATTAACCCAGCCCCCTGAACGTTAAACAGTTTCTCGAAGCCCATTTGAAGCCAATCAAAAGTGTATGCCTAAAAGATGCTCAAGAAATGAAAACTACTTTTCACAAGATAACATTTTTACAACACAACACGGCATAAAAAGTGTTCTACTCACCATTTCAAACGTATCGAATTTTTTTCTATCCAGATGACCGCCGAGATAAGAGCTACGGTGCTCTCGTTGTTGCGATCGACGACTCTACCAGGAGGAAGCCAGACCGCTATGGAAAAGGCCACCGGAATGTGGAAAGCCTGCCTGGAAGCTCCGAAAGATGCGGGAGGGCAGGAAATGTTGGCGGTGAGACAATTCGCGCATTCCCTTGACCTCGACTTCCTCGACATCGAAACGATGGACCCTAAGCGCAGTGTGGGAGAACACGTGCTGCAGCTCTGTTTGGAGTACGGGCTCTCCGCCTTCATATCAATTCAAGGACGGGAAATTGTAATCGACAAGGGCAAGTCCCTCCTTGAGGTGAGTTCTTTTCGGTGAGACCGCACTTGGGTGTCGTAGTTTGGTACAATTGGCATACTCAAGACACTCTAATTCGAAAGGCGAATAGGCAAAAACATGTCGATGTTTCGCGTACATTTTGTGTTGGTTCGAGCTTGGTTTTGGGCTCTCTATTGTGCACAAGTCAGCTTTTAACCAGTAAGTAGCGCAATGTGAAATAAGGCAGAATGGAAGTGTGTTCGTATTTTAGAGCAGTCTCAAAGCTTCCATCAAAAAGGACACGTCAATATTATGTAATAAGGCCCCCCATTTGCATAACCTGTCCCTAAAGGGACAGTGAACTGATTTGTAAACATTGCGGCATTACTAACGCAAATTGTAGTCTGGGGTCTCTAGGTTTGTTTCGATCAATCTCCCTGTGTTTACGTTCCTTTATTCAGTAGAAAAAAAATCAATTCGAAAATGCTGTTCTTCTCTCTGCATGCTCATTTCGGATTTCCTATGTCCTTTTGTGTGACGTCAGAACAAGATGGCTTGGCGTCACTGCGCTTCTGCACGGTTCGCCGATCCTCCGACAGAATCAGTTGGCCCAGTGGTTAGTCGGCCGGCGGCCTGTAGGTCGTCGCAATTTGTTCGATCAGTTGAAACTAAGCAACCGCATGTTCGTGCCGGGAAGAATACGCCTTTGGGTCACTGGTTTATAGACTGTACCAAGCTTGAAGTCCAAGTCTCTGAAGGCAAGCGCTCACGCGACGCTTGGCTGACTGGTACGCGAGTAGAAAAAAAAACCAAGGCCAATTGAATGCGGGTGAAGATTCATCGAAGTTAATATAGGTACCAAGTAATTAAAATCAACCGAAACTGTTATCGTACAGCGTAAAACCAGGGTTGCGAAAAGCACTTTTCTCGCTGGCTAAACAACCACAGCGTTCAGCAGCATGACCGCACAGCTTTTGTGTCGAAGGAATACAGTCGCTAGACCTGAGATGTCGTGGGGCTTCAGGAGACCCTTACTGCAAGGGCGCTGCACAAGAAATAGCCATCTAAGCTGCTTGAAGTGCTTAAAATAAAAAAAATGTAAACTGGCGCATCAGCCGACTCTTCGCCTGGTGCGAACACACCTCTTACGACACAGGCACTAGCCAGGCAAGCTCGGAAAATGGGGGAAAAGCGCATCGCATTTGAGCATGTGCCGGTACGCGGGGAGCATTTATCCACTGCGTACGCCTCGGCTAGTGATAGTTACGATTCCCAAGGTGTGCTGGTAGGCTTATCTGAGGTTATTTAAAGCCGACAACATGGCAGAAGCGCGGTATGCGGATTACTGAGATATCGAGAATGCCCATCCGACGATAACGTCGTATTCCAAGCATATTGTTTCACAGAACCAAAACCGAAACTGGCTCTAAGTCAATCTTTGGACATCGTCCAATCAGGCAGCACCTTGTATTGACGTCACTGCTGATAGTTAGTGCGGCCGCCGCCGCGCATGGTAGTTTTTCTTCTTTTGGGCTTTATAAATTATATACCACATCACCGCCCTGATAAACAACGAAAAAGTGCACATGTGTCTTTTTGAGGCAGTCTACTGAGTGCAAGCAAAAACAGGAACTTGACAAATTCCTCTAGTGTTCCTTTAAAATTACCATTGCAAAAGTGACGCAGTCAAGCGCCGGCCTGGCGTAGTGGCTTAAGCGGTGTGTAGCTCGTCACCAAGAAGATTCTGCTTTCCGCGGCCATTATTTTGATACAGGTAAATGACTAAAAACTTCATTCGTCCCAATTTCGGGTTAAGTAAAGGAGTAACAAGTACAAAGGTAGTGCAGATTGTCATATAGCCCTAACTAGGGCGCGCAGATATAGCCGTAGTGTAGCTTTGACGCACAATAGCACAGTTTGTCTGACATGGTAGTTTGCGAAACACCTGCAAAACACCTGCAACCTTCGATTTCTGCAACTAAGGGAAAGATTACATATTCGTTTTTCCTTCATGACGTCACAGTGGTGCGCAATGTTTTTGGTGTGACGAATTAATTTTGATTTTTAGGCATGTTCGGTCCTGTTTCGCGGGCTGGAAATCTATAAAGTAGTCTCATCTATACTAAGGAGTCTATTGTTCAATAGACGTATACAAATCATTTCAAAAATAATTACGTTTCTGAATTCATTTTTACCAGGCGCCGTCTACATAAACTGAGCCATGTAATCATTCCCCACCGATTTATAAGTGTAAAACTGTTGTGTGGCTGCGTAGTGTTCACGAAATGAACAATCTTCTCAAAGCTTGGGCGTAGGCTTGGATGATTAGCCTACACAACGCCTATTACTGAAGCATAGCATTTTCCGGCCGTCAAAAATTACTTTGTTGCGGTTATATTATGTGACAGCTGTATGAAATTGCGTGGCCACTTCAGTGCCCAAACTAAAACAGCCGACAGAGACAATTAATAAACTGACGCATACTTTGCGACATTAATGTAGACTGTTTGCCCAAGGTTCTGATATTTTTTCGCGCTTAAAAAGACAGTTTCAAAAATTTTAGTTAGAAACTGGCATTCCTATTGCAACCGCCAACTCAAAATCGTCTGCTGAGTTCGGCTGCAATTATGTTATTGTAAGTTATCTTGGTTAAATTCAGAGCATGGCTACATTATTCAGCTTTTAAAATCTACGCGCCAGGAAACAAAACGTAAGAATTAAAAAGAAATACTAGAAAAGCTTTATTCCATGTATTAGATAGCGGCAAACTACTTTGCGACCCAAGGCAAGGTCTTTGACGTGGTTCTCCAGGTGCATTGTATATTCTATTTTCTTTTATTAAAAATCAAAGGATGCCGTAATTTTTTTATCTTTAGAGAAATAAACAATTACATTGCTGGGTTGTATTACATTACATCACAGGACGCAGCTATAAAATATAGCCCATTAATTTCACTACAGCGTATGTGAAACGTGGCTACCAGCGTAGCCTTGGCGAAAATCGTCCGACCCATGTTCCGCCCTAATGTCACACGAAATTGTCTTACTCAATAATTTAGCCCGCAGAAATTGTTATTTCTAGAACAGCTTTTTTTCAAAAAACTAGTCGCTACGGGGGAGTGGATAGCGAATTGCACTAATGCCATTAGGTCAGTGAACCAAATAGAGAGTAGGTCTAATCACGACGTAGATTCAAAACCAAAAAAAAAGACGAAAAGAAAAAATATATATAACATTATAGTGTGCCTTAAAATTTTTCTGTAACTGTACCTTGGGTAACGGCCATTATGCACACTTCGGATATTTTGCAGGTTTCTGTAGCAAAAGACGATAAAATGTGGCTACAGGAGCGGAAGCGCATGAAATCTGCACATATTGACTCGTACTACACGGCAACACTTCACCACTACACAGCCGGGACGCCCACCGAAAAAACTAAATCATTGATATCTCAGCTCAATGACCTTGAAGACGAAGGTAAGTGAGCCCAAACACACCGTATGCACGCACCCATCCTCGCGAACACCGTAGGTAGGTGTGGCAGCAAGCTTGTGTTCATTTTGTTGGGGCAACTAATAATTCCATGGGGTTATTATTTTCATAAGGCCACTCCCACCAGCGTTCCTGCTTTCTGGCCTAGCCCACTTCCCAACGTGTCGGCTTAACAGCTTGTCTCCTGGACGGCTTTCCCACATGGCGGTTTACCAACGTTTCAACAGGCGGGGTGTTATAAAGTTTCTGGGGGTTTGCAGTAATTATCAACAAAGCACTCATGAAGTTCGAATTAGTAGCCCAGGGGGGACAGCCAGCTGTCTCAGTTGCTTTACTTACCAGTAAGAGTTGGTGTATAGGTAAGCGTACTTACGTTTAGCCTTATAAACACTGAGCATTGAAATCTCTTAGCGATTGAGCGAAATGTGATCATGCTCTCAAATGTGAACGAAATGGGGAACATCAGGTCAATCTTCCCAAACTGCTCCCATTATTCGGCGCAAGCAAAGCCCTTTCATCCATCTGATTCGTTTGTTTAAGACTAAATTTTTCCTGCTAAAATTGTGTTAGCAGTCATTTTTTGTATCTTCATAACAACTTCTAGACTGCTCTAACTGACAGTGCCGCGGTGACATCCGTCTCTGCCAGTATGCGAACACCGAATTACAACGCTTAACTTTAACCAATGTCATGAATTATTTAACGCGAGCAGAGGGCAAATATTTCTCTTGAAATTTTTTTGCCGGCATAACGGCTTCATTGCAGAGTCCCGCATTCCTTTATAGTATCATTACATACGCACCTCAGATTTTTGGTGATATGAAACATTGAAACTGTGATACTCTAAGCTTTCATACAAGGCGGGATCGTGACTTTAGTGTGGCCTATTCGCAGTTCTTCTTATAATATGTCAAAATTGGATCATAAATACAAACAACCAGTTCTCTTGATCGAACAGATAACATTCAGACAAATGTCAACATGATGACAGTTTTTTTTTTGGCGCAAAGGCTTTGCGCCAAAGATTGCCACTACTATAATGGCTGTCATCATTTTAGGTTTTTAAAATAGAAGGTGCTGCATAAATATATAAAAAGTGTTAATTATGTTTGATGTAAAAGGCCTACTAAAAATAAACTGTCGCGACGATATCGTGAGCGCTTCTCTGTGGAACCCGCGGTTTGGTTTTAACACCAGACAACCATGAAGTGTAGTAACGGGCATCCGTTCGTTCGAAAAATCCCTCGCCTGTACAGGGGAAACAAAAACGTAAACGGAGCATGGCTTCGTTCATTTCGAATAGTTTCTATTTTAGGCGGCTGGCACTATAAGTAGGGTATGTAGGACCGGATTTGATATTATAATGACTTTTTTGAAAAGTCACGTCTAGGTCGTGGTTAGGCACATGGCCGATTAATACCCTCAAAATCTGCAACCCGTACTTCGTTTACATTTTGTTTCGTCTGTACGATCCATCATAATCCTAATTGGTACATTATCACCTTCGTGAGCAGCGAGGGTTCTGTCCAGTCACCGCCTGACTGAATAAATTGTCACCGTTGTAGCTACTTACTTGGGAAAGATTCCGCTTTCTTATGACCATATAAATATACTATAGGAACCCCAGCTACCCCATGGCGATAGCAAGGCTTCCGGGCCGTTCTGGACTCACGCGTTAGGCATTGACTAGGCTTATAACTATGCGGCTTAATTCACCCACAACATGACATAATCAAGTCAGAAAATAAAATATAAAAGGCTGCTAGTCGAGCAGCCACTTTCCGGTTTTGAACCTACCACGGCACAAAAGTAATTCTTGCGCCTTGCGGCCAGCAACAAGAGCCCACACCAGTAACCGTAAACGGGTTGATTTTAGTTGTGCACCTGCTTCCTGGGTTGGCAAGACTTGAATTACATCCTAGTAAAAAAACTCAACACTCTGCTTTTTAGATAGATGGCTGGATTTATGGGCCGCAAGGCCAACTGGTGCAAATAGCGCCAAAACCACTTGCTAAGAGATGAGTAGATAGATAATAAAACCGGTAATTAACATCACACATGAAATCACATAAACACAGTGAAGACGGCTGGTGTAGAGGGCCAAGTAGTGACTACGCATGATAACAAATCAGGTCAAAAAATTTAATATCGGCTAGAAACTTAAAAGTGAGTTTTAGAAGGATCATGGGATCATCCCCAGAAAAAAAGAACTGGTGGAGCGGAATCTTTCGCCTGTGGAGTTTCGGAAAGTGTTTATGGCGTCTTGTACAAAGAGCATTGCATTGAATAAATGTTTGAATTACCGATACGAAAGTGCGGGAATAACGAAAAGAAACACTCTGCTGTTGTTACCTTCTTATTGCTGTCACGGCTGACATTACACTGCTCGGAAGTTTTTAAGCGCCTTAAATATGAGGAAAGTTTCAAATTTAGTAAAAACGGCATCTTTCGGAGTGGTGTGGAGTTGAATAATTTCTCGAAGGCATGTGCACTGCGACAAAACAGGGATGTGCGTTTCATGGCCCTTGATTGGTAAGCAGCAAATTACTGGACAATTTAATGCGGGACAGATTCCTCCTCTGAAACATCCTTCGAGATGTCCATTATATCACTGGGTCGCTACGAATTTCCTGTCTCTTATTTCTCTGAATAAGTGGAGTGACCGCGTTAGTGCAGTGACCAGGCTCCGTTCTAATCCTGAGCAAAGGCAATTTGAGAGCAAAAGGAGCAAAAGATCTATCACGCCATGTCTTACAAGGTCATTAATCGCGTTGCAATGTCCTTCTTGAGCCGATGATACGCAGATGCGGTGGTAGTGACGGCAAGCCACGTCGTCTGCTGTCGAGAGGCGTCAAAGCTGCGCTCGCTTTAAGCCTCGGGGCTGCGGTACCACGTGACTAGGCGACGGTATATAACGGCTGCTTTGCCGGCGCTTGGTCGCTTAGTCTCACCATGGATGCCGCGCCGCCTGGGCCTTCTGTGTGCGCGCTTCAGTGCAAGCGAGGGGCTGAATCCAATTGCCCTGTAGATATAGCGAGACGGCAAGACGCGAAAAAGCAGCGATGTAAGCGCTCCTCTCGAAAGATATACTGTAGTTGGCACAGCCAAACCGTCTGACATTTGTTAAATTGGGTTATTTGTTCCCAAGCAGCCTAGCTATTCTTTTAAAACTTATAGCTACTGTTCACACGCAGGTCAATCAGTCTTTGCAGAACGTCAGTCGATTTGGTGGGATCCACCAAAACCATTCACTATTATCCCATCTAACCGCAAGGAACTAAGAAAGGCTGAAGCATACGAGGTTTACCATAAGCCCGAGAAAAACATTATAACGCCTAACTAAGTTTAGGTATGGCCAAGAAATGGGGTCATTTTTGCCCCTATTTTCTAATTAAGTTGTTTTTTCCAGGGCACGTGAAAATGTCTTGCGTAAACTATTACCAGCTCCTATATTTCCCTGCTCAGAATTCACACATCCGGGGTCATAGAATTATAATTAAATCAAGACTGCATTCTTTATGCTCACAACAGCTGGAAACCATGGCGCGCTTCAATTTTCCGAACGATAATCGTGACGCCGCAGGCCTAACAGCGGCACATAACCGACTGAAGAGGAAATGCCCTGCAGATCATTGGCCCTCTATTTAAGGTCTTGTAAACAACATGGCGCTTAAAAAACGCGAGCTTAAATACACCCGTTTTTAATTTCAGTTGCAGACTTCCTGGATGAGATGCCAGAGAACGTTACAACAGCGGCGATGAAAATTAAAATCAGTGACATTCCCGGCGTAAACGATTCAGTAAGGCAGGGTAAGCCCAGTTCAATAGTCATTCTTCGCCTTGAGACTTCTACTTTCATTAGTCACAGGGGGAATGGTTAGACGTGCACTCCACATACCACAGACTTGCTGACGTTTCAAATTTTGGAGTTTTAACAGCCAAACCTGCCGCTGGGGTATGAGGTGCGCCGGAGTTGAGTATTCCGGATTAAATATGGCCACCTGGGATTCTATAGGTGCGCCTAAATCTCCTAAATCTCGACACAGGGGTGTTTTCGCTTTTTGTCTTCATCTATAAAGCAGCCACCGCGTTCGATAACAACCCGCGTACTTCAGCTTAGCAGAGCAATAATATAGCGACTGCTATACGGCGGCGGGCTATTGATGCTACCGTTCCGATTATTTGTATAATATCCACGAAGAACTCCCAGACTGTAAATATTTTCGATACTTCAGGTACCTAACCAGATTGCAAGTATGCTGTAGTGATGATTTCATTACGAAAACTGCGCTAACTGGAGATGCAGAAGAAGGAAGACTAGTCTTGCGCAACTCACAACTATTTTCTCTAAATTAAGTTTCCCTAAACAGGCTCCTACATATACATAAAACTATAAAAGCAGATAGTAAGTTGGATAACACCACAATACTAAGAGTACGCCTAGGGCATGCTGTCTAGAAAACGGAATTCATTGCTGAAACATCGTAATGATGGTTCACTGCTGCACCCCTCGCGTTTTCTTTAAGGAAGTACACTTCTGAAAGCTCACGCGCCCGCAGAGTCACGGCTTCCGTCAATGACAATAGTTTCTTTGAGGCGCGGTGTACAACCACAATCACGGCAATGAATAGGCAAGTGTGATCCCGTGCCGTTCTTGATTGACAAATCGCGTTCTCTGAGGAGACCATTTATGCGACGTCCATTTTGTCCAGTATATAGCTTCTCACGACTGAGCTGTACCTGGTAAATCATACCAATTTTGCAGTAAAGCAGTAAAAACCTTCAATAATTTGGGTGGCAAATTGAAATTTACGCACGAAACCAAAGAAGGGCAAAATGTTCGGTTTTTATACATTGACTTCTGCCTAGCAGAAAAACGTGTGTTGGATGTTTAGTCCACGCACGACCAAAGGGCTCCTGTCCTTTGAATAAGTTCGATCGAAAAATGTAAAACGTGCGATTGCCTTAATGTGCTTGGAGTCCTATAGTACAAAGACCTGTACCCATCGTATCAAAGCTAGTTTTGATGCACATGTCTCCCGACGATAGGTAGCCGGGTAACCACGTTTATTACTATCATCCGTACCGGAGGCGTTGCTTCGGTAGCTGAAGCATAAACGGGTAAATCTTCAAGTGGCAGCAGACGAAAAATGAGGCCTAAGGTGGTATCATATTCCCTTAAAGTAGCTGACAACCTTAAGCAGGCTGCTAAGAATTATCGGGTGTCCGCTTTGTTTTACGGAACACGCAAGTTAGGTGGGTTGTGCTGCCGTATCAGCGGAAAAAGAAGCCTAGTCCATGCGGGAAGAAACACGCCATAAATTACGCGGGATGCAAAGTTAATATTTTTTACCAGAAACCGCTCACATGTGACAAGGTATATATGGGCAAAGTGAACTTTGCATAAATGATCGCCTTAGAGAACACTATTTATCAAGCAAGAACGGCCCTGGATCCCACTTGCCCATTCGGTGCCGTGACTGTGGTTGTACGCCGCGCCTTAAAAAAACTATTATCAGGGACAGAAGCCGGGACCTTGCCGCGCGTGAGCTTCTAGAAGCGTAATTCATTTAAAAAACGTGATCTGTGCATCAGTGTACCGTCATTTCATTTTTTAACAATGAATTACGTTTTTTTAGAGAGCATGCGGTAGGCGGACTCTTAGTATTGTGTTGTTGTTATCACGTTTACTATCTGCTTATATAGTTTTATGCATGTGTAGAAGCCTAGTTAAGGCAACTTAATTTCTTTCAAATAAATAGTTGTGAGTTGCGCATTGTTTTTCTTCCTTCCGCTGTATGTCCAGTTACCGCAATTTTTGTCGGGCATAACACACCAACTAGCCCAAAATGCACATTTTACTTAAAAGAAGATTTCACCCTGTCGATATTTGGCTACACAGCAAGAGATGTCTCAATATCTCAAGACTGCATGGCATCATCAAGAACTAAACAGACTCTTTATTATTACGTTCAGTAACCCGCCGCGGTGGCTCAGTGGCTAAGGCGTTGTGGGGCTGAGCACGAGGACGGGGGTTCGAATTCCGGTCGCGGCGGCCGCTTTTCTGATGGAGGCGAAAAGCAAAAACGCCCGTGTGTACGAGATTTCGGCGCACGTTATTAAAGAACCCCAGGTGGTCAAAATTAATCCGTAGCCCTCCACTACGGCGCGCCTCATCGCCTGCGTTGCGTCGGTGCGTTAAACCCTACAATCAATGAAATTATGTTAAGGAGGCATATATTTCCACCTTCCCACAATGCCTTCAGTTCCAAAGTCGCACAGTCGGCATACTAAGAAATCATAAATGCGGAAAATATATTGAGAAATGATTATTTTCAACAGACGAAATTGAAACACTGGGAACATAATTCTGAATAATAACTTCGAGTTATTTAACACTGAAAATTTAGAAAAATTCAAATTATTGCTTATAATTACCGTAGCGAATAAAATACTGCAAAAGCTCCGAATTGGCAAACTTGTAGGCAAGATTGATAGTGCTCCAGATAGTGTTGTCGTTCTTTCCAGGTGAGAAAGGGACGGACAACCGATTTTTTTCGCGTATGAATTATTTAGCTCATGTGAAAGCCAGAGTTTCATATAGCCCGGTAACCAATAGCAATTTATAAACAAATTGGCGGAAATAATTTTAATTTGGCAGCAAACTCTCTGAAATCGGAAAGGTTGTGGTTCGTAGTGTCGAAATGACACTACAATATGTGTCCTTGTCACGTGGTCTGCAAACATAGCAGCTACTGTAACTGCTGAAACGTTCATTCACTTATTGAAAACCTTTTAACACAAGCATTTGTGTAAGTTTAAATCGTTCATGTATTTTTATACCTTATTTTGAAAATTTTTAAGACACGCCGCCCGCCGCCGCTGGGTTGATTTCAGTGTGGCTAACTGAGCCTCCATGACCAGAATCAACGGCAGCGTTCAGTAAACAGACCCAGTGAAGGAGCTTTGACGATAGAGAATTAGTCAGGGCAGTTTGTTCTGCCAAAATACGCGATTTCAGTTTCCAAATACGCCAACGGCAGCATAAAAAAAAGGACGCGCCCGGGGAAAATAGAACTTCCGACCTCCACAACGTGAAGCCGAATTCAACCTATCGGCCATCCCAACAGATGGCGCCTTCCTGCAAAATACACTACTGAATTAAAAAAAACACACACACAAAGGAATAAGAAAGCCTGCGATTCACCTTTTTTTAGCTCGGGACAAGTTTTTAATATCGCTTTTCATTTCGCATACAGACAAAAGTATGTTGCCACGCTACTGTATATCATGGTTGCCGGCATTATTTCTGGAGGTCGCACACGGCTCGTAGGTCTAAAAATTCCGATTTAAAAAGTTTAGGGCGTTATCAGCAAAACCGCTTCAAGTAAAGGTGCTTTAAGTGATGCCTTTTTATTTGGGATAGAGAATATATACTCTTTAAAAATCGGTTGTCTCTCCCTTCAAGTGTTGGTCCACAACCAACTTCTGTTGAATTTGGCCTACCTTCTGTGAAAGCTTTACCACCACGAACGTTAGTGCCATGTTTAGTCGCATAGTCATTTAGATCAAAGTAAAAGATGGAGCAGGTTGGTTTTCCCCTGTCCCATGTTTGGTTGACATTTTGTAATAGGGTAAAGTCTATCGTTGTAATACTGCCCTGCGAATTCTAATAAAAACGTTATTTTTACTATGTACCAAAGCATCATTTCCTGCGTAAGCAAGATAGCACGTTTTAACTTATGTATAATGTTCCCAGAAAAAATTGCATGACTGTTCTGGATAGAGACAGCATTGCTGTAAAACCACAACCCTTGCCATATTGTGTGGGACAGTAGTTCCTTTTAACTCCCCCGGACAATCTTTATCATGGATGCGTATTTCACGCATTGGCGTTTTGGGTATTTTCCCGCGAACTAGAGCACTGAAGGATCATTCGTATTTTTTTTGAAAACCGCATACCCAGATTATCAAGGTATTCTTTGTGTGACAGGCTACTAAAAGCCTGAAAATAAAGTCACTGAGACCGCAAAGGAGCATGAAGCACAGGGCTGAAAACTTGATTTCATTCTAAAAGTGACCAAAGCGTGAGAGGTGTAATTTAAAATGCTTTCAAAGAAGAATTTCCTGGAGTTAAATTTCACTTGAAACGAGGAGTGGAAGCAAGATAAAATAAAGTAAGCTGCAAAATGGTGTACTTCATTCGCATATTAACGAATCGCGCAAAAATACTTTTGCGACATCCATTTTTCTTGCGTCGGCTTATTTACCATACTGGAAAGAAAATCACTCGTTTTAGTGCTTGAACGTGATAACCTCGTAACGATTACCTTGTTTTGCAGGAGCTTGGAGTCGCGCCGTGGCTTGGTATACGCACGGACACTACAAGGGTGACGACAAGGCGTACGTCTGGCTTGAAGCGCAAGCTCTGCTATCATTCCTCGACGATGCCTCTCGGCAGGTGCCGTTCCGCCGCCTTTTAGCATGGAGCATCGTGCGACAGTTGGCAGGATTCGGAAGGCATCGGCCTTCCTTTAAAGAGCTCCTCCCGTCCATCAACGAGCAGTTGTGCATTGAAAAGGTTTCACAGGTCATGGAGGCACCGCTCATGGGAGTATATCTAATGAAAGGTGGGTTGAATGAGCCTTGGTGGAGCGGTTTTAGTATGCACATGCAGCCACATTTTTACTGCATAGAAAGCATACTGCTTTGTGGAATGATCGGAATAGGGAAGTTGCCCAACGCCAAACCCACCAACATTCATTATTCCAGCGCCAGAAATTGATCAGTGTTGTTTGAATTGGTGCATACACGAAGTTTTCTGCATGTCCTGTAAAGGAGAGTTTAGGTTTGCAATTTTATTATGCCGCCTGGATTTGGCAACTAAAAAACCAATAAACTAATGAAATGTATAAGTGCTTCTTTCAGTTCAACGGCCAACGTAGCAAGTGACCCCCACAGCGCTGCGAAACTAGTAATGCCACGGGTCTCCCTCAAGTACCGAGGAGCATCGAATACATTCCAAAGAGCTGGGTTACCACGGTCTTTATTCTTGTATTACCCCAGCTTCTTTATGGTGTTCTGTGCAGCTTTTTGCATGCATAGAAAGTACAGCGTTAGGTGACTAGCGAGTGAAGTATAGCTGAACTGAACTACGGTCTAAGCGTCTGAAAAGTGGGAATCTTTCTACATATAATTATTACTCGCTTAACAAACAGAGACAAGGGCGACAGAGTAACTAGCACTTTTCCCTTCATGCGCCACGCAGTCGTGACTGCAGATGCTCAAGCCATCGTTGAAGACATGTTCTCCAGGCTGAAGACGGCGTTCGAGAGTCAAGTGCAGCACAGCTCCTGGCTAGACGAACACTCGGCAAAAGAGACGCTGGTTAAACTTCGCGCCATGGTTTTGCTCAGTGGCGTCCCGCACCGCATTCATTCCGAGGAAGACATGAACAAGCACTACGCCGAGTTCCCGGAGTCAAGGCGAGGGAAACCCTTCTGGGGAGACCTGGTTGCGTGCGGCTAGCGTAGCTCAGCGCCAGATGTTCCAGCGCAACGTTTCCGACTTGAGCTTTGAAACAGCGGACGCCATAGCTTACTACGGGCCACTAGTAAATACAGTTTTCCTCCCAGCGGGGATCATTCGAGAGCCGCTGTTCCTTGAGGGAGGCCCCTCAGCCTACAACTACGGCGCTCTTGGAACGGTAAGTGACGAAGTCTGGGCTTGTTCTGTGCTTTAAAGGATTGTTTTTTTTTGCGGACTGAGGCATGTACGTACTATAGCGATGCCCAAAAGGCGAATATATCGGAAGCTGACTTTGCCCGCGCTCAATAGGTTCAAATTTACTTGTAAGCATAGAACAAAATACTGCTAGACGGGACGAAACTATTTTTATTGCACCCCCAAACATCAATGTAAAATATAATTATTTACGGAGCATCGTCACAGTTCATGATTGGAGTTCATCGATATATTTTGAAGCCAAGGGTCTACAACGTCACTTCGTATACAATGAGAATTAATAAAAGGCGCCGTCAGAATAGTCTGCACTGCCTGCGACAAGTATTTAACTTGTATGGGCGGAATCTTGCTTTTGGAGTATTTTCCAAGTTACATAACAAGTTTGTGCTTTTATAAACAAATTTGTTGCTAGGTGATGACACAACCTCTACGATCTTATTAAGGAGAAGAGAACTTTAGGTTCCTAGACCGCTTCAGTGCTGCAGTAGGTTTGTAGCCGAGAAATGCCAGTGGAACGGAGATGCCGTTAGGAGCAACGAATATCCACTGATGGTTTGGAATGCAGACCACCCCGCTATTGGCTGCGCAAAAACACAAAAACCCCGTGGTACCTCATCAGTATGAATACACGTTGGCACACGTCAGCATTGTGCGGAAAAGAGCCATGAAGATATAGCAGCTGCTGTTAGAGAAACCGCGGAACGATCTTTCTTTCAGTATGAATATTATGTGGGATAATGCCGGACATCCCAGTCCGTTTCGTTTCGGCTCATTCCGAGGTATAACAAAGTAAATCGGCACTTTACAACAGAGCGAACAACTTTATTGCTAATAGTCTAGTACCGCCACACAATGTGTATGCGTATCTTATGGTCGCATAATATTTCCATCCAAGGAAACTTATTTGATACTGCTGGTTAAAACGGGAGGAACAGTCGTAGAACAGTTATTGAAAGAAGTCTCAATAGGTATGAGGTCATCAGAAAAAAAAATATAATTGACTTTTTTGACGAAAAAAATTTACAAGGGCACAAAGAAGTGAACTCTCCTACTGAGAAAGCCAGCAAGAAAGCTATAGAATCCCATACAGCGTTTGCTTGAGGACTCGTCTATCACGGTCAGGCCGTGTAAAAACGGTTACAAAATGATCGGTTTTCACCCTCTAAGCCGCCAAGGAAACCCTTTATGCCATTCACCTCAGGAACGACGTTCATGAGGAAGTTCCAGCAGGAGCAGTTGTACCGTCTACGCATTATTTATGTGACCCTATATGTTGGAGTCGCTGTCGCAGGATTCGGCTAGGGTGGGCTTCATGCTCTCTCTAATTGAGATGCGCTTCTGTGCAGATAATGGCGCACGAGATGACACATGCCTATGACCTGAACGGGATTATAGTGGACGTGAAAGGCGCCGAAAAGCAGTGGATCACCAACCAAGCTCTTCTTAAATTTGGCGGGCGCATCGCCTGTCTTCAGCTGCAACACGGAAAGGTGACCACACAGTAATTACTGAATTCGATTTTAATCATTCTTTGTTTTCTTCTCGACAATACTTTCCTTAAATTTGAGGACGGCATGAAAGAGTTTCGTGCTTAAGCAGTGAATTTGATGATTGGGCGGCATACCATCTAGTCACGTAGCAGAATAGATTAGATAAAACACAGGCTACGGGCCAGTATAAAAATAACGATGAGTTTTGGGGTGCTACCGCTCCTTTCTTCACAAAGAACATTCTAAAATAGGGAGTAATAGCACCTCCGAAACGAATATTTTTCGTGATCAGTGACCTGTGTTTACCGTATGTATTGCTTGAGAAATAACATCATTGCCGTGGCCAGTTAACCTTTTTATCGCAAGGTCACTGTTCTCCTACCAAAACGACCGATCTCTCTGTCTCATTTTGTTTGGTCACCATTAAAGAGACACTGAAAACTAAATATACGTCACTCTAGATCGATAGATGAGTTCACCGAGAAAACGAGTATACCACTCTCACGCGTAGCTTTTTTAAAAATATTGTAGAAAGCCCCGAAAACGGGGAGAAAGGGGCTTCAGGAGCTAACTATATTGTGTAACCTTCACCGGAACTGCTTAAATCGTGCGGCGTGCGCTATATTTTTCCTGGCAGCCACTGGATGGCGCTTTTCCTCTATACTCTGGGGCGGCCTTACCGCTTTTCGAAGAAGCGTGCGGACTACGCACGAGCTGTTGGTTCGACGCTAACATTCGTGTTGCCTCAAAAGGAGAGTATCTTCTTCATGAACAAATCGTCAATATTGATCACAGGCCACATGAAGGAACATTTTGTTAGTTAGAAAGGCCGCGGGAGTTCGGTAAAGCGCGACTGATTTGACCGAAACTGACGAAATCGTTCCGTAAGCAGTAGTGGTGTCCTGGGTTGCTTCTATACCGCTACTTATCACCGATGCCTTGCTTGCTTCCAGCTTATCGTGACCCAAACGGAGATGTCACAGTTGAGCAGCGTATGATTATCAATTTTCCAGCAATTAATGCATCTTTCGGCACCGAATCAACGCTGAAATAGTTATTGGAAGGTCAGACTTTCATTTGAAACTAACTTACTTGTTTCTTTTAATGTACCTTTAAGGCATGCAGAAGGGAGACCTCAAAGTCTTAAAAACTGGCTTTCTTAGAGCCGGCGATTGGAATAGTCGCAATTGAATTTTGGGACAGAAGTGTGCCCGTAAAGGACGGAACTTTCACGAGAGACAGCATGGGCAGTTCCATCCGTTAAGGGCAGGTTTTTGTGCAGCTTGTTAAGGTCAGCCAGACACCTAGATAAATATCCGATTCCACTTTCACGTAGAATTTCGTAAAACTTCTGCTGAAGAACTGTTCACAATGGAGGAGTACTTAACTTACGAGAAATGGAGCAGTTATGAGTCAATTTCCTTACGCAAGGGTAGGAATAGACGATAGGTGGGTAAAGCGCTGCTCTAGCTAAGATGGCAGACGGGTGTACAATATCTAATTAATTGCTCAAAGAGCTGCAACACAGCGGAAAGCAATGCGCGTAGACATATTTTTCGCAAAGGTAAGTGTAAACACGGAAGCAATGTTGGCAGTTTTTCCTATTATTTTTATTGCATAAGAGATTAACATCAGAAATGCCGCTTACTGAATGGCGATCTATATAATCACCAAAGAGCAGCGACTCCCCCTGGTTAGCTTCCTCTAACATTAATATTTAACTCCGCACCCTATACGTTCTGCCTTTCCATTCCAGGTATTGTCTGCTAGAATTCACATAATTGCAAAGCGTGAGAAATAAAACATCATTCACAATTATTCATTTCTGGAGCAGGCGAGTGGCTGGGATATCATGAATCTGGAGCCTTCGGAATACTTGGCCGACTTCGTTGGTTCTTTGCTGTCGTACGACGCCTTCAGCGCGCTTCCCGCAGCAAAGCGCAACACCATCTTCAGTCTGAAGCCTTACGCCAACCTCACAAGTGACCAGCTGTTTTTCGTGGCCCGCTGTGCCCTGTGGTGCGCGACTACAGGCGTCCAGGAAAGGGATCACGGCTACGCGGGCTACGCCGCGAAACGTGCTCGGTGCAACGTCCCCGCGATGAACACTCCCGGCTTCGGCACCGCTTTTAACTGTCCCATCGGCTCCAAGATGAACCCCAAGAAAAAGTGCCGCTTCTAATGAACTGCGCAAGAGGCCCCGAAGAAACAGAGACCATCGCATTTTTACGTCAAGGGTGGCACCAAGCACTAGGCTCATTACAAAATTTGTGCTAAGGAAGGTAACTGATGCAGTTGCCTCGAACAACGGTTAACATCGAGTGTTCACCGTTTTATGAACAACGTTCGGAATCTAGGTACGGCGACCTAATAGGTGTAAATATGTTTGTCATACTTTTGCAATATACCTGTATAAAATGTATTATATACGAATTTAGTACTCATTTCTTATGTATTCCTTTGGTATTAGATTTGAGAGCTCCGAATAAATAAGTGCCTTTGAAGTGTCGCCATTTTATATCTCCATCACGAGGACTCCTCAATCCTTCGAAGAAATGTTAGCCGTTCAACCAGCAAACCTCCGACAAACATACAGAGTATGGACGAAAACATGAAATTATTGTCAAGAGCAGTTCGCTAGATGAAGCACTTGGTCCACGTAGAAATAAAGTGCAATAAAACAGTTCTTGCCGCGCCCGCTTAAAACTCAGCAATTGTCTTCGGTCAACGCAGTTGCGTAAGTATGGTACTAGTTAATGTTTATCAAAAAAAACTCTGTAAGAGTATTAAGATTACAATTTTCAGTCCCGACAAAGGTCAGAACGAATGCTCAGGTAAGTGCTATCTCTTCGACATTACTCGTAAATATTTTCCCTTATAAATCTAATCACAGCTTATAGTTTGTGTAATACAGTTAAGCCTGGATGTAGTGAACCTTTATGTAACGAATTTCTGGATTTAACTAAGTTTTTCAATTCCCCGTTACCCCCCCCCCCCCCCCCCTATTGCCGCCTATGTGTTTGCAACCGCTATGCAACGAAACGTCGCGGCGGTTACTTTGATGTAACGAAGTCGGCGAGATCGTCAGTCATTTCTTCACTTTTGCTTAGAAATCTACCGGAGATATGAACTACTTTAGCGAATTCTAGCACTACTGTAAGTAGCCAGCAGCAATGTGAAAACGTCTGGAAACGCTTAACCACGAAATTCGTCGTGATTATGATGATGATGACGATAAGTATTATTATTATTATTATTATTGTTATTATGATCACTTTTATTCATCTGCTGAATGGTCTAGTGTTTTGGATGTCAATGATGTTGACGAACAGGTTCGACGTTTTACCGAAATAGTCAGAAGTGGCATGGAAAAGTATATCCCTTGTTATAAGCCTGTTCCTTCAAATTTCCCCACTGGTTTCTAAAGAACTTCGAAGTTCGCTTAAACTTAAGGATAGCGCCCACAAAAAGGCCAAGCGTTCTGGGCTCGACAAGTGGAAAGCGGAGTTTAGTCGGTATCGCTCACTTTGTAAATCCTCTACCGGCGTGACCACCAGCTCTATATAGAATCGTTAGAGGCTGCTGCGTCTCAGAAACCGGCTGAATTCTGGAGGTATGTACGCGGCCGTTCTAAGGCGTCTAAAGAACACGTTAGCCTGCTTAATTCCGATGGTGAAGAGGTTGAGGATGTTGCCACCAGTTTTGCTCAGTACTTTCATTCTGTCTTTCAACTGCCAGATGGCAACGACGAACGCCTATCGTTTAATAACTCTAATTTTAACACACTTAGGTTCGATGAAAAAATGTCAATGATAGCCTTCAACGGATGAAACCATCATTTTCCTATGGTGCAGATGGAATTCCAGCAGCCCTCATGAAGGCTTACGGGAACATTTTTGTGCCTGTCTTAACTTCCATTTATAATAACTGCTTACTTTTAGGTAAATTTCCTCGTGCATGGAAGATCGCTCGAATTTTTCCAATATTTAAGTCTGGTGATAAGTCAGCCGTTTCTAACTATCGCCCGATCTCACTCCTTTGTGTCGCCTCAAAACTCTTTGAGTCAGCTCTGCACAATGTTCTTGCTGCCTGCGTCAAGAACGTTGTGCTACCAAATCAGCACGGCTTTTTTCTCGGGTCGATCGACGGTCACAAATCTTGCAAGCTTTTATGACACAGGCTTCGGCTGCAGTTTGTGAAAACGGCCAGTTGGGACGTTATTTATTTTGACCTCAGTAAGGCGTTTGATGTGGTGAACCATCAGTTATTAATTAACAAGCTTGCTAAGTCCGGTGTAGACGCAAGCCTTGTTGCCTTGTTGTCCAACTATCTCCTTGACCGGGCCTTTTATGTAGGTGTTAACTACAAAAAGTCTAGTGTTTACCCTGCAACAAGTGGTGTACCCCAGGGTTCCGTACTGGGTCCATTATTGTTTTCTGTCTTTATCAATGATGTTTCAACAGTGTTAACAAACTCTTCTTTTCTTCTCTATGCTGATGATGTCAAACTATTTAGGCACAATTAGCGGTGTTCAGGAGGGCTTGTGCCTTGCAGAGGGATGTGTCGGAATTATCGGTCATGGTGCAGGAAAAACTGCCTAATTTTAAACCCCACTAAACAAAGGTTGTCACCTACAGCCGGAAAAACCCACCGTCTGCTGTTTTCCTACAGTATTGAGGGAGCTCCTCTGCAAAGGGTTGAGGAGATTAGGGACCTAGGGGTGCTTTTCGACAGTACCCTCTCTTTTTCTCCTCATATTAGGCTCATCACCCGGCGAGCACTCCGAAGCCTTGGAAATGTGTGTCGGATTACAAAGGAATTCTCTTCTCCAGATCCATTTCTAATGCTATACAATGCAATATGTATACCACAGTTAGAATATGCTTCTGTTGCCTGGAACGGCATCTCCAAATCTAGTAGTGAAATAATAGAACGTGTGCAGAAGAAGTTTTTATTCATATTTAAGCACCGTCATCACAATCACAGTTTTCATCCTGATTCTGACTTATCCATAGTCCCTTCCATCCCTTCCTTGAACTGCAGACGTATGCGTGCAGACCTTACATTTCTTCACAAAATTGTTCATGGTGACCTTTCTTGCGCAGACCTGCTTAACTGTTTAGAGTTTAGTGTACCACAAAGGCCCACCAGGTCGCATCGCCCGTTCTTGGCCGCTGTACGCAACTCCAATCATTCTCCTGTGCGCAGAATACAGAATTGTTACAACCGCTTCTTTGAACGCCTTGACATCTTTCAGAAATCCTTTACAGTTTACCGTACAACGCTGTTGAATACAGTATGTTAAAGACCTATGATATGTCTGTCGTTCTTTTTTTCTGAAATTTGATTTCTCTGCGGTTGTGTCTATCCAACTGATAGTTGCCTATTTTTGAAACTGTTTACTGTCATTTGTTCGTTTTTTCATTTGTCTCTACACTCTTGCCGTTGTTTTTGTTGTATTACTGTCAAACTTTGTTGCTCTGCCTGTCTGTGGCCTTTACGACGGGCAGAGCAACATAGGCATCTTCTTTTTTTATTTTTTTACCTGTACCCAGGCTCCGCCTGTGCTTTATTTCTGTCATTTTCACTACTTCAATTTGTGTGTGTCTTGTCGCTTGTTTGTTTCTTGCTATATGTTTCTTGTATTTTGTTTTCATGTAACTACCCGTGCGCCAGCACTCAGGCCTCTGGCTGTTCCTGGGCACGTAAATAAACACGATTGATTGATTGATTGATTGATTATTATTGTTGTTGTTGTTATTAATATTATGAACGGAGGGGCTAGCACCATCCTGTGTCTAACGTAGCAGTAACGTCTGATTTTGCTTGTGTATCGCTACACCACACCACATACCAAGAGTAACAACACTTTACGTTTTGTTTTTCGCCCGTACCGTAAACTCCGGCGCGTTCCCGCGTGTGAGTGCGGTTTCCGTTCCAGATAGAAGTTTTGATGCGCTAGGCCGTCCTCTCGTCGTGTATACTATAGTCACTAGTCTCCTCTTCTATCTGGGGTATTGGGTGAGTTCACCTTCACCGATGTCCAGCATTTTGGCTTCGTTTCTGCTTCATGCTCGCGAACACTAACTCGAAACCTGCATATATTTTGAAAACCTGGATGTACGAACAATTGCGAACTTTTGCCAACCTCGTTATGTCCAGGTTTAACTGTAGTGGCATGAGAGATTGGGCCTCAGGGGATTGTAGCTGTGCAGCTAAAAGTATATCGAGAAAACAGGGAAGTTTAACACTAGCCATCCTCTTATCAAATTTGCTCATTATCTATTGCAGTGAAGACATGGCAAACAATGTTCATGAAAGGCCTTATTGAAGTGTACAACTCGCGCCAATTTTGCCCGTGAAGTCACACAAAATGTCTTATTAAAATATCTTTGTCGGACATAACCTAGGACTGCGCCAGGAAGTTTGCAATCGTGTTTTGTCCGGTTGTTAGTTATTAAAAAATATTCTCCAACCCAAGGTGTGAAGGTGGTTTGAAAGCAAAGCTTTAGACGACACCCACAGCAATTTCCCCCATGCGACGCCACTTGAATTCACACACGGGGCTCTACAAAGAGTGAAACCAGAGATTCTGCCAGCCGTTACCTGGAATTCACGGGGCGGCGTCCCGAACACAGCAGCAACGTCGGCCACGGCCGGGCTGGAGCGGTGGACGCTGCCGCTGTAACCCGGCCGTGGCCGACGCCTCTGCTTTGTACGGGACGCCGCTCCTCCGCGAGTCGGGAGAGAGAAAACGGAGAGGAGCGTCTTTCGAAGTGTGAGACTGCGGAACCTAGCCATCGTGTTGTGCTGCATTGGGGCTACACGGCCGCGAGACACAGCGCAGACACTGAAACTATTCGGCATGTGAGCTTAGTGATTCCCATTTATACAGATTTAAACTTGAGAATTGCGAAAAATCTGAGAGAACTTTTAAAAGCCCTGTTTATCAGAACTTATTGCTATTTTCGCCTTTTGTAATGCCTCTTAAAAGACTTCCGAATCGGTATTCACCAATTTAAAAAACGCAGTCCCATTCGTGGCAAGCAGTGCGCATAAGGTAGCGTTTCTGTACAGGCCAGATGTCTGAATGGGGTTTGTACATTTTTTATTTTCCCGCCCTGCAAACCAATCTTTAGAGTATGTTTGCCGTACAACCACTTAATTCCGTCGGGTGCGGGTTACCCCGGAGGTGCTGTCGAACAAGTTAATCAAGTCGTTAGAAGGCCCCGCGCAATCACACGAAGCTGCACCATAACAGGACCAAAACAACCGCCGCTGAAGCAGAATACAAAGTCGTACCGCCGATGCCGCCGCCGGCGAGCAGGCCCTCCCGCGCGGGGAACGCTGGGTAAATTCCGGCGCCACCTCTACACTCTAATCCTTGTAACCCATAATGTAACTTCTAAACAGAAGTAACCTATAAAATAAAGGTTACAATGCATCCATTTTGATGTTTTCTTTATCCCAGTTCATTCTAAGGGTTACAAGCGTGAAGTTAAAAGCGGTTTATAGGTTACATTAATGATTTATAGGTTACATTAACAAAATCTCACATGTAACCTCTACGTTGTAACCTATAAAACGCCCTGTAACCTATAAGAGATGCTCGCCGCGCCTTCTCTCCAGGCGGCCGTTGATTTCTCCGTTGCATGACGGGATATAGAGAAATGGCGGCGCCCGCAAGCCCGGTGGCCGCGTTTTCGCGCCACTCGAGCCTTTTTACCGCTGTGATACCCCTACGACGAAGCGAGGATTGCTGTTACAAGACTTATTTGTCGGCGTGAGCCGCGGAGGCTGCGGCGAGCCCATTTGTGACTCGCAGCGCTACACGGCCCGTTCTTCTGCGACCAGCATCAACTTCGCATGTTGTACCAATGCCCCGGCGCCAGTGAAAGCGAACTCGGTGAGTATGTAACGGTTTCCGTGTTTTTCATTGGATGTATCTTTTCACTGGGGGCTTTTCAATTTGAAATTGCAGCATTCGAGAGGGATTTTCGTTACCTGACTGGTTGCTTCGCTGGACGTTTTCTGTTGTCCTCGACGGCAACTGAATGCAATCACGGGCTTGCGTTCGTTGCGTCAGACTAGAGCGGACGATCGGGAAAGCCCGTACATAACGGCGCTCGTGACCTGCTTTCTGCTCTGCGCGCCTTCGTCATGTGTTGAGCGTTTTGTTTACGCTGTTGGCTGCATCGGGCGCACTTGACGAGTTATTGTCCCATGTAATCGTCAGGTAGCTCTGCATGAATATTTGAATTTTTCCCATTGAAGTCTTATATTATCGCGCTATTCTCTGGGTATTATCATTTTATTTCAGCCGTAGGGAAATATTCATTTTTCTCGCTACGTATATTCGGAATGGTGTCTAGTTTATTGGTCTTGTAGTAATATATCCGGATAAACAAAAGGTGTGTGCTGCAGAAAAGTAGTCCACTAAATGCTGCCCGAAATTTCTAAACTCACTTTTGTCCAGCACAAACCTCTTTTTTTGTGAAAGTTTGCCCTACCACACAATAAAAAGTTTTCATGTGAACAACAATTCATTTTTGTCATTCTTTTCCTTGAGTGGATAAATTTGGTGTTAGTCATTTTGAGGTAGCGGGGCATTTTCACCATGTTAAGTGGGTTTATTATTCTCATCCGCGAAAATCAGTCGTTTATTTATTCGCGTGGTATTGCAGGGCAAATGGTTGTCTCGCGTGATACTAGTGTACTGCAGTAAAGCGACTTTACAGAATGGTGGTATGTATGAGCCAGCATGCAGGCTGCTTGATTGTTGTTGTTTTTTGATCATACATAAATTGTGACGAATTACACAGAGACAAGTGCAGGTGTAAAAATGGATGCTGCATCCTCATCGGTTCCTGGCTGTTCGAAAAGTGTGGTTGCATCTGGCTACCTATGCTATGACTTATAAGCACTACTGTTTTTCTTCCAGGCAGTGTTCCTTGAGCTGACAACCAGGACTCCCCTGCGTATGACACAAGCTGAAATGAAGTCTGATTTCCGTGGAAACAACGGTATGAAAATGCAATAACTAAAACACATTCATTCAGATATTCTTTGTAAAGATGGCACCCAGGCCTGCACAGACAAAAGTATGATTCACTTGTAAAAATGCGAGGCCTTACTTCAAATGTTATGATGTTATATTTCGTGTCTTATTTTGTCTCATGTTTAGTGACTCTTTCTATCATTTCGTTACTACATGAACGTTATGAATTCACATAACGATTTCCTCAGCATGGAGCCAACAAGAAGAACTCGTTTTCGAAAAGAGCTCTCTAAGAAAGCTCCAGTTGTTAGTGAGGGCTTGTGCTGTGTTCTTTTCTTCGTTTTGTCAAGTTTGAGGTGTTCTTTCATTATGAATGTATACCAACTACCCAGCTCTAAAGCCTATTACATTTTAACCCAAATAACCCTATGAGTCATTACAGGCACAGACCTCCCGGTAATGCCACTTGAAGATCGGTGCAAGTGCTAGATGTATCCTCTCCCACAACACATTTGGACGAAGAAAAAATGTAAGTTGGCGATTCCTTTTTACGAATAGCCGAGGAAGAAACCACCGGTAGAAGAACACTTTCCTGAAATGAAAAACGTTTCGGCTTCCACGTGGGATCCTCGTTCAAAATGAAACTGCCAGTACAAGGGGGGGGGGGGATGTTTAAGTACAGCCAAAAATGTGACGCAGTCGGCGTCAGCATCGTGAAAGCACGTTTCCTGGGTTTAGTGCGACGTTCGCTCTGTTGCGTGTACTAGTGATTCCACATGAAAGAGCGGAAATGTTTTTTCTTTCTCTTTTGCAAATGTATGTCAGTTTATCTCGTAGCCCAAAGTGTCTGCCTGTTCTGGGTGAGCATGCAGAAACATTTCGCGAGATAAACAGGAACACGGCACGATTAAAATTCGGGAAAGGTGGCCGGTATGACTATAGTGGCTTCGCATTGTTCTGAACAATGCTGCCAAATTACTCTGTGTAAGGATTACTGAAATGATGTGAAGTTTTTTGAAAGGCCGTCAATCACTCCTTCTCTGGTGTGGCCTTTCATTTCATTCTCTGGTCTCCGTCTTCATTTTCGTGCAATATATTTTTCGTACTTCACATGCCTGTGGTTTGGTGTGAGGGGCTTATGGTTGCACTGGCTTTTGTTCTTTTTCTTAAATTTTCTGTAGATGGCTCTTCAAGGTGGAGAAATCCAAGTGGCGGCCCCTCACATATATACGTCCATCTGCGGCAGCAGGGAACAAGTTATTCAGATGACCTATAGAAATCTTCAGCGTGCCCTTATTTTGTGCCTGCTTGTGTACTACGTAAATTGGGAAGCTTATCTCTGAATTCTTTCAAGCGCCTTTTTTCATGCAGAAAATTATAAATTATAGATCCCATTTAAAGTTTGTCCAAAAGACAGATTGCAATCGGCCTAGAAACTTGTTAGTGCTGCATAAAAAACGATAACTTGGCGTGGGAATCACAACTCAGGTGGAACTGTAAAGAGGAACCTAAGAGGGAAGTGTAAAGATGGATTCGTAAAGACAAGTGAATTTCAAGTGTAATATTAGACTCTGAGTGAAACAGAGAATGTAGGGAACATAGCCATAAGCACTGCTTTGTATGAAACAGTGACTTTGTAATAAATGTTCTTTGTACTTTCCCACATTCTGCGTTTTTTTTTTCTGTGGGGAACCATGACAATAACGCTGTACTGGGAAAATGCACCTCTGAGAACCATCTTATAAATGTAGCTCAAACTTGAATTCGTCTGAAATTGTTCAATTGCAGTACCAAACAATTCGAAATACTTTGCATACATCCGTGAAAATATTGAGGTAAAGAATCTGTATATTTGGCCATGTTTGTGAAGCTGTTCACGCAACATTTATCAAATAGGTTTAATAACGATATATAAATAAACCGAGTTTTACCTGGAAGTCTAAAGCAATATAGGAAACACCAGTTCGCCCAGGAATCCACACTCGTCTAATACTCATTAAGGAACGATAATTACATTGGGGTGGTTCGCAGCTTTGCTTTTTAATAGATAGCCCACAGGTGTTTCATAATAATAAATGTGAATATTCAAAACTACTGATGCCGAACTTCTGAAAATGTGCTCCTGTTAAATGCGCAAATATGTGTGCATGTACTGCAATTCTCTTTTGACAATCATGGCCTAATTTGTCAGACAAGAATTTTTGGCTTAAGGCTATGTTATCATAACTTTGGCGTCCTTTTGAAGTATGCTATCAAGTGCATGTTTCCACTAAAGCTTGATTTGTTGTTTAACTAAAGCTAAAATTCATGCCCGCAATTTACCAAAAGACCCGTCATGCATGTTTGATACTGGTTTCTTAAACAGCACAAAGCTGATGCAAACATCCAATTTAGTTATGCCTGTTTATAAGACTTAAGCGTTGCCAATACCCACAAAGATTTTTGGGTGACAAACTGGGTAACGATTATCGAACAGGTAATACAATGCATATATATTAAGAGAACATTTTCAAGCTTTTTAGCACCGCAATTTTAGGAATTATAAAAGTAACTTCTCTTTTAGCCCCAGACGTGTGGCCGGCAGTTTATTCAAGGGAAGATCAAAAGACACCCGACGCAAAAGTTTAGACGGCGCAATGAACAGCATGGTTGCACATATCGCCTTCCAATAACGCGATATTTGCTTACCACGCGGGAAAGGCGCCTTCGGGGCGTCGCCACAGCGGCGTCGGCAACAGCCCGCCTGGCGCGCAACATGACACCTTCCAGGTGTATGGTCTTGGACGGCGGTAGATGTAACTTATATAAAGGTATACATGCTGAAAGCGGCAAAGTAACCCATAACTGAGTAACCCTTACGTGTATACGTATATAAGGGTTACGAAGATATAGGTTACATTTGTACCTTATAAATTATAGGTTACAAAAATTCGAAAATGTATACCTCTATTAAGGGTTACCCAGCTTAGAGTGTAGTGGGCTCCGTGAGTGAAACCCTCCGCCGTCTCCTCCGCCGTCTCCTCCGCCACCCGTCGCCGCCTCCGCCGCGTTAAGAGTTTGTTGGACCACACGCAACGAAGGAACCACTGGCTGGTAGAGCTAGAAAGCTTTGCTTTAAAAGCGCGGGAATCTTCTCCCATGTAAGCGTTCCGGGCAAAATAATATTGCTTAAAAATATTTTTGCTGTGGTAGGCAGGCCTCTCGCCACAACCGATCCGCCGCCTATTTTTGTGACGGCTTTTCACATAATATGTGTAATAATATTTGTATACAAGTATAATGTACAGCATTGTTTATACCTCTTATAGGGCTTCTGCGCTGGAGTTTTGGCGACATGCAGCGCCCCTAGTGGCCGACGCCTCTGGGTAGTGCAAAAGCAGACGACCCTCGCCGCCCTCCATCCGTTTTCAATCACAAGGCACACTGAAACTTGGTTGTACTTAGTTTAATCGCTTTATGGTGCGTTTAAATGAATGCACTACTGTATGAAATAGCCCTTAAAGTAGTTGTAAAGGCTAAACAAAATAATATCCGCTCGAACAAGCCGATTTATTGACTTTCGTTTCAGCGAGCTGTGGCGGTCGTCGCGGCGTGGGATAGTATCGTCCTTTCTTCCTTGCGTGCGGTCGGCAAAGGAAAGTTCACGAGTAACATAAACACGGAATGCTGCTCATCCTATAGCCTGAGGTAACTGCAAAAGGTTGCTTCAGCGGGAGCATGCAAGCGAACCCAAGAATTGCGCAGCCGACTCAGCTGGCACTCCTGGCCTGGCACCACCTTGAAAACGAGTGGAAATTTTGTTTTGTATTTTCGCAAACTAAATGATCCTTGCGTAACGTTTTACGCCGCACGATTTACGAACGGCGGGGTACATGAATACTAGCGAGTAGGTGAGGCATTGCGTTAAATAAATAAATTAGGCGCCATTAAAGGGCGCAAAACAATCACCAAATCGTACGCCCGCTGCCTTCAGAAATGTGTACTATATTTTCATAACATAACATAACATAACATAACATAACACAGCCGCATACACGGCGCGCGGCCCCGAATATTTACATACGATCATCACAGACTCTGTTGGTTATTCATCTCAAAAACAGGCGCGGAAAGACGTAGACTAAGAAAGAAATACACAGCACGACGTGTATTTCTTTCTTAGTATACGTCTTTCCGCGCCTGTTTTCGAGATGAATCAGCACCAACTCGCCCAACTTGCCATTCTGTTGGTTATCTTCGTTGCTAACAATCTGAACGCCGAATGAAGTTAGAATGAAGTTAGAATGAATGAAGTTAGAATGAATGAAGTTAGAATGAAGTTGTCTTCAAATGAAGTTAGACAGCGTGACAAGAAGAGAAAATTGGTTGCTTCCAGTTGAATTGTCCCCCATCTTCACACTTCGCCAGGTTATTGTCAAATATTATTGGCGATTCGCTGAATTTTTTTCGCTTTGCATTCAAAGCCTCCCTTCTCCTCCTCCGGATTTTCCGTCCAGCCCTCCGCCGTGTCGGCTGCCTGCAACTCGGCTCTACACTTCAAAACGTTGGTGACCCTCATTCTAGCCTATTAAGTGTGAACTGGGAATATATAATGCAAGAGCGTAATTAAGGAAACTGAGCACAAACAAGGAAGCGAGCGGCCTCTCGGTTAGCCCAACCACTTTCTTTTACGGTCAGTAATTTCGGAATCGCAAAACCGATTTCATGCTCCTGACGCTCGCTGAATTTTGTCAGAGACACTCAACAAAACGGCAAACGGTGCACCATGTTTTCGTAATGGCGACGCAAACGAGCACTATTTAATCAAAGTGCACGCATAGTGCGCAGGTATACGCCTCGAGCTTCGCGATCGCTGCGCCGCCTGCCGCCGCTTCTCCGCGGCGCTCACGGGATGTCCGCTGCGCAGCTGATAGCGGCTCATGCAGTGTTTTGGTTCTCATTCGCTTCTTTTAGCCTTTACGCGCCCTAAACATCTGCTTATGGTGATGTCTGTAAGCAAATAATACGTTTAGGGCACTTCAAAAAACAGCTGCGTCCTGATTAGAGTGCTCGAACGCCAACAGCAGCTAACCGGGGACGCGGTACTGCGCGCTTCTTTGCCGCTCTTACGGGCGTCGGCGACGGCAGCGGCATATTACCGCTGTCACCTCCGAATATCTCAGGCGCAAGTGAATTCTATTGACGCCTCGTTTAGACCTGATACGGGCACAGTGAGAGGTTGGTTTCGTTTTGCCGCGCGGACAACGAATTCGGCCTTGTTTTGAATGTACACGTCGTGGAAAAATATCATTCGGGGAGGTGATTACCTAAGGCCTGACAATAACGTGTGCCTTTTATAGAAATTAGAGGCCACGCGAACACGTTAAGTATATTCCAAGTCTGTGGGTCGATAAATATGTGCCCACTCCCGCCTGATAGCACGAACCAAGGAGAGTAATGAAACCACGGAAAAATAAATGGTCTGCCAAGCCCGGAAGCAATGTAATAGCTCGTGCGGGAATGAAAAAAAAACCCAGTGCAGTTTCGGAAATCCTTGAGGCGTTCGTTCTACAAGCAAGGTTGAACTCACTAGGCCAACTAGATGCGAAATGCACTGATATTTTCAAGGCAGGGAAGCAGAGGAGGGAGGCGCATAACTATAGTTGTGTACAAATGCGGAGCGAAATCAAGGAATGACCGTTTCAGTAATCACACAACGGCTGCGCGTTCACCTTTATTTTGTTTTTCGACTTTAACAGCTGATCACTCGGCGGACACATTTTTTGAAGTATACAGTAAGTAAGTTCACAAGTGATAAACGGTGTCGTTGGAAGAGTGTGGTATCTGATAAGGCCCTCTGATTTCACTTTTGTGCTAAATTATGCAGGCTCCCTGTGTCACATGATGATGTTTCGAAGAAGCGTTTAGTCACGGGCGCGGATATAACCGGATGGTATATGTAATCGATGACCGTTTGGGAAAGCTCACCTCGCGAGAAGACGACCCAGCTGTAAATTCTTTGTGGTGACTCCCGCATGTCATTTTGCATTATCCATCGTACTTATTGCGTAGAACGTCCGTGAAATTTATGCCACATTGGCTTGTTCAGGGTAGGGATCAATATCTGAGACATGAAGCGTAACTGGTGGGCTGTCATGTATGAGTGCTCCGCTAGATTATGAAAGCACACGAAACCGATTTACATCACAGTGTATAGCCGTAGCATGAGCATCTGAATGAACGCTGCTTACGGAGGTACCGTTAGTAAATTTCTGGGCATTGTAATTACAATCAGCTCCATTCATATATGCCGGTTTCGTGACGCCGACCTGGGACACACACCTGGCGCTACTGCGGACCGAATGTACCGCCGTGAGATCGCGTCGGAAGCATTTACACTCTTGTAAGTACACAACATTTGCAAACAGAGTGACCGCTCCACATAAATATCTATTTCCAACGCATACAAATGGAAGTTATCAGTCGCGAACGTGCTGCAAAAGCAACGGTGGCAGTGGTGAGCGGGCCGGCAACTCCCGCGACTGCTTTCGAAACGGGCGGCTGGGGAATTTTCAGTGGCGCCCCTAAAGGCAGCGCTCGAGGCGTATACGCAAAAGAGCGGCGCTCCGCAGCAGGCGACAAGCGGTCCGCCGGACTCGCTGGGTTTTTAAAGCGCCATCATCGCCGGTTGCCTCACTCTTCTTTTTAAAGACGATAGTCTTTCTTGGGCTACTTAAACCCAGAAATTTTGGTCTGTCTGTATGTCTGTCTGTCCGTCTGTCTGTCTGTGACTCGATTCAGCCACCCGGCCAAAGCAAAGCAATGCCTGCGCAATAGTCTTATATAGTCACAGCTAAATCTACCCGTCTTGGTCCGGTGTACTGTTCATACTTGTCAACATTGTTGAAAAAGAACAAGACATTACGCAAATATGAGACAACAAATCAATACAGAAGTGATATTTGCAGTGTTCCTTTATAAAAATTCAAACATGCTTCACTTTTGCGAAATTAAATACTTCATCAACTGCAGAAAAAGAATTCACTCCGCCGTCGCCTGCTGTCGCCCGCGCCACTATAGCTTCTGGCGCCATTTTAAGAAACCAACCGGCAACAGTTACGCAAGGTTCCACTAGATAGTTTCCAGGTTCTGCTTGCAACGCACGTGGAGTAGGGAAACGCGGTTCTATAAACGTTGAAGTAGGGTGCCTCGATTAACGCGCGTCTTCGCCGTACGGCAGCGTTCGCATCGAGACACCCGGTTTGGAGCAGTAGAACGCGGGAAATTTAAAATGATTTAAGCAAACGTTTGGCGTCTTTACCTTGGGAGAAGCGCGACGCAAGAGGAACAACATGAGAGGTGAGCGGTTATTGCGAAGGGAGGCATTTACTTCGCAAAAGCCTATAAAGACTATCGTCTTTTGACGTCATTTGCAACGAAAGGAGCAGATACGCGGCCAATTTTTGATCGGTCGTTGTTGAAAAGTCCTTGTCACCTAGAGTATTACTTTAAACTAGAAGTTTCGCTTCAAATTTTACTTCATACAACCATCGATCGGTGAACCTGCGAGTGGTAGAGCGCCGTCACCGTCCCGGCAGTTTCGTCGGTGCTGTAAACGTATTTAGCGCTGCAAAGCTTTTCCCCCTAATGCTAAGTTGATCGCCAGAAGAGAACGAACTCGTCAGGGATGGGCTGGTGACCATGTCGCAAAACAATCGGGAGTATCAAGCTCATTTTGCTTCTGTCAACACGGGATCCTATGGGACCCGCGCAGCTTTGTACTACCCGGAAGTACTGCCCGAAAGCCGCTTGCGCAGCGCCCCCTGGGCAGCGCAGGAGGCCTATGTGCGGATTCGTAGCCTACTTAGAGCTAACTACACAACGATGAACTTTACCATGCGTAACAATATTTGCATACTAGTATGACGTACTGCATTGTTTCTAATGGTTATGTGCGGAATTTGTAGCCTAATTAGAGCTACCCAGACAACGATGAACTTTGAACTCCTTCGTGACGTCAAGGGACGACATTAGTTACGACGGACGCCAAAGAGCAAACGCTTCAGAAGGCAGCGGCCGCATTGTTTCCCGTGTGACTAACACCTAGTCACTTGTATGCTAAGCTTTCAACACTTGACAAGGGTAGTCGCATATACAAATATATGTGCTCAGGCAACGCTCTAGTCTAAGAAAAATGCTCCGATCGCTGCGCAGGAGTGTCACGAACGAGCCCTCCGAACATGCTTGCCAGCTTTTGTGTTCAGAAAGTGAGCGCGAGTACCATCAGCGATAATTCACTTGACTGCAAGTACAACGGTCCCTTGCAGCGGCAATGGTCTAGTGTCGCATCATGGCGGCCATGGGAGCAGTATGTCTTGATTTTTACGCAATCAGTCGAACCGCTTCCTCGCACTGATTGGCCAGAGTCAGTGTTAATTATTGATACTGACGCTGGCTAGTCAGTGATCGGAAGCGGTTTGCCCGGTTGCGTAAAAATCAAGACATACTGCTCCCATGGCCGCCAGTACAGCAATACTCGCCGGTGTCGTTTCGAGAGGGCAAATGATCAGTCTGGCTTGATTTTACCCAACCGGAAAAACCACTTCCGCTCACTGACTAGCCAGCGTCACTATCAATAATTAACAGTGACTCTGGCTAGTCAGTGAGCGGAAGCGGTTGGTCCCGTTGGGTGAAACCAACTATGACTGCTCCTATGGCGGGCATGATGCGACACTAATTAGACCATTGCCGCTTGCAGCTTCAATATTCGGGCTATCCCGTAAAACGACATTGCGGATAGGCGCCCAAATCAGCACACTCATCAGGCGCATACGTGTTAAAATGAACTGGATTCGCCATTGATTTCTTGGAAGAACAGCGAGTGCCTACTGACAAGTGGAGGAAGAGTAGTGCCACCTTACGAGCTGAGCGGGAATTGTGTGTGAACGTTGCTCCGTCTCGAAGGGAGATGGCGCAAGCGCCGCGCGCTCCTACGCCTCCCCTGTCGTACACTCCAGACGAAGAGTAGAAGTAAGTCTCGAAAAGCCTGCATGTAGTCTTAGCAGAAATGGCGTTGGATCGAATAGAGCGCTGCTGCTAATTTCAAGTTGGAGGGAAATCTACACTGTCTTGAACAGTCATCATAGTATCACAAACACTTAAAATCTCAGAATAATTTTAATCAGTGAAAAGTGCGTTTCTTCGTTCCTCTCCCCCTATATTTTCTGACCTCTCTGGACGGTTCGGGTAAAGAGGAGAGAGAAGCAGAAGTATTTTCCTTAAGCTGCTTTTAATGCGTAGCATTCTTTGCCGAGTACCGCCACAGCCAGGACCGTGTACCACCCTGCACTGCCACAAAAATGCAGATATCGTGGAAGTTCCACCCGTAATCGCTATATTATCGTAAATGCAGATAACTGGTCGCACAAAATGTTGAAAAACTAAAAACAACATAAATAAAAAATACGAACAATGGCGAAAAGTGCATGCCCTTCATTTTTACAATAATGCAGCTATCCGGAAACTTCCACCTGTAATTGTTATAATAGCGTAAATGGAGGTAACTGGTCCACCAAAATTTTGAACAACTAAAAAAAAAATATATAAAATAATTTGCGAAACCGGCAAACCGTGTAACGCCCTGCAATATCTACAATAATACAAATTTTCGCAAACGTTCCACCTGTAATCCTTATAATAACGTATACGGAGCTAATTAATCGGACGAAATTTTGAAAAACCCAAAAATGAGAAAAATATTACAAAATTACGAAAAATGGCAAAACGTATAACGCATGGCATTTCCACAATAACGCAGATTTCATGAAAGTTTCACCTGTAATCGTTATAATAGCGTAAGTGGACATAATTGGTTCAACGAAATTTTAAAAATTAGAAAATAGAAAATAGGAAAAATATGAAATAATTACGGAAAATGGCCAACCGTGTAACGCCCTGCATTTACACAATAATGCAGATTTCGCGAAAGTTACAAACGTAATCGATATACAAACGTAAATTGAAATTCTTGGTTGGACGAAATTTTTGACAACTAAGAAATAAGAAAAGTATTTAAAAATTATGGAAAATGGCAAAACGTATACCACATGGCATTTCCGCAATAGTGCAGATTTCGCCAGTGTTTCATCTGTAATTCGTATAATAGCGTAATAGGAGATAATTGGTCCAACAAAATCACCGAAAACTAAAAAAATAAGAAAAATATAAAATAAGTCCGGAAAATGGCGAGCCGTGTAACGCCCTCCATTTCCACAATAACGCAGATTTCGCGAAAGTTCAAAATGCAATTGTTACAGTAACGTAAATGGAGATAATTGGTCCGGGAAAATTTTAATAATTTTGTAATGAGATAGTTGGTGGAAAGAAATTTCTAAACACTAAAAGAATAAGAAAAATGTAAATTAAATTACGGAACATGGTGAACCATGTAACGCACCGCATTTACAGAATAATGCAGATTTCACGAAAGCTCCACTTTGAATCATTATAATAGCGTAAATGTGGATAATTGGTCGAGCACGATTTACATAAACAAAAAAATGGCTAGAAAAAGACTCACACTCAAGACAAGAGGCATAAAAATGCTACGGATTAGTAGATAATTCTCTGAATTTCTGCAGAATTTTTTAACGTGGAGATATGGCGTAAACAATGAGTTCCTGCAACATCAATCCGTACCCCTTCACGTAAATACAATTTAACCGCCGTGGTGTCAATGAAGTATGGACGGGTTAATAGCAGCGCCACGCATTACTGCATATTCTTTAGCCATTGCTTTGCGCTCAAGAGGTGGGGGGCATTACACCGATGCGAGGTGCCTTGATGCCAAAGGCAAACCTTCAGGAAGTAGCGGTGCTTAGTTCGGCGAACCATGCTAATCGTATTGATAGATAAGTATTACCAGAGTCCTTCAATGCTTTTCTGGTCACGAAACTCCGCCGTAACGCTATTGGAGCAGTTAGCTATGTCGCCGAAGCCGCCGCGGGGCGGCGCTGAGTGCATAGTGGGGGACAGACGAAACCTGCGCGCTGCGTCGGCGAAGCTGCACTCCCACGGAATCCGGTAGCATCGGCGCGTTGTTTTCCGAGTTTTAAGTTACCAGTTGATGTGACGCCTTTGGTGATGTTGCGCGAGGACACTGGGCGGAAATTCCCAAGACGTTTTGCGTACCGGGATGCCGCTCCGGCTACAGAGGTACGAGCGAAAAGGTATCGTTGTTTTGCTTGCCAAGTGACGCCGATAAGCGCGAGCAGTGGAAACGTGCAATACCGCGACAGGAAGTCGGCGGCTTTTCTTTTGACTCGCAGCATGTCCGTGTCTGCGAAAAACATTTTGACACTGCGGACGTTGTTTGGAACGACACTTTTTTGGTGAAAGGAGACGTCGTCTCTTTGCGACGTGAGAAGCCCAAGCTGCGGCCCGACGCCGTTCCAAGGCGCTTCGACGGGCTGCCGGCGTATTTGAGCAAGCCGAAGCCGCGATCCTGTTCAACAAGGGTCCAGCCAGCAACAAAGAGACGTTGTTTGTCGTCGCGTGGTTTTTAGTAGTTTTGTTACCTTCATGTGTCGGCCTTGTACATAGTTTTTCAGTGCCTTTATATACTTTGCATTCTTACTTCGTTTACATTAGGTTTGTTGTGCAATAGTGCCATGTTCGCGAACATTTGCGGCGATGCGTGCCTGGGATTTGTTTGTTTTGCTACTAGTGCATGAATGCACCCTGCTGTCTGATCTTGTGTCACGAGGTGAGCGCTAATTTACTTTTTTTGTCATAAGCAACGCTCGGCAGTTTTTTTAATAAGTAAAAGATGTAACCATGTCGTCACTAACCCAGACTTCCTATCTCATTAGCAATGTTCTCGGTCTGCACAAATGTTTCTCGAAAGAAAAGCATTTCCACACAAAAGAATGCATAGCAAACTTTGAGGCATTCAATTCGCTAACACTCGTCTGTGCAAGTCACTTTGCTGACTGTTTCTTCCACGCTTATGCTTTCTAGCTTATTGCGGAACACAAGTTCGCTCCTTTCTTTCAGAACTTTAAGTTGCCCTTGAGTACGTGACATCGCTGCGCTGTCTGTTGTTTATGCTTTTATAGCTTACTGTGTGAAAATGTTTTCTGCTATAAACCGTATTGTTTTAGGAACACTCCATCATCATGAAGACATGACGATATGTATTGAAATATTCCCTTCGTGGCATTATTGACTCGTTAGCTTGACAACATGTAGTGTATTTTGACCAATGTGAAGTAGTCAGCTGAATAAATCAGTGGTGGAGCAGCATCATGCTCATAAACAGGTGTGCTTTTTTAGAGACTTTAAAACACTGCTTCATTTCAGTAGGTCAAGCATCCCCGGTCAAGTATCTTTATAGCTATGCCTTGCGAGTATAGTCGATCATAGCAAAATTCCCTGTTAAACTGAAGCATACAACATCGAAGTGGTAGTTGGATTTGGCTCGGAGGGTGGGACATTTCTGGGAAAGCAACTCATTCGGAAATTGGAGCTTCCCGAATGACCTTGAGTGGCTGCACAATATTGCGCGAGACGCACTTTTCCTCGTTCTGTGCCTATGTAACGTTACTCTGTTGAATGACCCAACTAGCCCAACAGCAAGTTTTATTACCCTGTTGAAGTTCCATGAAAACGAACACAAGGTAGCTGCGAACTCGAACTTAAACTTGGTTAGAATCCTAGAGATGGGCATGTATTAATGCGACGAAAGCTTCATCGCTCGCACTTTGAAGCTTTGCTGAAGCTCTATGTAATGAGCCCACAGGAATGAGGTCAACTGTAACAAACTAAACACACGAAATTTATCGCTTTAGCTTCGGTACCGCAGCATCGGCGATCATCGGTGGCGTAGACGGTCGGATTGCATAGCGCGATCGGCGTCGCCGCCGGGGCTCACTGCGCGTATCATATTTGCGAATTTCTAAATTTGAGGCTTCGCCAGAGTCGCAAGCCCAACTAAATAACCTTCGCTTAAACAAAGCACAATTTTACGCTGCTTTGCACGAGATGAAAGAACTGCTGCAACAACACGTAAATTCATAACTGCTGCGGCACGACTGGCTCCATCGAACCGTTGATATCGTGCAAAGGTAAGCGAAGAAAACTTTCACACGCGAGTGCAGCAGCCACATTGTACGTCAGGCTAAATATGAGTAATACTAGCAGAATATTCTATGCGCTATCATCAACTGAATGATTCTGCTTGAGCTTTAGTTTCGGTACCGCAGCCGCAGGCGAACACCGGCGGCGTAGACGGTCGGATTGCATATAACTCGCGCGATCAGCGTCGCCGCGGGTGCTGACTGCGCGTGTAATATTTGCGAATTTCTAAATCTGAGGCTTCGCCATAGTCGCAAAACCAACGAGATAACCTTCGCTTAAACAAAGCACAATTTTACGCTGCCCTGCACGAGATTGATTGATTGATTGATAAATCTTTATTTGCGAGCCTGAGGCGCAGATGTTAGGGCGCCCGCCTGGTGGAGGGCATCTTTAGTCCAGGATACCCTGGCTGCGGCCGGCTGTCCGGGCCCTCGTCACCAGGTCTTGCTGGATCCTGAGGTCCGGGCTAGTCAGGCAAGCCATCCACTGCTCATAGGATGGGGTGGGGTTGGGAGGGAGGTGCGGGGTTCTTTGGCACTCCCATACCTGATGATATAGGGTGCCAGGAGAAGGACAGAAATTACAGGTGGCGGGGTATTGAGTTGCGTAAATGGCGTGAAGAAGGGTGCTGTGGGGATATGTATTTGTCTGAAGTCTTCTCAGGGTGGTGGCTTCATCTCTGGACAGTCTTGGGAGCGGTTCCGGGTATTTTCTTCGGTCGAGACGGTAGTGGGCTAAACTTTCGGCGTAATTCGTGAGCGGGTTCATTTTGGGGGCAAAAAGCGAAGTTGTTCCCTCTTCGGTAATGGCCCGGTGTATATGCGCGCGGGCAGCGGCATGTGCCGCCTCATTACTTTGGAGGAATTCATGTCCAGGTGCCCAGACGAGGTGTACCTCGGGGAGTCGGGGGATGCTCTTGAGGATGTTAAGCGCAGTGTTGGAAATGCGTCTCCGTAGGTAATTACGGCAAGCTGCCTGGGAGTCTGTCAGCAATGTGATGGCGTCGTCACCCGTCGTGGCGGCTAGGGCAATTGCAACCTCCTCGGCAGCCTCTGCAGATGTTGTGCGGACTGTGAGAGCGGTCATTTCATGCCCTGCTGCATTTGTTACACACACAGCATGGGCTGGTCGATGCGGATACGGGGACGCATCAGTGTATCGTGCAATTGGGCTATTACCGTATTTAGCGCACATAGCTTGCACTCTAGCGATGCGTCGAGCCTTATTGTGAACCGGATCCATGTTTCTCGGAATCCGGGCTACACGAATGGCTTCTCGTACGTGCAGTGGTATTGGTTCTTTGTGCTCTTGAAGGGGGGTGTCGAATAGCCTAACCTTGTCAGCGTGGCCCGTCCGGTCGGTGTTAGTTTTAGGCGTTCTAACTGGGAGATGTGATGCGCCTCTTGTATGTGATGCGCCTGCACAAGATGAAAGAACTGTCGCAACAACAGGTACATTCATAACTGCTGCGGCACGACTGGCTCCATCAAAGCGTTGATATCATGCAAAGGTAAGCGAAGAAAACCTTTTCACACGCGAGTGCAGCAACCACATTGTACGTCAAGCTAAATATGAATGATAGCAGAATATTTTATGAGCTGTCAACTGCCTCGAACGGGTACCAGCTTCGACAGAATGCTTGCGCGCGGGTGGCGCGGCCTGAAATGCCCCCGCGCTGACAGCGGCGACCCTAGCGGCAACTTTTGTCCCTGTATGAAACGGGAGCCGGAGTTTCGTGACCAGAAAAGCATTGGAGGACTCTGGTATTACTATGACGTGATAGAAGCGTACTCTAAGGAATAATTAGCTTGCGGAATTCCGTATAGTGTTAGCTAGATTGGGAAGTTTTATTTTCAAATATAACCGTGGTTTCTTCCACATTTATATTTAAGATGCCACACTTACAATTATCGAGATGGCAAACATTTATTATACTTGGTGCAAAGAAGGACGACTTCATTTTTTGCCACTCAAGGACTCCGATATATCAGCTCATCCTGCTCGCACAAGACAAAGCCCAGAAGCTCTGGAGATGACTTGCCAACTCAAACGTTGGCCTCTGTGAAATGCTTCGAACTAAGAAGATAGAATTTAACATTAATGTACTACCTAAACCACCGCACTTGACTACAATTGTGACGAGGTCATATGCAGCTGATTGGTTATTGGGATAGCTGATATTTGAGTACTGTAAGCAAAGGCGAAAAGAGGAGATGTAGACTCAACGCATTCTCATTTCGTGGGAACATATTTTAATGCGTTTCACGCTGCTGCAAGTAGTAATCGTGTTCGTAGGCTTTTTTGAGCCAACAACGCTTAATCTGCAGGAACGTTAGCATTTTTTCAGCATTTACGCACAAAATGTAATGCAACTCTAAGTAAAAAATTCATGCATAAGGTAAAACACCCAAACTGAATCCTTCGGGGAGACTTTATGCTTAACTTTAGTTCTTAGACGGACTACATGCCGCTTTCACTTTCAATAACGAAACGTTTTGCTCAGTTACAAAACTGCACGCAGTCTATAACCATAGTCGATAACACGACGCAAGTGTCCAAAAAGTATTGCTCAGTTACAAAACTGCACGCGGTCTATAACCATAGTCGATAACACGACGCAAGTGTCCAAAAAGAATTGCTCAGTTACAAAACTGCACGCGGTCTATAACCATAGTCGATAACACGACGCAAGTGTCCAAAAAGAATTGCTCAGTTACAAAACTGCACGCGGTCTATAACCATAGTCGATATGTGTCGCACGACGCAAGTGTCCAAAAAGAAAGCGTAACACCAGAGCATTTTTAATAACTCGTCTCAGCTGTGAAATGCAGTGCATTTCACCATCCGATGCGATTTTGCCATAAAAACACAAGTGTTATCAAGAAAGCTTTGACGGCCATAACCTAAGACAGCACCAAGAACGGTGTATGAATCTGTTTTCGCGTGTAAGTCCTTCGGAGGTAACCGCTATTACTGCGCAAAAATAGCGGGACTGTTGTAGGCAGGAACCTCTCAACAGCCGATCCTCCATTTCTCTGATTTTAGGACGGTCATTTGCATACCATGCATAACATTATTTGTATACTATGATGGACGGCGCAGTTTCCAGCGGTTATGGGCACACTCGTAACCTAATTAAAGCTAACCATATGCCGATAAAGCCTGAGTACTTTCATGACGCCATTGTTCTACGACAGTAACGATGACCCCAGACATCTAACATTTCAAAAGGCAGCGGCCACCTCTTTTGCTTCGTGACTAACACCGATTCGTCTCTATGCTAACCTTTGAGCACTTCTACCAGGGTAATTACGAATACTAATACGCGCTGAGGCAGCGCTCAAGTTCGAAAGAAATACTCCAGTGACTACACAGGACGTCATCAAAGACGACCACTGGAAACATGCTTCTCAACTTTTATATTAAGAAATGGAGCGCAAGTAATATCAGCGGTAGTGTCCTTGACCGCGACGACAGTGATTCTTTGTAGCTTCAATAATCGGACGGTCATGTAAAATGACATAGCCGATACGCGCCCACGTCGATGCACCCATCAGCGCATACATCCTCAAATTAACGGGTTCAAGGATATTGATTTCCTGGATAGTTTGAGAGTACCTACTGACCAGTGACGGAAGAGTGGGGCCACCTTACGGGCTGGGCGCGAATCTAGTGTGAACGTCGCGGTGTCTCAAAGGGAGATGTCGTTAGTGCGGTGTTCTCCTGTGCCACCTCTTTCCTCCACCTCAGACCATAGAGATAATATACTCCTCAGACGAAAGCTCAAAGTGATTTTGTTTGAACAGGCCGGTAGCGGTAACAGCCTAGGTGAACAAATGGACGGCGTTGGGTCGAATAAAGCACTGCCGCTGCTTTGAATTTGTATGGGTGTCCAGAGACTTCAACTGCCACCCCAATATAAACACATTAAAATCTCGAAGAAATTTAAACTAAGCAGGCAAAAGTGGGTGTTTTTCTATTCATCTCGCTCTAGGTTACTCTGACTTCTCACAGGACTAGCTGCGGGGCGTAGAGGCGGTGAGAGATAAGAGAACAAAGGAAAAGTAATTCTTCTAAAGCCGCTTTGGTTCAAGCTCACGTGCACCTGGCCTTACGCAGTAAACAAGCAATTCCTATACCAGTTAGAACCACTTCGCGTAAATAATATTTCACTGCGGTGATGGCGACAAAGTACACAGAGGGTTGTTTTAAGTAGTTCGTCAGTTAGTGATCATTTGGTGTGTTGCTAGATTTGGTACGATATCAAAGCGGTTTCAATACCGGCCACAGGAAGGTCAAGAGCAGATAAACAATCTCTCTCCCTTACCCGGTCGCTGAGCCTTGTACAAACAGGATACCTATAACCCTCGTTTGGAACACGGCCCGCTCAAGGTAGATATAAATTTAGACGATCGGTTGCGTGTTCCACGTATTAAATGGAGACTGCCGAGTTCAACTTAAGGGAAAGTCGGCTGCTTCTTCAAGCGAGAATTTATAAAAAACAATTGCGGTTCTTTTCATGTTCTAGTCAATAGTAGTCATTTTCGCACCAAGGGCAAGGCAGAGAAAAATTAGTGGGTACAGGGCGTGTCAACCTGCTGCCATTGCTAGGGTTAAACTTTTGGCACTGCAGAGTGCGACGAAACATGTTCTAGGCTCTTCCGCACATCTCTGAGAAATATTTGTGTAATAAGGAATTATCGGGCGAGACTCCTTACGGTAGAAAAATCTAATCATGATGGTGGTACACGGAGGAAGGCAAGACGGCTTTTTTTAACATCCTGTCCGAAAATCGATGTCAGAGTCCCGAGAAATAAGACTCAAAACTGCACAGTCATTGCAGGGTGCTTAATGTTCCTTTATATCCTAAAAAACACATAGTTTTGCAAAGGGTCGTGCTTCACATGCTTCACTAGGGTCGAGCTTACGTTCCGTAAAGATCCCGGAGCACGCAAACTAGACGTTAAATACTATCAGTTGCAGTTGTTGATGTTGCAAGCGTGACTTCCGGGGTACTGAAACCGCTAACTAGATGTGCGTTCCTAGGTGGAACGGATGCAAACCTGGTTACAGCACTCCTTAACGCTGAAGTCACGACATAGTGGAAAGTCAGCAAAAAACAAAACAAAACAAACGATGCAGCAAGCACAAGACCTCTGAAATAGTACTTCTAGGCGCCAACGTACGTAAGGCAAAGAAACGAGTCCACATTGTCGAATGTGATGTCTTCAGGCAGATACCCAATGGTGCCGGACCAATAAAAGCGACCGCAAAGAATGTGAAGACAGTTTACGGAACGTCTATGTAAAAAAGCAAACACGACGACACGGAAGAAACCCCGTTCGTACACACACGTGTTGTACCTATGGAAAACAAGAAACTGCCCCTTGAAGGTTGCAACAGAAACAAACTGATTAGGGATCGAGAAAGGCGGGTAGAAGACCTACCAGAGCAAGGACATAATTTCGCCGATAACGTGACAAGGAACAGTTGATATAGCAAATGCCGATCATTTTAGTTTACGGAACGGCTATGTAAAAAAGCAAACACGACGACACGGAAGAAACCCCGTACGTACACACACGTGTTGTACCTATGGAAAATAAGAAACTGCCCCTTCAAGCGTTGCAACAAAAACAAACTGATTAGGGATCGAGAAAGGGGGGTAGAAGGCCTACCAGAAGAACATAATTTCGCCGATAACGTGATAAGGAAGAGCTTATATAGCAAATGCCGATCATTTTAAATTAACCTTATTTCCAAAAAAGCAGGGACTTCTGTACGATTGTTGCTTGACGAGATACGTTGCTGACTCAAAATGTTTGCAAAAACGATTGCACTTCCCGTTAAAGCTTGACTGTTAAAAATCACAGGACAAATACCCGTTGTTGCGAGGCAACGCAGTAGGAATCAATTAGAAAAGTATAACCGCTTCGCTCCTCAGTCGATTCCAGACATCTTCGTACTAATTTCGCGCTTAACCTAAGCCCCAGCTTAACCGGCTACATAGCGAAATAAATTAATGCACACAACGTATCTAGAGAACCTAGGTAAACACACACGAAAATACATCAAAAGATAAAAGAAAGCACTTTCACGGCGTTAACTTATTCCCTGCGGAGGTTCATTAAAGCGTTCTTCGACTGACTGCACTCAATTAGGCGCAAGCCATCGCAAGAAAACGGCTTTTCTTTCCTCCTGCAAAAAACAGGATGGGTGTCACCATAGATTGAACTGACGCTATTAAACAAAAAGAACTTTTTTTCTTTTTCTTTCCCCTTTTAATTAAAGAGCGCGATACTTGTGTTACTGGAAGGAAAAAAAACTGACAATGTAAACTGTGTCATTAAGGCGACCTAACTAAATACTTTAATGGCCCTACCATAATAAAAGAACTTTACTTCAAGAACTTCATCACCTATGGTCTGCTTGTCACTAGAGTTAAATTTTTTTTCTGCGCTCAAGAATTTTTACACAGTGATGCTCTTTCTTGCTAAGGCATATTCTTAGCCTCACAAAAGTTTTCCTTCGCCTTCCCCATACAAGATTCAAAACATTAACACTTGACATATGAAGGAAATGAATAGCGTACTATCACTCAAATTAATGACAATGTTTTTTCTTCTCCAGCCACCGGGTGTGTATTTGTAAGTAATTTTTATATCAATATAAAAGAAGTCCCTATCTGACGTAACTACCATTTCGTACACAAATTTTTCAATTTTTAAAAACTAATTCGCATGAGTTAAATATCTACACAAATTTAAACAGGTAATCCTCCGACTTCGCACTATACGAAATACTATATGGAGTGGCGCCTTCACATCGTCTTGTTTAGATCAAAGCAAGGGTTCCTCCGGGGTACCTTCAAGCGAAGGCATATATGGCCCTTCCTGTGGCTTTGGCAGTGTGAATTGCGCTCAAGTGTACCCATTATAACGTGGGGCTACCTTCGATGATTACGTTGTGCTATCAATGTGGCTGGCTGCTAGTTTTAATTCCGAGTTTACTTCGAGCACGAGACGCAGCGCGCTTACTCGGCCTCGTTTCCTCCTGGGATCAACATTGCGTCCTAAAAGTCGTGCCACAACGTTTACTGTCCGTATCAGTGTTCCGCAGAAGCCATACAGCAGGTAAGAGCGTCGCATAGTTTCCACTTGCGTTACGAAGAGCTGAAACCCAGCGAGGCCTCAGCAGATTGTGGCGTGCTATGAACACGCAGTTATTGAGCCCGGGTCCTCGAAGACGACGACTAGATGAATAGAAGCAGGCGGATCCTTTTCGGGAGAGCTCAAGCACAGGGTTTGAAGCGCGAGCGCCAAAGCTCTGGATGACGATGATGAGAGAACACGTGCACTCAACCACTTCGTCGACACAGTTACCTCTTGGCACCGGTGTTAAAAAACAAGTGACATTTACCCCCCCTTCCAAAGGAAGCATCGTCCCTATTCTTGTGTGGATAAGCGGAGAACCAGCGCGGATGTGTTATGACCTTGAAAAAGAAGGTTTCATGCGCACTACGTGCACTACGTCCAGTCGCAAGTGGCGCTGTCTGGTTGAAGTGCAGTCTTGTGGAATCACAGTGTAAGTGACGTCGCTAAGTTGTTCAAGGCCGCGGTAGGGACCGACGTTACGCTTCAGAAGCTTCTCCGACAGCCCTGTGAGTCTTATTGGGGTCCACACCCATAAACGGTAGCCGAGAAATCGTGTGGTGGGCGTTGTACTGGAGAGAATTCTGCAGCTGCTGTTTTGTGATTCGATGGCACGCTATCTGCCACGCTTCTTCGGCTTTCTGGATGAACCCCTGGACGTTCTCGTCGCCGTCGCCGTCGTCGTGAGGCAGCATTTCATCAAGCATGGTTTCTGGCTCGCGTCCATAGACAAGTGCAAAGGGTGTCATGCGCGTTGTCTCTTGCCGGGTGGTATTATCAGCAAATGTCACATCGGGAAGAATTTCGTCCAAGCATTTCTGTTCGACATCAATGTACATGCTCAGTATGTCAGCAAGGGTTCTGTTCAACCGTTTGGTCAGGCCATTTGTATGCGGGTGGTAAGCGGTCTATTTCCGGTGGGAGGTACCTGTGAGGTTCGTTATGGCGCGTACAAGTTCGGCATTAAATTGTGGTTCCCCTGTCTAATAAAAATAGACAGACCGCCATGCCGAAGAACGATGTTTTTAATAAAAAACTAGGACACGGAGAGGGCTGTGCAGCGCTGAAGCGCTTTCGTTTCTATGATGATGAGGGAACACGAGCACTCAACCACTTCTTCGTCGTCACAGTCGCTCTTGGTGCCGGTGTTAACAAACACGTGGAAACATATATTTATAATATAATAATACTTACATATGAGTAAAGTAGCAATATAATTTTACTTTTGAGAATTTGTTATCTAAGTTTAGGAAAGGGCGCGAATGGTGTAATAAACTCCAGATCTCGTCATTTATACCCATAGTAAACGATTTCGACGCAAATTTCGACGACGATTTCGATTTCGACGACGATTTCGACGACGATTTCGACGCAGATGGACTATCTTGGAGCACAATACGAGTTTCCCAGTGGTGGCGTTCCCACAACATTACATTTGATATTCCAATCAAAGTGTATCTATTCTTTGGGAGTATATAGCTTTGGGACTATATAGCTTTTCCTTTTATCTCTCTTACTTACATGAGACTACGCGTACTCTTTATAAATCGGTGCTGCATATTTGAAACTCCGAGGTGTTCGCGGAACAAGCAATAACCAACGTAAGTTATTAAATATATTTAGACAAGAAACGCACCATGCTGCACACTCCGCCGCAAAATGTTTTAAGCTCTATACTGAAAGTGAATAATAAAACTATTGCAATCGTGGAGATAACGATCTTTTTGCGACATTGCGAACGAAAACCTTAGCCTTGCTGAAAGCGTACAGCTTGCTATTTTTTTTTCCTGCGCTGTGTTTTCATAACGCTGCATCAAAGTGCGTACGCTACTACTTAATTCTCGATGAAGGGACACTGCAAGCAAAATTCCGCGCAATCATCCACTCTTTCAAAGAAGAGAGTAGAGCTGCGGTGTCTGGAAGCAGCTTGTTACTCTTGTTAGTGACAATTTTGAAAGGCAGCGAACATAATGTTTTCAGGGCCCTGATCATAGATGGGAAGGACTTTTTACCCCCCCCCCCCACCTCCGCAAACCTTGTGAAGAAATCGTAGATGGTTTGGACAACTAAAACTCAGTGACATGTACTGAATCCTTCTGTTCGTTTCTGTTCTCACGTTCTCATGACTTTGGTGCGACGTAATGAGGATGGTGGTGGTGAAAAACGTTCTTTACTGAGCTCAAGGGGTAGGGAAAGGGGTGTGGTCAGCCTCCTTCGTCCAGGAGGCCGCGGGCCTGCGCTGCATCCGTGGCTCGTTGCACCAGCGCGAGTTGACGCTCCGGCGCCGAGCTGGTCAGCGCAGACTCCCACTGCTCAGGGGATGGGGATGGGATGGGGTGAGGGTGGTGGGGACAGGAGTATACTAGGTGGTAAGTTGAGAGTGGGATGTCACACTGTGGGCAATTGTAGGGGAACAGAGATGGGGAGATGCTCCGGAGCCATCGTAGTGGAAAGGTACGCCGAGCACGCGGAGCGTGGTAACTTGTGGGATGGGGAAATCCTTGAATGACGACTTGCGACTTGGGGATCTGGGGTAGTGGGAGGGGGTCGGCCTCTTGTGCGTGAACGTAGAATCAACAGGGCCGATTTGTTTGGTTCTGCTGGGAGGCCCCTGGGTTGGAGATAGGCAATGGTGGTGTCGATGGCTTGCTGGAGTGCGTATTCTTGTTCTCGGCTCGAGCCATGTGTCATGGAAAACATATTTATTATTTGTAAAGTTTCAATGGAGTCCTCACGAGGTGGAGTCCCCAGGGCACATTACAGAGATTTTAGGTGGAAACTGTGCGGTGTTTTAATTTAAGAGCCTTGACAGATGCGGCTACCAAAAGAAACAAAAAAATGAGAGAGAGAGAGCGAGAGAGAGAGAAAAGAGAGAGAGAGAGAGAGAGAGAGAGAGAGAGAGAATAGCTTCAATGACGACCAGCGATGTTAGCCGAGCCGTCGGGCTGGCTTGCTACACTAGATGAGAGCATAACATCAAAAAGAAAAGAAAATATGAGAACGAAAAGATATCGTTTGATGCGCCCACAATTGTCGATAACAAAACTCTGTCCAGTTCTGTGCTCCGAAGAAACTCCACGAGAGCCTTAAATGCTCGTGTGGCCTGACTGGGACCCGACCAAGGACCCGAAACAGCCCTCAGCTCAAGTCCCGCACCAAGCTGGGTGCAAAAAGATAATATGAGCTTCTGTCTGTGCCCTGTATACTTTCGACACACGCAAATAACATGGTAAACGTCTTCTCGTGAGCCACAGGTAGAACAAAGAAGTGAAAATGCGTGCTGGATTTTGTACAGGTAATGTCCCGTGTAGGTCACATTCAAGCGTAGCCTATGCAGAATGGCTTCCTCGCGCTTGCTAAATTCAGGTGGCATTGTGAAGGTGCACTTCGGATCAGTCGTGGGAAGAGGTGCGTATTGCTGCTTTGCATCAGTCCAGATAGACATCTACGCTTTCCATCAGGTTGATGAGGCGAGTATTGCCACATCCTTCCTCGTGAATGGAATCGGCATAGCTTGAGTGCAGAGACCGTCGGCAGATGAGGTGGCTTTGTCAGCTGCGTCGTTGTTGGCAACTCCGAAGTGGGCAGGAAGCCACTGCAGACCTACGCTGTGTCCCCTTTGTATAGCTTGTAAGTGTAGAAGATTGATTTCCCAAGCCAGCTTTTCTTTTGAAAGCGACGTTAAGATCTCGAGTGCTGACCTGGAGTCTGTAAAGACAGCCCATTGATTGGCCGGCTGCTTTAGAATATACTGGAAAGCATCGTGCAGTCCAGCCACCTCGGTAACTGTCGTAGAGGACTTGTGGCTTAATAGGGCGCAGATGGTAGTAAGCGACGAAGGAAGCGAGATCCCTATCACCGACGATGTAGCCGTCACTGAGCCATCAGTGTACACATGAGTGTGGCGTCTGTATTTGTTGTACTGTGCTCCAAGGCTAAGAACATTAAAGCCGGGGATGGTGTATCCGCCTTCCGCTTAAATCCGGGTAACGTGGTGACAATTTCCAACGAGGAAATAGCTACGGAGGGTGAGGAGAAGAGGCTGAAGGTTGACACTGGGAAGGCAGAGCCTGCTGTACTTCAGAGACACCGGTGGCAGCAAGAGGATGCTCCTTTTGCCTCGCCACAACGCGCAGGCGAGTGCGAAGTTGTTCCATTGCCTGAAAAGCAGTGGGCGGAAGCCGTCTGCTCTCTGGCATGGTTCCCATTGTGGAGGTAGTCTTCGGGACACCAAGACACATCCTCAGTATTCCGTCGTGCAACTGCTCTAGTATTTTACAATTCCCTTTGGAGGGAGAATCAGGTCTGGGAGGCTACAGCGAAGTAAGCCTTCGCAGAGGGCGTCGTATAGCCGTAAAAGAGAGCTGACGCTACATCCATCATTGCTGTTGGAAAGCATGCCGAAACTGTGCACGAATAACGTCAACATCTCTTTTAGGCTTCGGATGTGCGGCTTCCATGTCAGATGGCAGTCGAAGTTAACACCCTAAAACCTGTGATTGGTGATATACAGTATCGGTACGCGTGCCGCCATTAACTGGTAGTTTGAGACATTTCACTTTCTAAAGGCCATGAAGGCGCACTTGGCTGGTGATATCGCAAGGCCACATTTCGCGAGAAAGTTTTCAATACAGCTTACTGCACGCGGAAGTATCGACTGGAGCACATGCCTGTTGCGGCCCGAGGACCAGATACAGATATTATCAGCGTACACGGAGATTTCAACCGATTTTGGCAGACATCTCTCAAAGCCAATCAGTAAAATATTAAAAAGAGTCGGGCTCAAACCCCGCCCTGAGGGACACCACGGGTCACGTTATGGAGGGATGTCTCACCATTCAGTACAGACATGTAGGTGGTCCTATCATAGAGGTTATCAGACATCCAGGCGTACATTCGTCCCGCGATGCCTACGGACCTCATTGCTGTGCGGATAGCTTGTAGGAGAATACAGCCGTATGCCGATTTAATGTCAATGAAGACTGCAATGGTAATTTGTCATCGGGTCGTTGCGTGCTTCACATGTGTCGCAAGGGCAATGACGTTGTCAATGGTGCTCCGGCCCTTGTGGAATCCCGACATCTGCGCCTGATATACGCTTCTGTCGGTCAGATCCCAGTCTAAGCGAAGCAGTACCATCTTCTCCATGAGTTTCCCAATTCAGCTTAGAAGCGCAATAGGCCGACACGAATTAGTATTCGTGGGGTCTTTGGCAGGTTTAGAACTGGCACGATACGAGCTCGCTTCACCCAGGCTCAAGAAGGCCGGTCTGCTAGAAGCGGTCGAATATTGACAAGATCCACCGCTTCGCATTGCCGCCTAGATGACATAAAACCATATAACTATCCCGTCTGGACCCGGAGAAGAGGCGGTGTTAACTGAGCACAGAGAAGCTTCAAGTTCTGCCATAGAGAATGGTTCGTCCACGTAGGGTGTGTTCAGTGATGGGTTAGCAGCCTTCGAAATGGTCGTTTGGTGAAGATCCCGGTACGGCAGTAATTTTAGCACAGACGGCTTCAGCGACATCTTAGTCGCTTAACTTCATTCTCAGAGAAATGGAGTTGACCTGAGTTCGCGGTGCGCGGAGACCACGCACTAAACTCCTATCCTTGTGAGCGGCTTCCGAGGGTCTAGCTTTGAACAAAAGGACACCATTCACTTTTGCCAGCTTCTTCAGATGTCTCTGATTGGGCTTTTTGCATGCTCTGACTACTTGTATATCTCCTACTACAGAAGTCTTCCGCGCGCGCCCTTCTGCCCTTCAACGAATCGCCCTGAGATTTTCATACTAGACGTCAGCGGTTGTATACTCCTTGGGCAGGCTCGCGGTTTTGCTGCCCAACCTCCGGGTATTTGCGATGCTGTTAATTGCGTCGTCGTATGACGAGAAATCACCAGCGCTTGTCTCGACTACTGTGGTTAAGTTACGCCAGTTGACAAATGGAACGGCAGCTTTACGGGGCCAGCAGGAAAACCGTCGACAATAATGTAGGTCGGTAAATGGCCACTTCCATGAGACCAAATGTCTGCATACCAGCTTGTGGTTGTTGATAATGCTGAGTAAACCATCGTGATGTCGATGGCACTTGACATCCGTCCACGATAAAACGTTGGTTGCCCAGTGTTAATAACACAAAAACTGAAGGGGTCTGGAATGTCCAACAAGCGACGTCCTTTGGCCGTCCTTTTCATGCTTCCCCATGATGGAAGATGAGCATTGAAGTCCCCCGTGAGGATATGTGGAGGTGGCGTATGGCGAATTATGTCCTACAGGCGCTGAGTGTTCACCGATGCGTGGGGCGGAATATACGCAGCGATGACAGTAAAGGAAACGCCTGCGTGTAGCACGGTATTAGCTGCGAATTCATTCAACGCGTTAGGCGGTAGGCTGTGCTGTCCAAAGGCGAGGTCGTTTCTCACACATAGCAAGACTCGACTCTCGTCTTTGCCACACCAGTTGATGAACGCAGGACTGCGCACCCCGATATTCGTATATCTGGGAAAAGTTCGGACTCGGAAATGGCAACAATAGGGAACTGGTGTAAAAACATTTATTCACAAATCTGCGCTTGAAGTCTGGAAGCCGCTGACCAAGTCCAGGGCCCCTGCGGCGGCGGCGGTTCATGCGTGGGTCCAAAATTGTTGCTGGTCCTTTGCCGAATTTCTGCACAGCGCGGCCTCCCACTGGGGGTGGGGGAACGTGCGAATAATGGGATGGTTGCCGCTACCGCCATTGTATTAGTGGGGTGTAGAGGCGAAACAAAGTCTAGGAGCGTGTGGTCTGTAGTTGCCGCCAGGCTCACCTCTTCTCGGGTAATTCTGGTGCGGTGGTGGGTATGCACAACCATAGCAAGGCGGTTGTTGCACAAGGAATGCACGGAACTCGTGCTGGACACTGGGTCGAGAAACCACCGCGACTGGTGCGGTCGAGGGTGCTATTCGGGCTGAGCACGTGTGCTCACGAAACTGAAACGTTTCCGTCGCGCAAGCTCAACGTGACCGGTGTCCTCTGTTGGGCAGGTACCCTTGGCTTTTTTAGTAATCGGGGCGACAAAGGATGTTGATATGCCCAGTGCCGTAGTTCGCATGCCTGTTGGCAGTCCGTAATTAGAAGGCGTTTATTCGAACTGCGCGTCATTGCCAGTGCGATGGCCGTTTCTTCGGCTACATTTTTTGGTTTTAACATCTCCGTGCGTGGAAAGGGGTGATGGGCGATGTGGCGCCACGCGCAAGTTTGCGCGTCATCGGTGCGCTGAACCAGTGGGCCGCGTCAGCGTGAATCGCACGGGCAAAATCTGTGGTGCTGGCCGATGAGCTCGCAAGAGCTCGCGCTTGTCTGCGCTGTACGTGATGCTCAGGGTGCATGTTTCGCGGGAGCGGAGCAACCCTGATCAGCGTACGGATGTCCTGTGGCACAGTTTCCGTCGAGGGTGGCTGCTGCCTGTAGGCCTTAGCCGCTCGACAAGGTGGGCATCACTCGTTGTGCACCACTTACTAGGCGTGCGCTTGCTTGTACCCTTCCGCAGTAGATCGTATGGCGATTTCCCTGAGTAACGTCAACCAGTGCTTGGCATACCATATGATTTGGAGGTATGTGGTTGAAGGGACGTTCACTCCCCGATTGCGGATTTAGGTCACTGGTTGGGACTACGGGGATATTTGAGGGTTTGTTCCAGTGGCTTGCCAGTTTTGTGATGCTCGGACTTCTCCGGATGAACCGCGCACACTGGACCGGATGCCAAAGTCAGCAGCTTTCTGGACGATATGCTGCCTTCTGACCCACGTTTGGGACGGTGATAGATGACAGGCGTATGTCCCGGGATGGTGTTACGCAGCCTTATCATAGCATGTTAAATATGTTAGAGCGTCCTGCGTTTTTACGTGGGTTCTGGAACGTGCACCGAGGATCGGTGCAGGTGGATATGCGGCTTTCCCTCATGCGGGCCCTCAGCGTTGGCGGGTTCGTCGGGCCTCTGATAGCTTCCTGGGAGTGCCCCGCCCCGTGTTTATGTCAATGCACGCCGATTCCAAGGTCACGACGTAAGCAATTAGAATCCAGGTATTGCTGCGAATAAGCATCCAAGGAGTTCTGTACCTTGGCGTCCGATTGTATCCGCTGCAAGCGGTGTCTGAGGCGGAAGTCCAGCGCTTATGGCGTACCATCTTCCAGCGCATTTCTTCAGATATTCGGCTCTCAGTTCCCGTTAGGATCGCAGTAAGTCGGCTGAGCTGCTTGCCAGGGGCAGTGTGCTAGGGCTAGAGACGCACTCATGAGGGAACGGACCTCAGGGACCGTTGTGGGCCAGAAGCGTTACGCGATGCTAACATCGCCTCTCTTGGGCAGGTGCAGTGTATGCCAAAAGAAGGCGTTTCCATTTGAACATTCGTACGTGGATGTGCGGTGCGCTCCAGTGCTCAGCAATACGGGCAAAATCTGTGGTGCTGGCCGATGAGCTCGCAAGAGAAAGACACTGTCCGTCCGTTCCCAGGCACGTACCGCACGGCATGATCGTCGAGTGTCAGGTACGGCTCATATGTGAGCGAAGGGACTAAGGATCAACCTAAGGCACGGGCCCGCAGCCGGAAAAGTTTGTGGCTTAGAACCGATGCCAAAGAGCTGCGACCGGGCGGTGAAGGAAATCGTTACGCACCTTAGGCGTCCTGCTGAGGGTCTCCCAGAACGGACCCCACGCAGGGCGCGCGTCCCGCGTCCCGCCGAGGGGGAGTTCAGTCGCTGTTCAAACACGCCAATGAAATGAGGTTAAGCAAGAACCAGGGTGGACGGCCGTCGAGCTGACACTGTTTATCACGCAACGGCCGCCAGCGCCTTCACCTCTTCAGGAATTGGAAAATATGGCTCAGCCCAGGGCAGTGGCGCAGGGGCGAGCTGGCCCTTCGGGAGGAGAGGGGGGGAAGCCCCGCGATGACGGCACCAAACGAGCTCTCACGCAATTGGTCGGACGCCAGGATTCTCATAAGCGTCATGACAGCCTTTGGCCACTGGGTATGCAAGAGAGCCGAGAAAGAGGCGCACAGCTTCCACGATGGAGTACATTGCAGAACCGAGGCCTGCCAACTTACGTTCAGCATGCGACTCGCGTTGTCCTTCCAGGCAAGCATGGGAAGAGCTCTAGAAGACCGAGCAGCAGGGATTGGAGTGACAACCGGTGTTGACGCCGGTGCCCCCGTAGTCGTGGACATTGGTGCTGCTCTGGGAGCTGGTGAACGGACCTCCAGTGAAGCCATATGAAGTGTAGCCGCAGGGAGCAGGTGCCGCCGTCGTAGCTGCAGTTTGAGCTTTTGGCGGTGCTGTACATTGTACGGGTGATAAGGCAGGAAAGTCTTTATCCAAGTCCATAGAGATGGGCTTGTCTCCTTCCCGTGCTTCCGTACTTGAAGATTTCTTGGGCCCAGTGGGCCGCTGCTCTTGTACAGCTGCTTTCACAGACTTACACGTTAGTCTTGTGGACTAGCTTACATTTGTAGATCACCTGTTCGTCACGGCGAGCCGAGCAGCTTCCAGAAGTCGCTTCATGCTTCTTCCCGCAGTTAGCACAACAGAGACTCTCGACGTTGCACGTGGTACGATCGTGTTTGCCACCACACCGAGTGCATTGTGTTGGAACCTGGCATACGTCCGACACATGGCCGAGTCGCAGACATTAAGTACGCGGCCTGGGCGTTTCAACATATCCGTAGACAGGGCAGTGCGTGTAGCCTATGATAACGTGTTCTGGGGTTGACTCTGTGGCAAATACTATTTGCACGCTTTCAGATGTCTTGCCAAATCTGCGGACTGATTTGACTGGGATCCTCTGACGTAGTGCCTGAAGAATATCAGGTCGTGTGATGTCTTTAACTACACCTCGAATTACGCCGACACCACATTTTCTTGGTCGTGGTTCATAGGCTCTCACCGGGATTTCCGCAACGCTATGGCTTGTCTATTACCATATGTGTTCACGAAATAGGCGACAATATAATCACACGATGCACAGAAGTGTCCATAATACTTCTATAGAAACTTCAGATGTTCTTTGTGCGTCACACGCCAGCTCACATCTCGTCGGTAGGGAGCTTTTACAAGTAATTATGGCGAGGTGACATTCCCAAGTGGTGTCAAGAACTAATAAAAGCCGAAAAGATGTGATTGAAAGTACTGCAAATCAGGCAATAAGGTAGGTAGCGATAAAATATTGGCTCAATTTTACTGTGTTTGCATGTGCGCTTTTCGGACTCTGTCGTTGTAACTGAGGATAGAGACAATTTGACTTTAGTGGACAGACCTTGCAGTATTTACGTATTTTAATGATGAAAACAGCGCAAGGTACGACGAAGACAGAGACAAGGGCAAACACAGACACTTGTTCTGTCCTCGTCTTTCATTGCGCTGTCTTCATTGAACCTACACCAACTTTCCCAGTTTGCCGCACTCGTAAATGGTAGATGTTTTTACTGAGTGGTTTTTTTACTGAGTGGTGATGGTGATTCTGACAATCGTTTGTCACTTTTTCGCCACAGCATCACGTTCTGTCGTTACTGAATCGGCATTTTGTTAATGCGGAAAATTCCAAAGTAACTGCGAGCGGGCCCGATGTCACTCCCTGCTTGAAAAAAACAGGGCTATAAGGTACCCTAAGTGTTTCCTTTTCGGTAAAAAAGATAAATATATGCAGCAAGCCAACTGTGTGTGAGTTTGAGGAAACCTTCAACCTCCGGTGCTGGTTGCACTCTATTTCGAACTTCCGAACCGTCACTAGGCTAACGGCACCCGTCCGCAGCGACATCTCTCGGGGTGCACTCACGGTCCACGGGGCGCCGGGGGCCAACGTAATCCCCTGGAGGCCCCGTCTAACATCCGGTGGTCAGGACAGACGATGAAACGAGGCCTCGGAGCTCAGCGCCAGCAGTCCGCATCGGAAGTCGGGGCTCAGAGCGGAGCGGAACCGCAAGGATATCTCCCGCACTCCTACCGAACGTACGACCCTCTCCTTTTCGGCCGCTTCCCCCTTTTTCTGGTGCTTTGTCGGGGCTGACATTTTGTTTGCTTGAAGCACTGGGCCATGAAATCCGGAGAGCGGATGAACTTCCTGAATTGAAGCGAGCGTCGTACACATCCACTTTAGCGGTAGCGGATAATGGCTACTTTATGGCGTCGTTTTATTGACCCGCTAACGATAAAAACGTTTAGAAAGGTTCGTTGGTTGCCGCCTTGAGACAGCTATTTTCTTTAGCGAAGACATTGGTCACGAGTGCTGCAAAAGCGAGTTTTCGCAATGGTTCGTGAACATGTACAGACGTAATCAATGCGGGAGTTTGTTGTTCACTGGTGATAATTAGAACATAATCAATTATGACAAGTTGGAAGCCGATTTCATTGCCCACGCGAAACATGCGCCTACGTTACCGGCATTACATACCATTTCACTTTCGGGCAAACATCTGCCTGCTCGGTTTCACTGGATTTTGACGTTTTTCGAACAAAAGCATTGCAAGGTTGTTTCCCGGGCCAAATCGTGCTCACGCGACAGATCTTTTGGTAAAGAGCGCGCTGAATCAGTTTCTAGTCCTTGTGAGCACGTGCTCAACATCCCTGTTTGCTAATTACGGTAATGTGTTTAGGCTACGCCGGTTTATGCGCTTCGCCTTTCTAAAAGAGAGGGAAAGTATCCTATGTAAGGAACAGGTTAACAAACCAGTATTCAGCCGTGGTAAATGGGACAAAGAAATGAAGGCAAGAAAAAAAAAACGAAGGGTTGCCCTACAGGAGGAAATAGGGGTGAATTTACCACCTTGCCTGCTTTAAAAACTCTGTATACATATTACCTGCCAACAAAAAACAACACAAAATGTCGCCTTATTCCGAATATACATAAGTTAACAAAGAAGCACAATGTGAAAGACAAAGTACTTGATAAGTTTACAGGTGCCTGGGACAACCAATCAGTATCGGATTAGGTCTGGACATAAAGGTGACAGGGTCGTACTCTTGCACCCGAATGTTCCATCTATTATGGCATCCAGATTGGTCCTTCACGCTTACCGGACATCGAAATTAATTGCTGTCACTGGAAACACTAAAAGTCCTCCCTTAAAGTATGGCCGGGACGTGGTGACGCCACAGACAACGGCAAGACACGGTTTCTCCGTGGTACTATAATTCGGAGAGCTGTCTAAATGTGCACATGAAAGAGGTCAGAACAGGAGAGATACGTGATAGTGCGATGTTTCTCTACGTCCTGTTGGCCATAGATTTTGCTCTAATAGCTGTCAAATGACGCCATTTTGCGTGAAGTCACCCTGCTAAGTGCCTGTTTGCTGGTTACTCTCTCACTTCCGTGTGATCAGTGCGCCGTTGTGCTACTTTCATGATGGACGAAAATAAGCAAAAAACGCCCCTGTATGCAGATTTCGGCGAACGTTAAAGACCCGGTGGGCTCATATTTAATTCGGAGCCCTTCAATACGGCGTCTCTCATAGCCCACGCGTACTTTCGGCGCGTGTAATCCCACAATCAGTCAATCTCACTTATTCCACATATCTCACCTACCACATTTTATTCTCATCAGCTTAAGCGCATACCGACATGAGATGTCACAGCGGATCGAGACGCAGGACTATCGGTTTCATCCCGAATGGTGCGGCATATATATGAAGCCGTTCTCTACAACAACTTCGCAATGCGAGCTCAAAGCTTGTACAGTGCGCGTCAGGCTTGTCTAGGGCAAGCAAGCGCAGGGCTACGGAGTGGGGTGGCGACATCTCCTGGCGGCTACTGGTTTGGAGATAGCTCGCAATTCCGCGTCCGCGGATCTGTCGGCCGCTCGTCGTTTCGCTTGGGCCACTCGAATTTGCAGACACCACCACCCACGAGGGGCACTTGTCTTCTACAGTGCCAGCCATGAGCGGTGACAGACCTGATAAACACGTCGTTCGACTCAGTGCATTGTTTGATGCGGTGCACAACATGACCTACGCTATTCTTCGGAATCTCACGCGTAGCAAGGTAAAACACCCAACAAGAATGCGCTGCAGCGCTTTCGGTCGAACTTTCTGTTCGATTACGTGACAGCCTGCGGTCATAATCATAATCATCAGCCTGTCTCCGCCCACTGCAGAAGAAAAGCCCCTCCTATAGATCTCCACTTGCCCCGTCCTGTGCGAGCTGCTACCAATTTATCACCGCAAACTTCTTGATCTCATCTGCCCACCTAACTTTCAGCCGCGCTCATAATGCATCGCGTCAAATAACCCGCCCGTCTCCTGTGTCACCGCTTAGGGCTGTCACTGCTAGGGTGCCTCGATGCCAGCGCCGCCGCACACGGTGGAAATACCCCTTTAAAACGTGCCGTATCGCCGCTCCTTCCTAATGGCGCCATGTTGGGGCGCATAGTGTAGTGGTAATACAACGCTTAGCGTGATCGGTCCCGTGTCTCAACTGTGCAAAGTTACATCTCGACATCTGGTGCAGTATATACGCTCCACTTCGAAGGTGTACTCCATGGCCAACCAGGAGTTTCTTATGATCAGTAACAACTAGCCAGAACAATGGGCCGTTGCATTCCGCAGCGCACAGCCTAGACATGGAAACAGCTGAGTTGTTTCCATTTCCCACATGAACGCAGCAACATGAAATAACTATTGACTAGTTTATTACCACGCCGCACGACACTCTCGCTTAAGATCAACTCCATTCCAACTTCAAATCACAATCAAGGAAATGGCAGGTTCTTCTGCTGGCATGGAGACAGCTGAAGTAACTGGCGACGCGCATGTATTAATAAGTAATTATGGAAGCTGATGCTGCGCCCAGACCGAATTAAGCTGCGATTGTTTAGTTGTTCCCATATCTCAAAAGCATTCTCTGTGTCCTAAAAAAGGGCGTCCAAGAGCAACACGCGACGAGCGGCCGTCGCCTCCCCCTCTTTCAACGGAGAAAATATTAGTTTCAGAATACCTCAGCAAGCAGTGTCGTGCGTTGAGGACAAAAAGGTGCATATATACTTCGAAACACGTCACACGAAGCAGCGAGTGTTTTCAGACAGTCAACCACCGATGCACGAGCCGGCCTGCAACACGTTACCATTTACCAGAAAAGTTCTTTACGAGTAGCCTAAGAACGCCTAACTGTCTACCCACGTGCTACGTTGAACCGGTCGTGCTTCGGGCCACTGGCCTTAGCAAAACATGCAAACATGCAGCAGGAGCGAAATTCTTCTAAAATCAGAGATGGTGAAACTCCAAAAGTAAGCCACCGCGAAGGCTTGTAGTCAAGTTGAAGCCAATTAATTAAACTTGCACCATTTTAAAGACGCAAAATTCGTGTACTGATACTTCGTGCTCGTGAAAAGCCCCAGTGCAATTGCCAACTTGTAAGCAAAGCCGGACATTTGATAAAAGCTGTATTACAGCGCTGCTGTATAGTGTAGGTGTTCATATCGATATAAAATTACCATCTACTCTAAATATCACAGGTATTCTCCACATCGCTGTTTTATTGCCGCATCTATCGGTGTTGGAACGGCCCAGCAGACATTTAAAAAATTTTAGCGAAAGCAGCGACGACCAGGGGCAGCACTATTCTATTGCTTCATTTCTTGTTCCTTGAAACTTCTAAATCCGAAGTGCGAAGTAGAGAGGAGCGTTCTGGGACTCAAATCACAAAGTTACATCGGAGGAAGTTTCTAACAAAACTTTCACCACTAAATGTCCAAGAAAAACCATTCCGTTTCTATACTACCATGTTCTACAAAAAAGCACAAAGAATCTCAGAAAGTAAATGCCGCGATAAGAAGAGGAATGAAGTAATCTGCGTCACTTAGCTGGGAGAAAGTCGTCTCGAGCTGTCGAAGTTTCCGCCACGTGGAGCTAATTAGGAGCAGTTACAATACAGGTACAAGAGAGCTCAGAGAAAGCAGAGGACGTAAAGCTGCGAGTCACCAGGGCATTACGGGAAATGAGCGACGAGCCTGGGGAATCCCCCAAATAATCATTTGTCCCACTTGGGGCTCCACTGGAACCTTTTTCGAGCTCCTTCACTTAATTACGCTGCAGAAGTCACAGCAAAGTAGCTTTAAACTGCGTTGAAGAACGAAGAGCGAACTCCGTCTTACTCAACTTCCCTTTTCACTTTGCCTTTGTCTTCCAGTCTCGCTAAATACTTTAAACTGCACGCATTTTCTTCGAAACGGGCCTGCCGTGTAGTGTCGTGTCGTATCACGTGCCACAAAACTACTGCCTATGTATTTTTGCAACGTTTTAAGGGGAATAATCCTTGCTACTAATGGTTAAAAATGGCTTGCCACGTCGTATTTAAAGCTTTATAAAACATCCTCTACATTTGAAACAAAGAAAACGTATTTATGACGTGCCTACTCACCGCTCTCTTGCCACACTTCGGTGTCTGTCTCACACACGCACACTCACATGCACACACACATGCACACGCACGGATGCATGCACACATGAACGGATACATGCACACATGCACACACTCGCACACGCACCAGCACACTTACCCGCAAACACACGCACTCAGAAAGCGCTTTACGAAGCAAATGCCATTTTATTTAAACACGTTTTTCTACACAGTAGTTGCTACCTCAACTGCTATATTGTACGACATGAATTATTTACGGGCGTTCCACTTCCATCTAAGTTTTCATAATACCTTTTCTTACATTAAAAACGTCAGGTTAGCTTAGACATAGAATATATACGTCAGAGAGGCAGTTATTTCTATTGTTTGTAAATTACGTTCCCGCAAAAGAATATTTACCGATCTTGGCCATCACGTGCGTCTCAATGCTTTTGGGGACTTAGGAGGTAAATGATATTTATTTGGTACATCACACTCATTTAGAAAGTTTTGTTCTCAAAGGTTCCAAGCTGGGAAAAAAGAGAGTTCGGTTTCTTTCGGTCCGAATGCAGCAAGTTGGGTGAGAGTTCCTTGAGTGTACAAACCTTCAATTGTACTGATGGAGTCCTAAGCGCCGAGGGAGCCCTAAAGCGCTCCGCTGATGTATTTGTATTCTCTTCAGGCGTTGGCGTGCGTGGCTTCCATGGGGTCTTAGAATATGTGCTGGTAAAGTGTGCAGTTGCATTACATTACAAAGTTCAAGCTTTTCTCCAATGGGTGAATGGATAATGGAAAAATGTATTTTGTTCGCCACCCAGTATTTGGCGTGACTAGTTGAATGAATATGAATCGCTTTATCGGGTCGTAACGCTGTTTTGCATTACGTAGAGCAAGTTGTTTTATTATTCAGCTAAACACTTTAGTTGAACGATGTAGAGGTGTGTGTTACGGTGAAGTTCTGAACGGTAATAGCGTTAGGCAAACTCTGTGAACGAGGCTGCACATTCTTAAAGGAGCCATGAAGAGAAAACACAAGTTTGGTTCATTCGAAAGATTGCCTCGTTAGAACCATAACGACACCACTTATAACGCAAAACTTCGCTCAAATAAGCTACATAATTAGGAAAAAAGGAATGACCATGCGACCCACCAGCTATTTTCCGCAACAGAACCTGTGATGTCTTGGGAATGCTCTGCGATTGCGGAGGCCGGCAAAAGCAAACGCATGTTACACGAGCTAAATGCCCGTGAAACATACTGCACATTCTTTTTATGACAAAGAACGGTGGAGTAAACGGTTGAAGGTCCGAACGAACTCGCAAGCGTGTCCGCCAATGCGTACGAAACTACGAAACTTGGTCGAACGATGTAGAGGTGTGTGTTACGGTGAAGTTCTGAACGGTAATAGCGTTAGACAGCAAACTCTGTGAACGAGGCTGTACATTCGTAATAGCCGAAACACCACAAGAATACTCAATGGACAAAGACAAAGGACTCGCGAAGAGGGATCTGCGGTGAAGGGTCAGCGAAAATCAGAAAAGAGTTCTAGCGAGCGAAAAAGAAACACAGGACGTCTTTGTCACTTGCACATTTTGTTGCATCTCTACTCCTGGGGGACAGTTGGTGGCGCGCGGCGTTGCGTGGCCAAGTCACATTTCTTCATACGCTGTTGTACAGCGCTTTATTAGCCCCCGTCGTCGTAGCGAACATAGCTTTCTTGTAGACGCGGCTTCCACCTACGGAAACTCGACGCGATGACTAAATTTTACTCGAGAGGGTGAGGGGTTTTGCCGTGGATGTCCTTTCGGACACGTCACAGGCGCCCGACTGCTTTGGGTCCATTTCACATCAATTGTGACAGACAGACAATCTTACCAAGCCAAAATTTCTGGTTTATCTAGCCAAAGAAAGAGCGTTAAAAGCCGTTACATACAGATTGAGCTCTGCTTATCCAAAGTAGTTCTTTTGTGGACGCCGAATCGAAGCAGCCGGGAGGGTCTAAGTTGGGCGCTTGAAGTACAACAGATCTGACTAGCCCGTGCCCTTCAAATTAGTTACGGATGCCGGGACTTCTTAATTTAAAGATGGAAGTGGGACCTAGTACACTCAGTTCAAATCTCATGAGGTTCAATAAGCCTCATGACCCCCGTGTGGGTACATTTATGATAATTTTGATCGCTCTCTCTATCTGGCTCTATTTATTTATCTGTCTCCCTTACACACCCTCAAGCACACGCACCATACACACCCACAAGCTTTGCCAGGCGCACGCACGCACATACACGCGCACACGGAAGCGCACGCAAACGCGCAGACACGCGCACTCAGAAAGAGCTTCACGAAGCAAACGCCCACTTTATAAGCGGAAAAATGAAAAGCGTGCAAAACACGATCATCTTGAGATTAAAAGGCACTCGTACAATTACTGATTGCTGAGGTCTAATTTCACTTCGGGAGAAGAGGTACGTGCTTTGTGGAGCTAAAGGAGTTTTCATGTTGTCGACGAGCGAAATGTCGAGCGCATAAACACTCACAGAATGCAAAATATGATTTTACCGTGCAATTAACTCAAGCTGCCACTGGGGATCCAGATACTGGAGATAAGTCAGTGAACAATTCATATATTTGCGTTCTACAATAAAAATCTTCGAAGTGTTTTGCTTCCTTAATTATATTCACAAAAAAATGAAACTGCCTGGATGTCCTATTTAGCGACACCATATGAAGCGCCAAGAAGCAATCGATGCTCGCGATAGCGATTCTATCAAAGCATAACAAATCGAGCTGCCAATTCGCTTTTGAAGTGGGCACACGGTGTTCTGCAGGCGTTTTCATGATAATTCTAAATGGGTTTGTTCACTCAATTCACGCTTGCGAGGTGTTGCGCGGAATGGCTGCGGCCAACTGCCTAACTCTCCGTGGAGGATCGCTAAGCTCGTAGCGCAAGAACATGCCCATGAAGGTTGTTGACGCCGCTATAATGAAGCCGTACCACTCAGCGCGATAGTGGAGTAGCTGATATACCTCTTCTGTCGTAGATTTGGGGCAACAGCGTCCCATTTCTTATTTTACGCTGCTTGCACAGATAAGTGTATTCATTCTCTCAATATTTATTTTATTTTTACATCCAGAATTGAGCGGATTATTTCGGTAAAGGTGGAATTATGCCGCACTAATCAGTCACATTGCTGTCGTCGCGACATGGCATGTACCGACTGTTAGCAAGTTTCTGTCATTTTAGAGTGACTGACTTTTTTTCGAAAGCACGTGGCTTACTCTTCTTGGCTGGGTGTTTGTTCCTGACGTACCGCTGTAAAAGGCCCAGCTTCGCCTATTAAACCGTTAGGAGCAACCTTCTTTTCGTGCCGGTTCTTCCGAGTAAGACTATTGGCTCCTCGAAACGGGTAAAATTTCCGGAATAAGTTTGAGACGCAAGACAAGCATCTGAGGAACACTCGTCTATGAAGAACACCTCTGCTAAGATTCCAGCAGTTTCACAGGCAAAAGTCCAAGAGGAACGCACCACTCAATGAATCTCTTGTAGGCACAAGCAAGTTCGTCTGACAGAACTCCCACGCATGCCAAAGTATAGGTAAGAGGTACGAGTACTGTATTTCGGGGATCTATAAAGCGCTCTCTTCGCTATTTTTACAAGGGCACCGAGGAGAGAACTAGGCATTCAGGCAGCCAATGACTTCCGAAGAATAAGGTTGCCATGACGGCAATCTGCCGCGTGCGGTATACCGTTGCGAGTACCAAAAGCGGATATCGAACGAGTCCCGTAGCCTCTTTGCTTTTGTTCCGACGTGCTGCTTTCTTACCATCCGACTGCTGCACTCGGGGCTGCAAGAGCCGATTGCCTCAGGAAAATTGCTGCGTTCTTTTCTCCCCTTACTAAGTAGTTCGCGCTATGATGCACGTCGTACCTCATTCGAGGATCAAGTGCTTTTCCGCAGTTGTATTACGCAATGCATAATGGTAGGCTTTAGTGGTTAAGAGTAGTCAGCGATAAAAAGAGGCTGTGGTTGGGTGAAATTTATTATATATTTAACGCTCTTTAAAGTAAACTACTATTGGCGCAAGGACGAAGTCATGGCAGGATTATAATTACGCATGGCAATGGTTGAAATATAAAACACGCATTGACGGATATCTGCTCAATGAAAGATGTGTCCTATGGCAACTACAAAACACAAAAAAATGTTCCGCTGTAAAAAAAATCTTGTTTTAAAGAGGAGCCAAATGAGAAATCGCGCCACAACAAATCAGTTTATCATGAGAATACAAACCCTTAACGATCCACTTTTACGATAGATAAAAATATCATAGTAAGAGTTAAGCTTAACCTATGTCGCTTGGGCTTGAAGGGGCTTGTAAGGGCGAGCGGATATAATTCAGGGAAAGACCTACAGCCGTTTTAAACGGTTCCGAATGCAGTCACAAGTATAAACGTTGGAAAAAAGAACATACAAGTGCTTAATTACTGTTGTCCGGTGTGCGCGTGCGTGTGCGTGTGCGTGCGTGCGTGTGTGGTGTGTGTGTGTGTGTGTGTGGTGTGTGTGTGTGTGTGGTGTGTGTGTGTGTGTGTGTGTGTGTGTGTGTGTGTGTGTGTGTGTGTGCGTGTGCGCGTGTGCGTGCGCGTGAGTGCGTTCGAGCGTGCGCAGGCTTGCGTCTTGCAGCAGCAAGTTACTATCAAAGCGGGGAGTTGCGATTCACGGGAGAATCATATCACATATGAACAATGCAAGTGATTGTTTTTTTCATACTTGCATTCCTAACAAGCAACGTACGGGAAATCATTTTGTTGGATTCTTCCCATCACACCTATGCAATCTACTGTGTCTCAATTTGCTGGCTTATTGGTCTATTAGACCTGCAGATGATTGATTGATTGTAGGGTTTAACGCGCCGACGCAACGCAGGTGATGAGGCGCGCCGTAGGCGGAAGGCTCCGGATTGGTTTTGACCGCCTGGGGATCTTTAGCGTGCGCCGAAAGCTCGTATACACGGGAGTTTTTGCTTTTCGCCTCCATCAGAAAAGCGGCCGCCGCGGCCGGCAATCGAACCCGCGACCTCGTGCTCAGCAGCACATCGCGTTTGCCACTGAGCCACCTCGGTGCGTGGTCTATCAGGCCTGCTTACTTCATAATTATCGTGATAGAGTAGTAGGGCGTTTTAGAAGGCTCCGTTCTTCAGTATTCAACTGAAATGCACTAAAAAGGCATTCGTAGGGCCACGTTATGCCTACGCACCAAAATATAAATACCGCTTTCCAGTTCCGGCATTAAATTCCTTTGAGTCGGGTCTAGCGAAAACTTCCGTACGTTGAGATATGTAACGGAAGGAACGACGGGAAAATGCTTCAAATTATGCCGGCCACTCCTCAAATTGGCTGTATTTAAACACCTGTTGCCAGGAGGATCTCCACTAAAAGCCCTGAAAAGAAAGCCTCGCAGATGGCCCGAGGTGCTCCCACAATTCTTGTGAAAGCATAGCCCTTGATGCAGAAGACGTGACTGCGCACCCGGTAAGCGCAAAAATGAGAGCACGTCCGACTGCGCTTTAAAAAAATATGGCATGTTTTCGACGGAAAGAAGGTACAGCACGTAAAATACTTACCTTTCGGTTCCCAGAAACCGGGGCGAAGGTCTCGTGGTTCAAGGTGAGCCGGAGTGGCGAGAACTGGAAGAGTGATCCTCCGAACCAACATCGCAGAGAGCTCAGTGGTCGGGGTGGGGTGGTAAAGGTCTTTCCCGATGAAAGGGACCATTTTTCGCTGCCAATTGATACTCGCGCAGACAGGCACCCACCAATCTAAAGAAAAACTCACGGAGCGCGAAGTGCTTTACAACGATCACAATCGATGAAGGAAATGAAACCCGACCCTTATTTGTTGAAATAACCTTATCCTTGTAATTCGTCTCCGTCAGTTGCCTCTACAGCTTTCGCCTTCTTCCATTTTTTTTTGCTTCGATTCACAAAAAGTGTGTGCATTTTCAGCGAATTATTGTATAATCTAGACGCCGATTTTCAGACATTCATTCTTAGCCGAATAATTGTTTATAGAACGCACCCTTAACCTAACTTTTAGTATATAAAGAGTCTCGCTCCAACCGGGATCTACCAGGAGCTTAACCAGAAAATAGGCATTTCGATGCTGCATGCATCATTGCTTTGTCGCGATAAAGAAATGGCCCGTGTTCAGCAATACGATCAAGCTGATCCTCCCGAATCGTGAATAACTATTTCTGAATACACAGGTGAGACTGTTTGCCAGCCCTAACATCAGTACCTCTACGTACATTCGCTTCGGCACGGACTCCAAACGCAGCTTTGGCGTTCTTATTCAGAAACGAGATATATTATTTCATGACAACTGCAAAGCACATTTTCATGCTAAAACGTCCCTAGTTTAGTGCCCTTCCCAATGGGAAGGACTCCAAGTAGATCGATGACCAGGATATTCAGGTGGCTACAAAGCGAGGTTGACATCAGCAGCCGAAATTGTCGCCCAAGTGTTTGAAAATAATTTGCAAATTTCGGAAACTGAGAGACAAAAAATTATTGGTGTAGAACATTCCTTTAGGCGCTCGTGCAAGAAGAAGTAAACAGGTAATCAGGAATGAGTAAATAAAATCAATATGTAATCTTTGAAGTTATGGTTTTTGTTTTGTTGATGCGTCAGAAAATAACTTGTGAACACAATGTTTGCTTTGCCCAGAGTTCAATATTTCTTGTCAGTTTTTATTAATTCCTTGACACTGCACCCTGATAGTGCCCAAGTTCTGTCCTCCTTCCCGATTTTAAACACTTTGTTTACGGTCACCTAATCTGCATAAAATGCGGCGACACCATGTGCGGCTCTGACAATTTTAGGCTCCCAGGGAAACGGCTTGCGCAAAATGTCGTTCGCAGCTTAAAGCGCATGCAGTGATGTCGGTATCACTGTGCACCCTGATACTGGCCAAATTGAAGTAGCATTTCAACGGCAATAACTCCGATAACTTTTCTGGTGCTGAAGTGCTAGGTTTTGGTGTTAAACCAAATAGTTAAATCTTCTGCACAAAACGTTTGCAATCATAAAGCCACATCTGGCTTGTATTAAAGACCAATTTTTTCTGGATTACTAATCTTCTACCACCACCGTCCACAGTTGTTCAAGTGCAGCAAATGATACTTTTTTGTTCATGCGGTTTTAAGTTTAAGTACAACCACTCATTAGGTTTGCAACTGCCCAAACAGTTATTGTGTGCCGTTTGTATTCAATGATTTTCTTTGCACGCAGGATTACACGGAGCTGATAAAATGTAAAATGTTATTTATTAAGATATTTTGCCCAAACATCAAACGTCACGTATTGTGCCGGTTTGCATGTGCCATTTCAGCGGACAGTCATGTGAACAGGATCAGTGAAGAAGACGCCAACAAGTTTGCGCTCCCGGGGAAAATGCGTTTTAGGGTTGCTCTTATCGGTTCCACTTATATTATCTATTGGCGCAACAAAATTTTGGTATGCAAAAGAGGATATGTATAAATGTATTCAAGCTTTTCTTTCAGCTTTAGGTCGCTTGAATTGCTGAAGGGTAAGGATTAATGGGTAATTCGGGTCTTAATTATAACGAAGTTTCATTTTACGGCCTCGCACTTTCCGGTAATAAATTAGTATTTTGAGGTACTTGCGAATTTCAGCAATTGATTTAGCCCTGTTGAATCCCCCCTTGTGGGTACGTGCCAAAAGCTTTGAGGGTATCATTATCATCATCATGCACCAGTACGGCATTCGTTTTATCGAGATAGCGTGATTGGCCAGCGACTCGCAATACAGTTGAGTTCATTTCGCCAGTGAAGAGCCAGAGGGCGACTCCGAAAAAGTGCATTACATGGCGGATCGGCAAAACTGCAAGAAAACTCACACTATTGCGTAACACTTCAAGGTAGCGAAGCTGTACGCAACCTTCACGACCATTCCGACTGTTCAAGTCCACGATCGCAGCCGATTTGCTTCTTCTTCGTGGCTGCAAGGACCTTCACTTACCTTTCTTGCTATACGTGTGAGCTTTCTTCATTTTTTGGAAGTGATAATCGTTAGGCGCCACAGCTCTCGCTTTTCTAAGTGATATTCTTTGGACATCACGAGCGTACACTGCTTCTAGGGGCGTACGCTATGACGTGTCTTTCTCGTTCCCATAAAGTGTTGCCACGATTAAAGCTAACGATGGAGTGTTTTTTTCCCAATCTTGGCCAATCTCTCAAAGCGTGTATGCTTGGCTTGACAAACGGGTGTCGGGGACGCTGGGTAGTCGCCGTGAGGCTCGCACAGACGAGCGCTCGGCATATTGCTGGGCGGTCGCCACGAGGCACGCGCTGAAGTGCGCTAGTCATTTGTTCTGTATTTTTAACTCCGTGCGCAAAACTCTAACGTTTTTTCCAAAGAGTTTCACTGTTAAAACGGCACGTTTACGTTTCTTCCTCCAGTTTCTTGATCGCCATCTCAGCAGTATCTTACCAATTTATTAAGTACGGGGTCTTGGTGTTTTATGTGTAAAGTCCTTTGGCGCCCGTTCGTGGGCTGGGGGGCGTCGCCGTCAGTGTTATCGAGCGAACTATGGCGAGTCGGAAGCCTGAAAGAAAGCAGAGAATGAGACTGTCGAGAAATTGGGAGGGAGGGTGGTTCACCGGGTCGGTGCGAGACGCTTCTCGGCAATGTGCGTAGGAGGCGCGGGAGGGGGTGGGGGCTTGTATGCTGTGCCCGCACGAGACGCTCGTCTGCGCGACGCTTGTCGAAAACGTGAGGGAGAGAGACAGCAGTAATATTTATTTAAAGAGTTCCCCCTTATGGGCGGTGGCTGGCGCGGTGGTCCCAAACCTCACAGCTCCGCATGGCCTGCTCCCAGGCCTAGAAGGTGAGGAGGGGTAAGGAGGAGTTCTCGGGTCACTGGCAAAGGGAAAAAATTGCGTGTCCAGTGCACCACAGTGCGGGCAGCGGGGTTACGGGAGCAGGTGGCGTTAGAGTGCTGTAGAATTGTGCTGTGAGAGAAGGTGTGCGATGGGATGATGCCCCAGAAGCGTGCCTCCTCTGGTGGTACAGAGCTGTGGGGGGTCAGAGGGTCCGACGGTTCCGTCAGTGGTAGAGTGTAATGTCGGTGTATGTGTACAGGGGGATGGGGGTGCCGTAGGTAGGAGAAAAATAAGCAGGACCCGGGTAACGAGTTCTCGAGCACGTCAATATACTGCCTCATTGCCTCCTAAGCCAGTGTGGGCTGGAGTCCACAGTAGCTCCACAGGATATTGAGGAGGATGACATGGAGACCTTGTGGAGGTATACGATCCTTAAAGGAGCCATGAAGAGAAAACACAAGTTTGGTTCATTAAAAAGATTGCCTCGTTAGAATCATACTGACACCACTTTTAACGTAAACTTCGCTCAAATAAGCTACATAATTAGGAAAAAAGGGAATGGCCATGCGACCCACTAGCTCATTTCCCGCAACAGATCCTATGATGTCACATGAGACAGCTCTGCGATTGGCGGAGGGCGGCAAAAGCGAACGCAAATTAGGCAGAGTTTATAAGCTTGCAGAACGAGCTATTTGCGCTTAAATTTAGGGCACATTCTTTTTAAAGCCGTAAGAATGGTGGGACAAACAGTGTGTCACGAAAGCACATGTAAACATAGAAGTACCGATGCGTACTGCTGTTGGTACTGCGCGCTCTATGCTTGTTTAGCTGCGCAGAACTGCGGAGCTTTGGGGTCGTCTCAGACGATACTGGGAGATTGATTGACGCTACGTTGTCTCACGGGACCATATTTGTCGAGCGAGCACTATGTTTCAGGCAACGATTTTCTCCCAGAACAAAAACAAGTCAGGTTAAAGAAGGTCAAAAACAAACCAAAGACACAAAACGGATGCCCGGTATGGTGGCGCCAACTAGGTTTAACGTAAACAAAACGCGTGAACACCTCGATGCCAACGCTGCAATACAGGGTGGAGACACCCTTTGAACGGTCCCGTGCCGCAGCAATTGGTCAACGCGCTCAACGAGTCGTTATTTCCGTTTCCCACGCGACCCAGCAACGCGAAACAGATAAGATGATTCAAACTTCGCCAGTTCACCGAGTTGCAGCGATAATTGTAGCGCGGTTTTTATACAATGACTTGCTTCGGCGGTGAGCGAGCGACCCAAAATGGCGGCGCCAGCGTATACGTGTCCCTACCCTGTACGGCGGACGCGTGAATCAAGGGACCCTAGGCTGCAGGGCGGTCTGTGATGTCATTGCGGACCACAAAAACACACGATTTAGCGGGAAAATCAAACCTTTAAATTAAATTGATTATTTTCTCAGTGAACAAAGTGTCGTTTGCGTTCGGACAAACGCTGGGGGCACTATAAAACACGAAATCTTTCGAATAACACAAACTTGTATTTTGTCTTCATGGCTCCTTTAAGGTAGTAGGAGAGGGCATGCTAGGTGTCAAAGATGATGGTGGTTGTTTGGTGATGTGGAACTAAAACAAGGGCAATGGCAACCTCCTCTGCCACCGTGAGAGCCGGGAAGGACAAACATGGGGGTGGGGGTGCTGCCGTGCATAGAAGTGGCGTAAGCGTGCTTGTTCGGGTGTTGGGCCGTGTGTACATAGATGGTAGTGCAGGAGGTTGGGAGGGAGATGGTGTGGCGCTTGGCACGTGCCGTGAGGTGGCCTGCATGGTGGGGAGAGTCCATGTTGCGGGAAAGTGGTTTGATGAGGAGAAGGCACAGGTAATGAATGGCAGCCTACCATTATCCCTGAAGAAGAAAGTTTATGACAGCTGCATCTTACCGGTACTCACCTACGGAGTAGAAACTTGGGGGCTCACTAAAAGGGTTCAACTTAAATTAAGAACGACTCAGTGGGCAATGGAATGGAAGATGATAGTTGTACCATTAAGGGACAAGAAGAGAGCGGAGTGGGTCAGGGAACAAACGAGTGTTAAGGACATATTATTGGAAATTAAGAAGAAATGAATGGACGTGGGCAGGGCATGTAATGGGAAGGCAAGATAACCGTTGGTCATGAAGGGTAACAGAGTCGATCCCTAGAGATGGCAACCGCAGCCAGGCGCGGCAGAAAGTTAGATGGGGAGATGAGATCAAGAAGTTTGCAGGAATAAATTGGTCGCAGTTAGCGCAGGACCGGGGTAGTTGGAGATTAATGGGAGAGGCCTTTGCCTTGCAGTGGGTGCAGATAGGCTGGTGGTGATGATGATGATGAGGCGTCGTATGTATGGCGTATAGGCAATAGGGCGAGGGAGTTTGAATGGGGTTGATATTGAAGGAGGCTAGGATGTGGTGTCTGGTGGAGGTCTGGGGGAGACAAAGGATTTGGGAGGAGCGCTGCGCTTCGATGAGTTCCCGTGTAGTCCCGTGTAGTGATGTGGGGTCGAATAGCTGTAAGGCGCGTGGTAGAGGCGTGGGGAGGTAAAAGCAACGCGTTGCGGTAGGCTCTGCGAATGAGGCCATTGATTTGAGCGTGCTGGGTTTGTGTGAGGGGGGTGAAAGGAAGGTGGTAGGTTAATCGGCTGATTACAAAGCTTTGAGGAGACGTATGCGATGGGTCTTTCCCATGCCATGCTGGCGGTTTGTGACCTGGCGGATAAGGTGAGAAGTTCGGGCTACGTATTGTTTGATGTGATTGAGTGCTAATGTTAAGGGAGCGAGTGGAGGTGATGTGGAGGCGTAGAATACAAAAATGGTTGGTTTGGGAAATGGAGATGTGTGCGAAGAGGCAGATTTTAGGTGGGGGCCAGTTTCTTGTGGCGGGAGGACGAATAGGGCTGACATGGTGGGGGTCAAGTTAAGCGTGAGGGATTGGATGTATCGGAGGGTGGTAGTGAGACCTGTGTATATGGTTTGGTCGATGTGTGCATCGGTGCCTGAATTCAACCAGAGTTATTTCGTCTACATAGAGAGTGCTGCGGAGGTCTGGGATAGTCATGGGAACAGATTAAGCGCCAAGCACAACTAGTGGAAGGAAAACTGACAGGAAAGAGGAGCCCTAACTACTGAGCTTTATTCCCTCCGAAAGCCATTATAGAGGCACAAAAACACGATGGAATACTAGTTTGCACGACGTGTGCAAGCTATTACAGCAGCAGCACCCTCCTTACCAATCATCCAGATAATCCACCTCGCTCGAACAAAAGATCAACTGAAGGCGAAGTGGATTATTTGGATGATTAGTAAGAAGGGTGCTGCAGCTGTAATCGCTTTCACACGTGATGCAACCTGAGTATTACATGGTGTTTTTTATGCTTTATAATGGCTTTCGGAGCGAATAAAGCTCAGTTGTTAGTGTGCCTCTTTCCTGTGAGGTTTCCATTTTCCAGTTGTGCGTGGAGCTTAATCTGTTCTTGTGATGAAGTACCAACTAGCTCGTATCGACACATTAATTCAGTGTGGGATTGTGTGGAGGGCCGTAGCTAGGGCGATAAGAGCTATGTTAAAACGAAGAGGTGATAGGACAGCCTCTTGGGGTGTGCCGCGGGCTGGCATATAGAAACGGGGGCACTGTACGGTGCCAAGGTGTATCGTTGCCGTACGGGGGAGAGAGGAAGTTGCGGATATAGCCGAAGTTGTTGGGGCCGAG